>CM053788.1:171940915-172540915 GCA_028749045.1 Cupressus sempervirens | reverse complement strand
AAAAGAAATAAAAATCCACATGTTATCATTGTAGCAAGCTAGGAAACACAACAAACATTTTCATAAGCAAGATTGGTAAGGAAAACTCTAAACCAAAATTCAATGGATACTATTTTAATTGCAAAAATCAAGGACACTAAGCACATGAATGCTGCCAAAGGCTAGCAATACACCTATTGCACCTAGATTTGAAGTTCATTTCTATAATTGTTAGAAATATGGACTTAGAGCTCAAGAATGATGACCCAAGGCAAAACCTAATTGGACATTCAAGAATAAAGGGCATGCACCTAAGAAATGCAATTCATATTATTGGGATTACAACACATGGCATAACTATCATTATTGTGGTGAGTATGGTCACGGTGTAGTAAATTTCATTAAGACACATTTCAAAGGAAAATCTAAGAGTTGGATGAATGGAAGCTTAGTTTTCTATTATTGTCACCAGATTGGTCATGTGATAGAACTGTAGGACCCAAGCACTAGCACCTAGCAATGATCAAAACAAAGGAAAATAAAAAGTTGATGCAAAAAAAACAAGGCATGAGATGAATCAAACTTGGAGAAAGGAGGAAGAGAGAAATAGTGGATCTAATGAAGCTGAGGTCACCCAATCCAATAGATTAGGTGATCACACTATGTCTAACTAAGAAAAGAAGATATGTAAGGAACTATACATTTAAATGTTATATTATATACTAGTTCTTGACATAAGATATGTTAAAAGTACATATCTGCATGAATCAAGATGCATAAGGACAAATTTGAGGTAAGAATCAAGCAAAGAGATCATATGCATAATAGATGTCGAGTATCAGTATAAGTGACTATAGTGACCAAGTATCACTATATGAATCGAGCTCCCATATAGACCAAGTTGGTATGTTCACTGAGTTAAGCATAGATATGGTAATGAAGATTGAGTGGTGGTTTTGGCTAAGTGATTGAAAGAAGACATTGTGAACAAAGTTTTATGTTGCGGCCAAGATAGGTGTATTGCACCCACCATAGTACAAAGTATTTGTTAAATATCTAATTTGACCATTTGAAGCTATGTATCAAAATTTTAAGATCATTTTCATTTACCAAGAAATTTTGAACTTACAGAATGATTCAGAGAGATCAAAAGTGTATTTTGTGGAGTTGATTGAATTATTTTTCAAACCCTAGTTCAAAATGTCTTCATCTGCATCTAGTAGTGGAAAGGAAGTTTTGAAAGAAAACAATGCACATATTGTAAGGAATGATCAATACCCCCCACCAAAGTTTAAGGCATATCCATATGTTGTGATGCATGGAGACACGTTAGGCACTTTATTGCCGATTCCTCCTAGAGTTATCATGGTGTATGAAATACACTCATGCTATATGTGCAAGATAGGTGGGATTGGAGATTTTTAATTGAGAAACACCTATGACAACTTGTGTGAAAATGGGGTGTGGAGAGTAAAATTATTACCTAGAAAGGGCTTACCCATGCCCTAAGTTTTCCCAAGGTTTTCAAAGTTGAGTGGATAAAGGTTTTGTTAAGAAGGGTTCACGACATGAAAATATGAATTTAGAATAGAACCATAAAGATAAGAAACATAATAATTCATCAAGTGATAGGGTATCCTGGCTTAGATTGAATAAATACCATGTGTTTCTTAGCCAGGATTATCATCGTAGAACATACAAAATAAAAATGGAACAACCAAGGACTATCTATAGATGGTATCACCAATCCTATTATTGAGTATGCAATAAGTATGATTGCATACAAATTCTATCAGTCAAGTTGACTAAATAGTGTGCCATGCATTTCAGTTGACTTGGGACACAAGATTGTGAAGAGGGACCACAATTACAACCTTGTTGAGCTACAACTAATACAGTTTGCTGAGAATATTGGAGCCATAAGGAAGGCTAAAAATTATTCATGTAAGTTTGGATCACTTCTAATGTGTATATTTTTCTATGTGCAAGATTCATTCCCTACTATTGGAAAAGTTGTGTGGGATAGGACAAAACTAGTTATCAAGAAAATCAATGATTTCATTGAAAAATTGCGAGAACATTTTGAAACTATTTTGGATGGTTACTTTGAAGAGTTTAAAGGTTAAATGAAGAACAAGATGAGGATTCCTAAGTTAGTTTTTGATCACTATTAGGATGAAATTTATTTAATGGTGGACATTGACTGTACTTGCACACAAGATGCATTACCAAGGGTTGCATGGCTAAGGCCCATGTAATATAAAGTGAATGTAGATGAGATATGTACAATAGTGACAACCTTGCTATCTAAAAAGATAGACAAGAATGCTGAGCAATTCAACACCTGTGAAACAACAAAGATCAAAATACTGAGCAAACTAGAGTGCCCAAGATGGATAGGAAAAGGAAGAACATGATTGTAGACCTTGAAGGAAACTTGGAGAGGGACCCCTACAAATTATTGAAGGCAAAGGGGAAGATGAGGGAACTAATGAAGGAGGAGAAGAAGAAGAAGATGAATCAAAAGGTAAAGATTTAGTGCTTGTTGAGCCTAAGACAACAAAATAGAAGAAATTTGTGATTGTAGATCCTAAGGTAAAGAGGAATCTGGAGAAAAGTGTCACACCTCTTGCCTCTACACTAAAAATAAGAGTAACATGAAAAGGATCTAAGGCAAAATCTCCTCCATATTTTGAGCCAAAGAAAGGGGTAGCAAAGCTAAGTAAGCCAGTCAATGGAAAATGCACCCCAAAAAGTAAACAAGTCTCCAATAGGATCGAGTAGGGTTAGAAGAAGAAGCTGAGGAGGAAACTCATTCTTATGCCTGATGATGAGGAGGATGAAGGAGAAAGAACATAGTCAGATGATATAAGCTAGTTTCAAATTGTTCGCAAGAAACCTCCTCAAGATATTGATCAAGTATGTGACAATATCAAAAATTCAGCATGAATTTCAGGTTTTAAGCAAGTTAAATATGATTCTTTAGAGAAGATAGATAAAGAAAAGGTAGAGTAAGTAGTGCTAGATATGATGATAAAGTTTAAGTATACACCTATAGAGTTAGGCAAGGAAATTCTTGAAGAACTATGCAATAAGATGGACACGAAGTGGAAGTGGGCATTGTCTACTGAAAGACAAATAATAGAAGCTACATTAGCTTAGACTATGCTAGATTTAGGGAAGACACACATGTCTATAGCCCTAAGGTATTTTTCAAATAAGTGTTGGAAATGATATATGGAAATGGTAAAGAATTTTCTCAATCATTGTTTTGTCATTGATGTCAAACTTGCTACTTGCAGGAATGACAATTGCTTTAGTGATCCAAATATTATCAATTAGTTGATTGACAAGGAGGAGGCAATCGATAAGATGTAACTAGAACACCTAGAGAAAGGTTGAAGTTATGATGTTGTAATGAAGTACAAGGATTTGCTAAACCATTGATGAAAAAGTGTATTTGATGACATACTATAAGATACAGAGAATGGGCACACTGAAACATATAAAAAATGTAAGGTTTTAGCTAAGTCTTTTGTAAAGCCCAACTAAGTTCATTAGAGAGAGGGAGCCAAGCAAGCTAGTAGGTGCCAAACAGATTCCTAGTTGAAGCTGAGCAAGTTCAACTTCAAGTGCTGAGTAAACTTTAGATGCTGAGTAAACTTCAGATGCCGAGTAAACTTCAAGTGCCGAGTAAAACTTTAGATGCCGAGAAAATACAAGTGCTGAGAAAATACAAGTACCGAGCAAATACAAGTGTCGAGTAACACAGAGGTGCCGAGCACCAGTAAACCAATAGTACTGAGTAACACAGAGGTGCCGAGCATCAGTAAACCAATAATGCCGAGTTGCTGCATTATTTTGAAAATAAAAAATTTGTTAGATCTAAGCCGACAAGGTTGTTATCTAGAAGTTTTTGAATTAAATGGAAGATAAGAATGATGAGCTGGTGGCACAAAACACCATGTAGAACATTTTTAAAGATACAGCTGGACTCTAGATGAAGTTTCTAGATAAGAGCAAGATATGGGGTAGATACATTGTATCCTACCTAATCCATTTGAAACCCTAAAATTGGAGAGGGAGAGTTGAGCGAAAAAGGCAAATCAGATTTCTATTTAAGGAGTCATAAGTTCATGAAGAAAATAGAGAGAGAGGCGGTCAAGCATGAAAGCATAAAATGCTGAAGGAGGTGCTAAGGAGGAAAGAGAGCATAGTTACTCTATTTCAATAAGAAGACCCCAAATATGGATGCATTGGTATGATGCGTAAGAAGACTCAAGGAGATGAAGCTTGAGAGGAAGACAAGTAGTTAGAGCTGAAGTGATTGAAGCCAAGCAAAAGATTGAACTAAAAGTGTGATCTGAAATCTGCAAAGTATGTTGCAAGTTATATCAGATCAAAAAGTCATTATCGTTACTCTCTAGCAATTGTAATAGTTAGTTTAAATCCTATGGACTTAGGTTGGTTTAATAGCCATGAGATAAATCCTTTAATAGGGTGACATTCCAAGTGAATGTTCTAAAGTCCTTTAACCAGGCCCATTCCTAATAGTTTGGTGAAATCCTCTAACAAGGTCACATTTAATAGTGTGTTGTAAGCCTTTAACAGGGCATCACTTTAGAAGAGTGAGAATCGAGTAGCATGTTACTAGTGGTTTTTTCCAAATTGGGTTTCCATGTAAATCATTGTGTCATGTGTTGATCTTGTATGTTGATTTACTGTAACTTGCTAATATGATTGATTTAAGTTTGATGGATGAAAAGTGTATGGATTCATTAAAAGTAGTGAAAATGTATTATTAGGGCATTTGGACCTTGAATAACTGATTCACCCCCCCTCCCTCTAACAATAAGTTCATGCCCAAGACAAGGGATTACCAAATTTTGAAAAATAAAATAGAAGAGGTAGTGTAAGAGAGAACATTAGTGTGGAAGAAGACATTTGGGTTGATAGTTCTAGCAAAAAAAGAAGAAAAGGAAGTAGAGACAATGGATGAGCCAGATAATCTAGAGGAGAAAATAAGAAGAAATGTAGAGGAAAATGAACAACAAGATGTTTTCACTATAGAATACATCCTTGATGAAACAAAGACAAATATTGATGCCTTGATTAAGGAAGAACTCAAGAGTGAAGCATTCATTAATGGTACCTCAGAGACTCCTCTTCCATGCATCAATATAGTGCTAATAAAATTCAAGATTATCCAATGATTAAAAGTACACCAACTTTGGACTCAACACTAGATTAATCAAAAATTGCAATTAAGGAGAAAGGTGAACAAGATGTAAGTGCCAAGGAACAAGGCAAGGCAATAATTACACCATTACATCTAATGCCCACGACCAATCTTGTAATTGAAAAAGAAGAAGGAGAAGAGAAAGAGAAAGTAGATAAATGCGTTAATGATTCTTCTAGACCTCACATTGAGGGAACAAAGGAGTTTGAGCCAAAAAAGACTGAGGAATCTTAGAAACCTAAAGAGCAAGAGGTAGTACAAGAATTAGTGCAATTTCTAAGTGTTGTGCTTGCATCTACTAAAACATCAACTGCTACACATAAATTTTTTTTTTATCTACTTAGAAGGAGATTGCTATAATAGGCCAAGAGATGTAGAGGCCAAGTGTTGAAGTAATACAATTGCAAATTACATTGTCGAGTGTCAGCACACTTAGGTCCAAGAAAATGAAGAAGAAGGTCAAGTCACCTAGAAAGCCAATGACATTGGACAAGGTCATTGTAATTCCCATGTATGAACTTGAGACAATAACATTTGATCAAATGCAAATATTGTAAGAACTATAAAAATAGGAAGACAAAGCAACAAGAGATAAGAAGAGAAAATCAACAAAGGTAGGTATTGCATGAAATAAAAGACATTTTTGTTGATGCATTTGAGATTCATATTTTTTATGAGAAGATACCTATTATAGAACAATTAGTGCATATTGTTGAGAAGGTCAACAATAATGATATTGAGGAAAATGAGAAGCTCATGAGGTGGTCTAAAAAGAAGCTTGAGACCAAAGTTTTAGAGAAAGTTTCAAAATAAATTGCTATTAAACAGGTTGAACTTTCCACCCTTGTACATAGTTTAGAGGAAGTTATATAGAATATTCATTCTTTATATAAGAAGTTTTGTGATGTTAATTTCTTCACCTTGGAGAATCAATAGTCTATTGATAAAATTCAGTTAGATTTGAAGTCAATTGGACATTCTGTGAGCATGGACATAAGTTTATGGTCCATTCATTTCAATTGGTTGACTTTTTCCCAAGGGAGATTAGCTGAGTTAATGGCTAAATATTATAACATAAGAGCCAAATTTATCTCTATCCAATCTATGTTGATACCTTATTTGGAGGTGATGTAGATATATTTGACAGATGCAAAGGATTTAGTTTAAAGAGATTCCCATCTCTCTATAATAGATAACTTAGTGGATCTAGATGCTCAGATAGAGATCAAGATACAAGTTTTGGAATCTATCAGATCTAGTTGTGTGATCATGCATTGGCCATGATTTTATAGATTTATAAAATATTTTTGGAAAAGTATAATTTGACCCCAAAAAACTTCAAGCCATGAGTGACAGAAACAAGGGGAAAAATGGAGAAAAGAATATACGAAGGGGAAAATAGATGAAAGATCAAAGGTATGACAATGTAATATTACTCATTTTTGGAGACATGTACATATGATGTATATAGAAAAGTCTTTATAAAGACCAAGTCACAATCTAAGGGGGAGTGCTATTTTGTAATTTTGGAATGTACTGATAAATCACGATAAAGTGTTTTTGCCACTAATGTCAAAGGGGGAGTTTGTTGATCTCCAAGTCAAGTTGCTTATTAGTGTCAAACACATAGTCATTTCCTAGGTAAAGTTGGTTATTCATTACTATGATTGAGCCACCCAATGAAGGCTGAATGATTATGGAATTATTTATATTCCAGTGTGAGCGAAGAAAGTCTTAGATTGTCAAGCACCCTAGTATAAACTAAGTGTCGGTATATATCGAGTGAAGTCAAAAGATGTTAAGCAAAGAAAAGCTAGTTCATTCCAAGTTTTAAAGAAAATGCCAAGCATGTAGAGGCCAAGGGAAAACATGAATATCATTTGTGACTGAGCATCAGGGTATTCAAGTCCCGAGTAAGCTAGTTTTGGCATATGTGTTTGTGATGATACAAAAACTTATGTAAATAGATTTCACTGAATTTTACACATGATTTTATGATTGTAGAGACAACTAAGGATTTTTTTACACATTTTGTCAGAGATCATTGATCTGTATGCAAGGTGATTAGACAATCAAAAGAAATAGAAGGACCAAGTGACAAAAGGGAGAAATCTAGATCATTGATTATGATCTAGAACCTTCTCTAGATGTTTATTTAAGAAGGCTCCAACCCTAAATCATGTGTGCACATGAGAAGGATTAGGAGAGAGTGAAGAGACAAGTGTATGAGTGAAGGAAGGATATGTTTGATAAGTTAGAAGTTGAGATCTAACAAAGTAACCTAATAGTAAAGGACAAAACAAAGCATATCAGATAAGGAGATCACATCAGAAATAAGAAGAGAAGATCTATAATCTAGCATCAGAGTGCTAACCAAAGGATCAAATATTGATACATTCTAGCAAATGAATCATAGTTAATATCTTAATAGAGTGGTTCTAATAGGCCTATCTGAATATCTTTAAAAAGTGCTTACTTAGTTGTAAGTTTAAATCCTTTCATCAAGGTAGATTGAATAAGTCTTGTAAGCTCTTCGCAAGGCAGACCCCTTATAGGGTAGATAACCAGAAGTGATCAAACTTTGTAGCCTTACTAAGCCCACTTTATTGCTATAGTAGTGAAGATTTGAGGGTGTCACCCCCACCCCAGTTTTACCTTCTCCTTGGAGGGTTTATGGGTAACCAAATCTTGTGTATTATGTGTTTACATTTACTTTCATGTTTATGGATGTGATGCACACTTAGATTTATTTCAGCATTAAAGTTTATGATTATATGGTTTATAATCTAGAAATGAGATGGGTTAATGGTGAATGCATTTTAATTGTTCAAAGAGTTAAAAGTTTTATAGACCCTGATTCTTCCCCCCCACCTCAATATCTTAATTTCCTAATAAGACTTCCAACACATAGATCATTAAGTTATATACAACTATAGGAAAAAAAAATCTCCATCATAAAATAAATTCTCATACTACATTTTTTCACTCTTAAAGGTAGACTCCTTGGCAGTTTAAACATTCAAAATATAAGGCTTTGAGAGCACATGAATGAAACTTAGCTTGTGATGTAAGATTAACTAGTTTGGGCTAAAAAGAATTATAAAAGACCATGTATATGAGAGACTAGTGTAGGGAGCTCCCCTTAATACCATAAACTTATAACATAAACATAGAAATAAAAGAAAATGCAAGAACAAAATATGGATTTCTTAGTTGCACCACAAATGCGGAATTACAAAGTTCATAAGTACAATATGCTAACTCACATGGGCACCTTTAGTACAATAATTTGTAAGACAAGCTACAAACTATCACCTAGGGCTCCTCTAGACAATGTTCGAGCCTTTCTTAAATAGGCAATTTTATGCCACTCAAGAAGGTTCTAGATGCTCAAACTTAATACCTAGGGCCGATAGACCCTAACAATACACATAGAGTCAACCAAATACATCTTTGACAAATTATTTTAGAAATTTTTGTAGCCCAACTTCTAAAGGCCATAACTCACAAACCGTTGCTTTGATTGGCTATTATAACCACTTTTTGGAAATGCTAGCTCCTAATTTATAGGCCCAGAATTGCACTAGCACCCTTCCCTCAAGTTCTTAGACCTCATCCAAGAACTCTAAGGCCTCCAACGGCGTGCTTGAAGATTTTTTCTGCAAATTTTTCCATCGAAAATCCATAATAACTTCTTTGATACTAATGCTTGAGAAATGATATTTTTTATGGTAGGCTTACAACTCTAAAATGAACCTTCTTGTAGAAAATGAGAACATTCTGAGCTTGTATGACAAACTTACTTAAAATATTAAATTCCCATAAATAGTAACCACCCTATCTACTAGTCCTTATTAAAATAGAAAAGGCTGAAAATAATTTTTTTTTGGGTGATGCAAGATTGCCCTTGCACTCAGGATGCTCTTGCATCAGACACCTAGGGTAAATTGAGAAGTGACCTCATCACATCTTAGGTGTTCAGAGGAAAAATAAGATGATTAACCTCCTCCTTTGCTAGCCATGATGAATCCTCAACTGGTCTCCCCTTCCATTTGACCAGATATTCCTCATAAGTTCTATTTCTAGTACATTTTCCAACATGATTGTCTAGTATCTCCTTAATCTCTTTTGTAACTGAACTAGTTGCTGGAATGCTCCACTGCACTTCTCAACTTCATCTCCATCACCTCCTTCATAATACTCTGTCAAATCTAAAATATTAAATACTAGTCAAATATTCAATTCAACAAGCAACTCCACTTCATACACATTTCCAGAATCATGCCTCTTCACTATCTTGAATGGTCCAAACTTGTTCATCTTCAATTTATTATATGCACCCACTAGAAAATGCTCCTTTCTCAAATGAACCATGACTTCATCTCCAATCTAAAATTCCTTATATCTCCTTTTCACATTTGCCTTAGCCTTATACTATGTATTCATCTTTATGATGTGTTTCCTTACCTCCTCATGGATGTTCTTTAAATGTTCAACAAATTCTTTTTCTTTAGCACTACTTATCTCTCCTTTATCCAATTGCCTCAGTTCATAAGAATTTTTGGGACTACTCCCATATACAATTTGGAATGGTGATTTACCAGTACTCCTATTGATAGAATTACTATATGCAAATTATGCCTGTGGTAAAATCATATCTGATCCTTTTGGTTTATCTCCAACCAAGCATCTCAGCAAATTTATCAAACTGCGATTCATAGCTTCTGTTTGTTCATCAGTCTATGGATGGTGTGATGAACTAAGTTTTAAATCTATCTTCAACTTCTTCCACAATGTACACCATATATACCTAACAAGTTTGGTATCTTGATCTGAAACTATACTCTTTAGTAGACCATGTAATCTCACCACTTCTCTGAAAAATAACTCTGTTACATGAACAACATCACTAGTCTTTTTGCAATGAATAAAATGTGCCATCTTTGAAAACCTATCAACCACCAAAAAAATAGAATCATGCCGCACTATGTCCTCGATAATCCAAGAACAAAATCCATCATGATATCCTCCCATGGCTTCTTTGGTAAAGGTAATGGTTGATACAACCTTATATTCTACTTCACTCCTTTTGCCATCTGACATACTCTACAACTTTGCACAAACATTATCACATCTTATTGCAACTGTGGCCAATAATAATTTTCAACAACCAAAGCTATGGTTTTATCTCTACCAAAATGTCCAGCCAATCCCCCACTATGCTTCTCCTTGATGAGATTTTCTCTCATTGAACTTTCAGGAACACACAACTAGCTTCCTTTGAACAACATATTATCCTAGATCATGAAATCCAATCACTTTGTCTTGCCAAGTGTAACAAGTTCTGTACAAGCCTTTTATGCTTCACCAAAATTAGGATCATGTAGATACAATGTAATGAGTTCCTTAAACCCAACCACCTCTATATTTATTTTTGTTAGTAAAAGTTGTTTTCTACTAAGAGCATCTTCAACTTTTTTAGACTTTCCACTCCTATGTTTCAAAACAAATGTATAACTCTACAAAAAATCAACCCACTTTAAATGGCTTTGGTTCAAATTTCCTTGACTATCCAAATATTGAAAATCTTGATGATCACTATACAAAAAAAACTCCTTAGGAAAAAGATAGTGTCTCCACTTCTTCAATGCTTGAACTATAGCATAAAATTCCTGATCATAAATAGAATATTTTCTTTTTGCATCATTCAACTTCTCACTGAAATAAGCAACAAGTCTACCTTCCTAGCTCAAAATATCTCCTATTATAGTACCAATAGCATCACAGTCTACTTGAAACACCTTGTTAAAATCAGGAAGTGCTAAAACAACTTACTTAGCAACTTTCTATTTCAAAAGATTAAAACTCTTATCTACTCCCAGAATTCACTTAAACTCTTTCCTATCCCCTCTCATGGTTTTAGTCAAGGGTCCATAAATACTGCTAAAACTTCTTATGAACTTTCTATAAAATATAGTCAATCCATGAAAAGATCTTACCTCTGTTGCACTCCTTAGAGTAAGCCATTCAAGGATAGCCTTCACTTTTTCTGGGTCCTCTCCTGAGACTAAGAATCCTAGGTACACCAACTATTTCTTTAAAAAACTACACTTCTTCAGGTTTATCAGCAACTTTTCTTCCCTCAACTTATCAAATGCCTTGCAAATATGAATCAAATGCTCCTCTAATGTCTTAGTAAAGATCAATATATCATCTAGGTAAATAATGACAAAATTACCTAGAAAATCCTTTACTACCTCATTCATAAGCCTCATGAAAGTGCTTAGTGCATTCATTAGCCCAAAATGCATGACTAACCACTCATAAAGTCCTTCCCTTGTCTTGAAAGTAGTCTTCCACTCATCAACTTCTCTGATACTTTATATCCATCTTTGTGAAATACTTAGCTCCACTCAAATAGTCCATAATATCATCCATCCTTGGCAATGGAAATCTATATTTTATTGTGATCTTGTTGATAGTGCAAGAATCTATGCACATCCTCTTTTCTCCATTCTTCTTTGGTGCTAATACTACTGGTACAACACATGGACTCAAACTCTCTCGAATCAACCCCTTCTGCAACAACTCATGAACTTGCCTGTTCAACTCTTCACTTTTTGCTGGTGTCATTCTATGTGATGCCTTGTTTAGAAAATTGGCTCCTGGAACCAAATCCATCTGGTGACTGATCTTTCTCATTGGGGGCAATCCATCAGGTACATTATCTGATACAATATCAGAAAAATCTTCCAACATATGTGTAACTTCTGTAGGTACCTCCTCTACTTCTTCTTTACTATCTTTAGGAATTATAGAAAAACACATATGCTCATGTTTCATACCTTTAAGAAACTCTTTTCCATCAACAAAAAATATTTTGGTAGCACTATATACCTTTTCTTCTTTATCCTTCAATGACTTCAACTTATGTTTCACTCCATCCTTAGTTAGAGTGTAGGTATTTGCTCGCCCATTGTGTACAACATGCCTATCAAACTACCATGACCTACCTAACAACATATGACATATGTCCATAGGTATGATATCACATGGGACCTCATCCTAGTAGCTTCCAATTTTCATTGCTCATTGACCATGACCTTGTGCTCATCTTGCACCCAAGCAATACTATATGGACGTGTGTGTTTCTACCTCTTCAGCTTTAACTTGGTGACCATCATATCTGACACCAAATTTTTAGTACTTCAACCATCAATGATCACATCATAGAACTTAACTTCACATCTACACCTTGTGTTAAACAAGGTCCTTCTTTTCTTAGGTTCATTCTCACCACTAAACAAGACTCTTTGGTTAACTAGGACTTCTCCTCTTTTAGCATCTTTAGAATGTGAGGATCTGGCATCTTCATGAACATGTGAAACTCTCACTTGACCTTCTATTCTTTAATATGTCCTTCCTTGGCACTGGGTACATTTAAATGCTCTATGCCCTTCTTCACCATAGTGAAAACATTTTCCATGGAAGCCTCCTCTTTTAGATCCTTGTCCTCTACCTCTTCCTCTCTAATCTATATTATTCTGATCATGGAAATGATTGAGATTATTTCTCCTCTGGTTCTGACTGCTACTTCCAGCCTCATCCTTGTTCTTTTAATCATCATTATGACCACTATAAGTTCATCCACCAGATCTTCCATCATGACCTATTCCACTATTCTTATTGTCAAACTTCTTGCTTAGTTTCTCCTTAACCCTTAGGGAAAACTAGTATGCCTCCTCAATACTACTCATTCAAATCATAATTAGCTCATCTTGAATGTTGGGCCCTAACCCATTCAGATAATGGGTGACTTTCTCCTTATCAACTTCTACATGGTCAATTCTAATAAGAACTCGGTAGAACTCTTTGGTATACTCTTGAATAGATTTTCCTGCTTGCTTCAACCCTTGCAACTTCTTCAAGAAATCAAGCTCATAATCCATGGGAATGAATTGTCACTTTAGTTTATCTTTCATCCGATCCCATCTAGTGATTTTGTCCTTTCCCTTTCTATTTCACTCCAATTGAACCTCTTGCCACTAGATCTTCACATGTCCCTTTAGTTTTTCTTTCACAAAATTGACCCTATCAGGATCATCAATATCTTCATACTCAAAGTACTCCTCTAGTTCATTGATCCAATTGATCAGCTCCTCTAGGTTAAGATTTCCTAAAAATTTAGGAATGTCAAACTTAGGTCTTTTTCCAATCCTAGAGATGGCCCTAAAAAGCCTCTCTTCCTTTGGATTTAGAACTGTCTCTGCTTTGAGATTTTCTTCTACTTTATCCTCATCCTTGCTTTCATCTCTTATGGGAAGATTCATTCCTCTATGCATTGTTCTTCCAATTCTTGTATTTGTCTTTGGAGGGCTTAGAAACCCTTAGGTGTAACACCTACAACTCTTCCACCATGCTCTCTTCATGGAGGCATTTTTGTGCTTCTGCTAAAAGCCTAATGGAAATTGCCTCACAATCAGCGATCTATCTACACACTCAGCCCAAACTACAGTCCTGGTGCAAACTGTGTCATAGTCGGAAATTTGTCCACACACTCAAGAACTCTAGCTCTAATACCATTTGATTTAGGGAGCTCCCCTTAATACCATAAACTCATAACAGAAACATAGAAACAATAGAAAATGTGAGAACAAAATATGAACTTCTTATTTGCACCGCAAATGTAGAATTACAGAATTCATAAGTACAATATGCTAACCCACATGGGTGCCTTCAATACAAGAATTTGAAATACAAGCTAAAAACTATCACCCAGAGCTTCCCTAGACAATAAATTTTATAGAACAAGATTAAACTCTTAAATTTTTTTGTGACATCATTGGAGCTTTTCACAATTTGAATTGATTTCTAGATGTTCTTTTTCAAGCTCGTGAAGTTTTACTTGCATGCAAGATATAGCTACCAAATTAAAAAATAATAAAGCATGTTATATCTATTTAAAATTAAACATAAAATCATCAACAATTTAAATTTTAAAGAAGAAAATTACTTTGAGATAATCCAACTATCATAACCTTATACCAATGCTTGAATGATCATAAATCACTATAACTTATTCCATAGTATCACTATGCCTTAATGCCTATAAGCAACAATTAAGGGATTTATCATTCACTAGGCCCAATCACTTTTAGGAACACCTTAGACACACCACGATAATATTTAAAATACAATGACATCCCTCAAATGCATAAGTTTTATTCACTGTTATCCCCTTGATACAATCAACTCTATCCCATTATAACCTTTACTAGTGATAAATTTGTGCATAGACTCTCATGAATAGCTCAATTCCAAAAACTAAATAGGGTTTTAAAAATCCCATTAAGTCTTTAAAAAACATGTATCAAAGTAAACTTGGGTTACTTTGGTTCAACACCTTTGAAATTGGATTGTTCATATGCTACCACTAAGCCTACAAGAACATCAAATGATGTATTTTGTTGGAAATGGAAAGGATTAACTGAGAGTAGAGGGGTGAGTCAGTTACTACAAAAATAAATCCATAGTCCCTTTAAGATTTCAAGACAATATAAAACCTAAACTTTTTGTAACTTAGTTAACACTGAATATTTTGCGATAACTCGATTAACATTGAATATACTACTGTAACTCAATTAATACTAAATATTACTATCACTCCATTAGCACATATATCTTAAGATATTAATGTGAATAGACTTTATTAAATTAGTTGAAGAAACACAAAGGAAATAACATGGACACAAGAGACATAAAGATTTAATGTGGAAACCCAATTTGGGAAAACCACCAATTGCAACTAGTTAATATTTTTCACTCTTATGAAGTAAGTCCTGATAGGAGCCAACCTTGTTAAAGGTTACAAAATAAACTATTAGGTGTGACCTTGTTAGAGGATTTAATTCACCCTATTAGGAGTGGCCTTGTTAGAGGTCTTCAAACACTTCAATCTAGAAATGCCTCCTTATTAGAGGATTTGTTGAATAACTGTTAGGCTAACTCTTTTAGGAGACTTGATTCACTGCTACAATTATGACAGAGTACCAATGACTTTACCTAATTGCTGATGCAACTGAATTTGCTAATTTAGATCTCAGTTATCGCTTGATTACTTCAACCTCCTTGATTAGAATGTTCATTGCAACTTGGTCAACTCAGATACTGTGCCCTTTACAAATATCCTACAAATTTGCTTCCTTAATTCATCTTGTTCTATTTCATGTTTTAGTCCTCAACTTGACCTTTCATATATATGATTCACCTTTTCAAGTTAGCTTGAATACTCTTTTAATCAATCAAATACTAATCCTTAAGTTGACTTGTATTAACCAAGGACCTTATCAAACTTAATATACTAATAGCTGACTATTACAAAACTGAGCACTTAGTTAATACTGATAATCCATTCATTAACCAAGCCAACTCAATTAGAATAGGAGATCTAGCATTAACCAACCCAACTTGGTCAATACTAACTTTATGGAGACATTCCTTTGTTAATCAAGTGAACTCAGTTTATACAGGTTTTGTTTCATTAACCAATTGAGCTTAGTCAATATTGTCTCTAAACTTAGTTATCACTAAACACTTGGCATACATAGGAAATTTCCTTTGGTGCCCGAGAGAGCTTGGCTATTATTGATTTCTTAGTAAAGGCTTGAAATTTTGTGTAACATCAAAGACAACATACAATTGAATAATTGTTATAAGAAATCTCCCTCTTTGGCATTGATGACAAAACAACATGTCATAATATAAAGAAATTTTAGAGAAAAAAAGAAGCAAGGATAATATCCTTAGTTTCATTCTAATTCTCATCCATGAGAACTCCCTCTATTAATGAAAACTCCCTCTAATATCAATCTCTCCCTCTGGAATGATTTTTGTTTGACACAAACTTGTTGATGACAACAAACTCTTGCTTTACAAAATTTCTATAAAATTTTTCCAATATGACAAAAAACTCTTCCTCTTTGACATATCATTCCAAAGACAACAATAAATGTATTTACCATGTACTTTATGTATTTATTCATATGAAATCTACTCTAAAAATACTACATCAACTTGTCTGATCTTCAAATTTCTTGGTTGATGTATCACTAAACATTAGTTAGTGTGCTTTAGATAGGGGAATGAACCCTACCTTACATCTTAGATACAAAAATGCATTGTAAGGTAATAGTGTGGTGAATGTGTTTGTAATTTGTTCCTTTGTATTCACATATTCCAATCTAACCTCTTTTTCATGTACTAATTCTCTCAAAAAATGATATTTTATTGTAATGTTCTTTGTCTTGGTATGCATCACTGGATTCTTGGATATGTTAACTGTACTAGTGTTATCACAGAAGATAACTATTAGATCCTTGATTTCTTCCTTCATACCTGCCAATAGTTGTTTGAACCAAATGATGTTGGAACAATTAACTACTGCTACAATATATTTTTCTTTTGTTATAGATCGAGAGATGCAATTTTGTTTCTTGCTTGTCCAAGACACTAGCCTCTTTCCAAGAAAGAATGCTCCACCACTAGTGATTTTCTTATCATCACTACTTCTTGCCCAATCATCACCAGTGAATGCTTTTAGTTAAAAGTTTCCTCCTTTCTTATACCACAAACCATAATCTTTATTACCTTTTAGATACCTCCTAATTCTTTTTATTGCCATCATATGATTTTCCTTTGGATTAGTAGAAAATCTTTCTACCATACCAACTGTTAATGCAATATTAGGTCTTGTGTGTACCACATAATGTCATTTTCCACTCATTGATCTATATGTAGTCTGATCTACCTCTTTGGAATCATCATTTATGGAAATATTATGTCTAGTAGATATAGGCATTCCAATTGGTTTGGAATCTTCCATTCTAAAGGTCTTCAATATCTCCTTTGACTACGACTCAACTTATTTTGATTGAGACTCAGTTAGAACTATTTCTAACTTAGGTTGCACTGGCTACAACTTAGTCTCCTCTATCTGAGACTTGGTTCCCATAGTCTGCGACTCAGGTTCTTTTGTTTGAGATAGAAAATATGCAATTTAAGTGAAGTTTAGATAAAATAGATTACCTTTTGTTTGATTGCTAGTTTCAAATAGATTTCCTTTCCCATCCAATAACTTAGCCTTTCCATTCATGAATTCTACCTTGAATAAATTTTTTTTCAAATATGCCACACTAAGTATATTGTGTTTGAGTCCTTCAACCCAGTAAGCATTGTCACATCTGAGTTCATCAATCAATGTAATGCAACCTTTTCCTTTTACATAACAAGGTTCATCATTTCCAAATTTAACACTCCCACCATCATAGTGTTCCAAGTGCTCAAATTTGGATTTATCACCAGTCATGTGGTGAGAACAACCACTATTAATAATCCATGTGTCATTCTTGCTAATATGAGAAATGAGGGCCATCTTATCATTTTCATCATCTAATTTATCTTTAATAGAAATCTCAAACATTTCATCTTCATCACTACTATTAGAGTCTTTAGCCATGTTATAAGATTTCTTACCTTTATCCTTGTAGTCTTTGTAGCTTTTGAAATATTTCTTGCCTTTGTACTTGTCATGCTTCTTTTCTTCTTTGCCTTGTTTTTTTGGACACCTTGTAGTAATGTGACCGACTTCTTCATAAGAAGAAAATATCAGAGCTATTTTATCTTTGCACTTTCCTTTGCCTTTAGGGAATCTTCTTACAAGAAAGGTTTTAATGACATTGAGGTCATCATCATAATTATCTTCATATTTAATGTTAGAATTTTTTCCTTTTGATTTTCCACCTTTCTTCTTGAGTGATAGTTTAGCTTGAAATGCAGACTTAATGCTACTAGAGTTAGGAACATAGTTATCAAAGTTATGTAACTCAAAGGTTTTCAATCTTCCCACTAGTGCATCCATAGTTATATCATTTTTAGGATCACATCTCATCTCTTGAATATCTAAAACTCTAATTGCATAAATAGGAAGAAAAGCTCTAAGTACTTTCTAACTAATGTCACATCACCTAGTTTCCCTCTTGAGGCTCTAATTTCACTTACACTTGCTTTGATTCTTTCATTGTATTGTGCAATATTTTCATCTTCTCTCATCTTCATCTGATCAAACTAACCTCTTAGACTTTCTACTTTAACTCTCTTCACATTTTCATCTCCTCCATAGATATCTTTTACCTTGTTCCACATTTCATGAGTAGTAGGACTATATTTGACTTCATCAAATTCAACATAATTGAGAGTAGAGGCAATGCCAATCATCATTATGTTGTGATTCTTCTTTTCCACAATTTGATCCATATACAAAGGTCCAACAGGTGCCACATATTTTTTTCTCTAGGTACTTTAGGATTGTGTCTCCAATGGTTGCCAAATGTAGCTTCATGAGTTCCTACCATGCTTGGAAGTTATCTATGTTCAGCTTATAAATCTCCCTTCTGTAAGAAATCTTGATCTTTAGCTTAGGTCCTTGAAACCTTATTTGCAAGAACCAAATACTTTGATACCAATTTATAGAAATGGAAAGGAGTAAATGAGAGTGGAGGGGTGAATCAGTTACTAAAAAAAAAAATCCAAAATCCCTTTAAGATGTCAACACAATATAAAACAAAAACTTGTTGCAACTTAGTTAACATTGAATATTACTATCACTTGGTTAGCACAAACATCTTAAGATATTAATGTGATTAGCCTTTATTAACTTAGTTGTAGAAACATAAATGAAATAACATGAACACAAGAGACACCAAGATTTAATGTGGAAACCCAATTTGGGAAACCACCAATTACAACTAGTTACTATTTTTCACTCTTCTGAAGTGAGTCCTATTAGGAACCAACCCTGTTAAAGGTTAGAAAAAATAGTGTTAGGTATTACCCTATTAGAGGATTCAATTCACCCTATTAGGAGTGGCCTTGTTAGAGGTCTTTAGATACTTCAATCTAGAAATGCAACCTTGTTACAAGATTTACTGAATAGCTATTAGGCTAACTCTGTTAGGAGATTTGATTCACTACTACAATTATTAGAGAGTGATAATGGTTTGACCTGATTATTGATGCAATTGACTTTGTTGATTCAGATCTCAATTCTGGCTTGATTACTTGATCCTTCTTGATCAGAATGTTCTTTGCAGCTCGATCAACTTGGATACTTTTCCCTTTACAAATATCCTCCAAATTCACTTCCTTAATTCATCTTGTTCTATTCCATGTTTCAATCCTCAACTTGACCTTTCATATATATGATTCACCTTGTTAAGTTGGCTTGAATACTCCTTTAATCAATCAAATATTAACTCTTAAGTTGGCTTATATTAACTAATGAATTTATCAAACTTAATATACTAATAGTCAAATAATACAAAATTAAGTACTTGATCAACACTAAGAATCCCTTTGTTAATCGACCCAAATTGGTTAGAACAAGAGTTCTAACATTAACCAACCCAACTCAGTCAATATTGACTTTATGCTAACTTTCATTTGGTAACCAAGTGAACTTGGCTAATATAAGATGTGCTTCATTAACCATCTGAGCTCGGACAATACTCTCTGAACTTGGTTATCACTGAATACTTGACATATTCATGAAAATGCCTTCGATGCTGGAGTGAGCTTGGCTATCATTGATTGCTTGGTAAAGGCTTGACATTTTTTGTAACATCAAAGACAACATACAATTGAATAATTGTTTTCAACAATATTTCACCCATACAATCATAACTAGAACTGACATACAATATGCAAGACCATTTTTGAGTACCCATTTTATCTTTACACAACATAAATTAAATTATAAGTGTTGGAATTACTTTAGAATAATTGAGAGGGGGGATGAATCAGTTATTCAAGGTCCAAATGTATAAATAAAACTTTTCACAATTTAGTGAACCTATAAAATATTTATACCCATGCATGTATCCATTGTTTATTTACTAAAACTTGTATGTTACTGTCAAATCAATTTGTAGAAATGTAAAGCATGAAACACAACATATTCATCAGCACACTTGATACAATGATTTACATGGAAACACAATTTGGGAAAAACCACCATAAACATGCTACTCCTTTTTCACTCTTCTAAAGTGATGCCTTGTGAAAGGCCAACCCTGTTAAAGATTACAATACACACTGTTAAATGTGACCTGGTTAAGGGATTTCAATCACCTTATTAAAAGTGAGCCTTGTTAGAGGACTTTAGGCCATTCACTTGGACTGCCACCTTGTTAAAGGATTTTCCAATAACTGTTAGGTCAACCTTAATCCAAAGGAGTCACCCTAGACTGATACAATTGTTAGAGAGTAAAAATAGAGCTTTGATGTGATACAACTTACAACACTTACAGATTATAGATCTCTGTTCAGTCCTCAATCCTACTTGGCTTTCATACTTTGTATCTCTAATATCTTGTTCACCCTTCAAGCATTCATCTCCTTAAACCTTCCTGCTTAACATGCCATTGCAGACTCTTCTCTTGAGTCACTTGATGAAGAAAAATCCTTAATTCCTTCTCCTCCTTTCTCGCACATGAGACCAACCTCTCCAACCTCTCTTCCTTCATGGCCAAAAATTCCTATAAATAGGAAATTAGAATATTTTCCCACTCATTAACCATCATCTAGATTAGGGTTTTGGATGGATTAGGTAGGATACAATGTATTTACCCCATATCTTTTCTTTTCTAGAAACTTCTCCTAGAATCCATTTGAATTCACCTAAAAATGGTTTACATCAAATTCTATGGGTAAAAGCACAAACCTGTGTCACCTTTTATAAAGGAGAAGTGATATCAGAATTTAAAGTCTTCAACTTTAACGAAATAAAAGTGGCATTTGTGCTTAGAATTTGAAGATGATGTAAACTAATGAAATGTGTAAAATTGGATGAAGTTTATGTCTATAATTTTTTTTTAAAAAATTGAGTGAAAATTTTATTTATTTTTGAATTTTTAAAGTGTATTTTTGAATTTTTTAAAAATACTAAAAATATAGAGTTTTTTTCCTGTCAAACAAATATATGCAAATCTTCATATTTTGGTTTGATTTTGGAATATGTTAGAGTTAACATGTATACCTGGTGCACCAAAAAAGAAAAATTGAAATTTGGCTAATATTTTTGAAGTTATAACTGGTCAAAGTCAAAGTTATCAGAAATAGACAGTTTTTTTCTCCCGTCAAACTTTTTCCATCAAATCTACATATTTTTAAAAAAAAATTACATATTCTTAAAGAAGACTCTGTCCTCTAGTGCACCATAAATTTTTAAATTTTTTTTAACATGATTTACTATTTTTTTCTTATTTTCTTATTTTTAAATTATACAATCATAAATGTACATGTTTAATACTCTAATAGCATATATTTTAAATTTTATATATACATGCATATTGTATGTACATACAGGGAATAGGATAGAGAGTGCAAATCAAATTGTTGAATGGTGCAAAGTTTATTTTGCTACTCGAGATACTGAATACAATAAGCGTTACTTTTGGGAGGTGAAAGGTGAACTAAGTTATATTTATTTTTAATGTCTTTTTCAAATCAAGTTGAGTTTTTAATTAAATATTTATTTTGAAATATGACAATTAGTTTTTGTATTTGTAACATATATAGATCGATCTAATCCTTACAATTGTCAAACGATTTCTAGAATTAGAAGTTTACATCAAGTGATGACTACAGGAAACCATAAACCTCCAGTACTTAAAGTAAGAGAGAAAACATGTTTTTGTGATGACTACATTAAGGACAATGTAGTGAGTGCATGTGAAAATGTTGGGAATGGATATGTTTCACATTGGGATTTGAAGGAGATAGTTAGAAAGCCTCCTTTTGAAGATGTTGACATTGACATTGACATTCATGATCCTGTATATTCGGCTGATTATGAGCGCATTTCTGATTTAGTTGTGGTAGGTTTGTGTGCATCTATACATATATATAAATTAATATACATGTACATTTGTTTTAAAATTAATTTATATTTATCTTTTTATATACATGCAGGAGATATTTTTGTAGTTCAAGCCTTACGAGATAATGCGGAAAATGTGGACTATTATCTTTTAAGATGCACAAAAGCAAAACACAAGTTGTTAGAAGGAACTATAGATGCTGATGAATAGTCATATCCAATTGGATCAGTTGTTATTGAAGGAACATATTATCAACAAACAAGGGTAATTGGTAGTGGTATTGAATTTATTGAATACAAGCCTGGAGAAAAGGTTTTACACTACAGTAACCATGTTATAGCAACCAAATTACAATTTGAAGCAATACAAAGAAAAGGACGTCATGGAAATCAAAAGTGGAAATTGTCTATTGAAGAACATGAAAAATTTCTAGAGATAATAAAAAGTAGAGAGGATCCTAACAATACATTGTTTGTGGAGCTCTAGTTTACCTATGTACTTATTGTGGAGCTCTAGTTGAGTTATGCTTGTATAGCTCTTATACTTTCATATTTAATATTGATAGGATATTTGTTTTATAAATTTTTGTACATTGGATCATTTATCTTGCATATGCAAAATTAGACATGTATTGTTATTTTTATTTAAATTCGACATGGATATCTCATTTAAGACCAGGTCTCTTAGGACCTCCCCTTAAGACAACCCTTTTAGTATTTGTATGTACATATAATCTTTATATGTTCTTATATGATACATTCTTTATGTTTGTATATAATCGTTATGTTCTTACATGTATATGTTATATGAACTATGTTACATATTACATGTACATTATATTTTATTGATTAAATGCTGTTAATTATAGTTAATTAAGAATGTATGTCATTAAATATAGTTAATTAACTCATTAAATAGAGTTAATTATTAAGACATTAAATATAATTAGATTAAATATAGTTAATTTAAAGGTTAAATATAGTTAATTATAGTTAATTAAGGCATGCCATTAAATAGAGTTAATTAAGTCATTAAATAGAGTTAATTATTAAGACATTAAATATAATTAGATTAAATATAGTTAGTTATAGTTAATTAGGTTAAATATAGTTAATTATAGTTAATTAAGGCATGTCATTAAATAGAGTTAATTAAGTCATTAAATAGAGTTAATTATTAAGACATTAAATATAATTAGATTTATTATAGTTAATTAAGGCATGTCATTAAATATAGTTAATACATGATCTACATTAAATATAATTAGACTAAATATAGTTAATTATACAGTTAATTAAGACATGTCATTAAATATATGTTATATTGTTATGTACATCGACCATTAAAATTATATAGTTAATTACACTTAGATTAAGGAATTAAGATGAATAACTATACATATACATGTAAACTTGAATATTGAAAATATGAATAACATATAGAAACATGTGCATAACACATACATGAGTTACATAAAAGATGAAGACATCAAAAGATCAATAAAATAGATATCTACATTAAAAGATCAATAACATACATGTGCATATATCTGGAGAATATAATGTACCCATATGAAATGTATAAAAATAGATCATGTAGATCAAATGTCTAGAAATAATTTATATAAAAAATCAAAATCTCCATATAAACATGTATCTGGAAATAACATATAAAACATCATTGAGTGTCCATGATATAAACACGTATCTAGAAATAACATATAAAACATCAAAGTGTCCATATAAACCATGTATTTGAAAATAACATATAAGACATCAAAGTGTCTGGATATAAAATGTATGCATATGGAAATAACATATAAAACATCAAACTGTCCATATAAATATGTATCTAGACATAACATGTGCGTAATAAAATAAAAGGCCACATATGATCTAATCAGCTACATCCCCCCTCCTGATCCTGGGCCTTGTCCCCAAAAGGGTTTATCAGCTGCATCTGAACCCTGTGTCAAATGATAACAAGTGAACCATTTAATTATGTGTACAGCCAAATTATATCAAGATCTACATGTATATAAATCAAATGTATATATATAAATTGTAACATACCTAGGACTCACGACGTGTAGGATCTATCGGTGTCTGCAGATCAGCAAAACGTAACATACTATCACTCAAACCCTATAACACATACACAAACACACACATATACATTGATTTAAACATATAGACATATTATTTACTATAATAAAAATAATTCTAAAGATATAGATATATTTACTGTAGCATTATGTAATGCTCTGCCGATCTGACTGATATCTAAATCATGTAATGAAAAAATAGTATCAGCATCCAAGTCAATAGCGCAGCCTTGATCTAAAAGAATGGAAGTAAATAGACCAGGCTATTTGGTGCCACTGAGATCCTGAGTAGGGGGGGGGGGGGGGGGGGGGTGCTATAGGGTCTTGAGTAGCTGGGGCTGGTGCTGTAGCCTGGGCTTGTGTAGCAGTAGGAGTAGTAGAAGGTGCAGGAATGTCCTCCTGCCTCTGTGAATCCTCTGGGACTACTGTACGTGAAAAAATATGTCTAATCTGAGAGCTCATGTCATGAAGTGGAATCCTCGAGAGTGTAGATAATGCTCGATATGCATCTAAAAGATTAGATGCTAAATATGATGCCAAACGATGCAATGCATCCACCTCTAAGACTGCAGAAATGGCTACAAGAGAAGGTATGTCTGCAACTCCATAATCATCATCAACAGGTGTGCTAGATGATGCAGCTATGGGAGCAGTACCTCGAGACTGCAGCATAGATTGACTACATCGATCAGAAGAAATCTCGTGTAACTATGTGGTGACGGTGGTGATGCTCGAAAAAATATGTGTCCTAATTGTGTCATCAGGAACACTCTCACCTGCAGTAGCCATCTGTGGACCTCTCGGCATAACCAAAAGGTTTGGACCCACCATTGCCCATTTGTTAACGGGCATAGGAGTGTCTGCGAGTCTAAATCTATCAGAAAGTCTCCCCTAACCCTACCCAACATGCCTTGGATAATCTGTATAGTCAACATCATAGTGTAAATAAAATTCTGCAAACAATTGTTTGCAGAAATATAGGGGGAACTCATCCTTCTGTGGCCATCTATGATGAGTAGCCAACCAACGAGGATACATCAATGGTGCGACGAGTGGATCAGTACAATTCATCGTAGAGTAGCCTCTAACTTTGTGATGATCTGCATAAGATGGAAACATGGTTTTCACCATGCCCATGGAAACCTCTGTGTCAATCTGTGTGTACTTCACAGTGCCAGTGACACTATGAGATAAAGAAGAATAAAATGTCTCAATGCTCATATCATCAAAAGGGTTGTATGATTCAACTGTCTGAATCATACAAAATAACTCCTCTTGCATCGCTATGACCTTCTCCCTATTAGGGAGGGTGGTAGAAGAGGAAAGTGAGGTATCCAAAACCTGCATAGCACACGATAATCTCGCAACTATATCTCTAAATAACTGCTGTCTATCATGGGTGGAGGAGGTCGATCTACGTGCTGTACCAGAATCAACACTCTGACCCCCACCACGAACACTGGCATCCCCTGAGGATGCAAGAGCAAGATCCCCAGAACCGGATGCTATAATGTATATATGAAAATAAATATGAGGATATGAATGTGAAGCTACAATCTGAGTGATAAATATCTAGAGATCTACACATGCATATATATACAAATATAAACATACAAGTCTATTTAAATTAAAATAATTAAAAGTTAAATTTAATTTGAAACACATGTGCATATAAATACACAACATTAAATGTATGGTGCTAAATTCAATCATGTAACATACATATGTATTTTAAAACAAATTATCTTAAAGACCATATCTAATGTACATTGTAACGTGCTCATGCAAATGTGAAAAATAAATATTCGTACATGTACATGTTTATGCAATAAAAATAAAATAAAATTTATTGATTAAATGATAACTAAGTGTACACATGTACATACATGCAATAAAAAAATACAGTTCTTGACTAAAATCTAAATTTTGATGTAAATGCTTTGATGATTATGGGGAGTGTAGATGAGAGTTAGGACATAGGGATAGAAAAATTTGTTACTAGATAAGTAAATGAGTTTAGTTAGCAAATGTTAGTTTACAATTTAGAACTCATGACTTAATTTAGTAGTTTGAATTAGAGTTAAGAATGTTAATAAAGTAAATGGGATATAGTTTTATTAAGGTTGATAGTAAGGTCAGTCTATTATGTGCTAGTAAACATATGAATACCTATTACAACCTATAACAGATGTAATGACCTAGTAGGAGTCCCTAGGTCCCCTTAACATATATGGATAAAAATACCTAGAAATTTATCATGAGGTCTTTATGTGTCATTTGGTAATGTAAGAATCATCATTACCTAGTAAGACCTATTATATCCTAATAATACATATTAAGACTTATTAGAACCTATAAAAAATAGTATGACCTATTACGACTCCTATGTCCCCTTAAGACACACATGTATGTATAACATATTGAAAAACGCAGTTGACATAAGTGATCTTAATGTGTTGTTTGGTAATGTAAGAATCATTATTACCTAACAATACCTATTATGTGCTAGTAAACATATGAATAACTATTACAACCTATAACATACGTAATGACCTAATAGGAGTCCCTAGGTCCCCTTAACATATATATGGATAAAAATACCTATAAATGTATCATGAGGTCGTTATGTGTCATTTGGTAATGTAAGAATCATCATTACCTAATAAGACCTATTATATCCTAATAATACATATTAAGACTTATTAGAACCTATAAAAAATAGTATGACCTATTACGACTCCTATGTCCCCTTAAGACACACATGTATGGATAACGTATTGAAAAATGCAGTTGACATAAGTGATCTTAATGTGTTGTTTGGTAATGTAAGACTCATTATTACCTAACAATAACTAGTTGTTAAAATGAACATCATCAATATCTAAGTGTGGTTCATTCGGTTAGTAGAGGGCCTATGTTATGGTTAGAATGTGGTATGGGTTATGATTGTAGTTAATATAGGGTTATGTTAGAAGGTGTATTTAATGTCAAAATTAATTTCACCATAAGATATTATTGTTTCACCTCTAGATCCATCATGTTATGTTAGAAACTGAATAATGTCCCCTAAAGGTTTGCTACATTTTTTACTAATATTTTTCTACATGTTTACCTCATAACCTAATATTTTTCTATATTTTAACCTAATGTTTTTCCTAATGTTTTTCTAAATTTTAACCTAATGTTTTTCTATATTTTAACCTAATGTTTTTCTATATTTCAACCTAATGTTTTTCTACACTTTTAACTAATGTTTTTCTATATTTTAACCTAATGTTTTTCCTAATATTTTTCTATATTTTAACTTAATGTTTTTCTACACTTTTAATTAATGTTTTTCTACATTTTATCTCATGTTTAACTACATTTTTGCTAACAAATTAATTTAAATACCATTCTAAAATAATCTAAAATAATTTAAATAATTTAAACATATTAAAAAATAAACAATTTTAAGCATTTCACTCACAAAATACATCAAAAAAAACTATTTTAAGTACGATTAACATCTATTAATCAAAAAATATGTTTAAAAACTAAAAAATGAGGAGGAAAAAACCACTAACCAGTTACGACGAAAACCCTTAACCCACTCTCCAAACATCCAGGAACCGCAACAGTAACAATGATAGCCACTAGAGGTTTGCGACGGGTTTTATACTGGCTCGATGTTTCGGCCGGAACCCTTTCAGCCGAACAGGTTTCAACTGAAATAGTATGTGCCACGTAGGCATGAGAAACTGCCACATGTGTACGGCCGGACCCATTACGGCCAAAACTATTACGGCCGAAAGCGTTTCGGCCGAAACAGTAAAAGATATCACAAAGGATGATAGAGCTTTGTGCTTTTACCCCTATGCCACCAGCTCATCAACCTTATCTTCCTCCTAGTTCACAAGTTCCAAGAAAAAAAACTTGTTAGCTTAGATTTGGTGAATCTTTGATCTTTATCATAATGTAGCAGCTCAACATTATCAACCTTTTGATTCTTGGCACATACTGTGTTGCTTAGCATCAACTATAAAATCACTCACCATCAACTAAAATTTACTCATGCTCAGCATCAACTAAACTTTACTTGACATCAACTGTGTTGCTCAACATCCACTAGATTTTTCTTTTACTTGGATCCAATTGACTTTCTACTCAGCTTGCACTAACTTTTCTGGCACCTACTATCCACTTGGTCAAGTTTGGTAGACAAACTTTGTTTAACTTATTCTTCTAAACTTTCTAAGTGTAGCCAACCATTTTGTGACCTTAAGTAGATCATCGATTCATCATGTCATCACTATATTAACTGATTCTTGTACTTCATTACATAATCATACCTCAACCTTTTCTCTAGGTGATTTTGTTACATCTTATTGATCAAATCCTCCTCATTAATCAACTAAGTGATAGTACTTGAACTTTATAAGAAATTGTTTCACTAACAAATAATAGGTTTGACATCAATGAAAAAAGAATGATTGAAACACATAATCTTCTTCAACAATCTCCCTCTTTTTCAATCAGATTTCAACAATCTACCTCTTTAGCATTGATGGCAAACCAAACTGATCAACCAAGTCAATCAAATGATGAACATCTTGTTGAACCAAACTGACTATGTTAAAACAATAAGATAATACCAAAGAGAAAACTTGTATTCCTCTATCAAAAACTTCCATCTTTTGATTAGGTTATAAAACTTTTTCTTAAAATTTCTCTCTGAGTTCCTTCTTGTATCTCCTTCTGATGTGATCTTTCTAGCTCTTTGATCAATGTCTCCCTCTCTTTTCTGGCTCAATTCTTGATATCTTTCTCCCTCTTTGATCAACAAATCAGTTTAGGACTTTCTCCCACTTATCTCTTACACTCCACCAGTAAAACTCTTTTGATGATGATTAGTTTAATGTACTTTCTCCTTCTTTGACAATGATTCCAAAGACCTATACCAAAAAAATTGTCATCCTTAAAATATGTAGATATTAGCTTTATAGTTTCCTCATTTTCTCCCTCTGTCACCTTGCTTGTGACTGATTTGAAGTTTTAGCTCTATGATTACCTTAGGTAGTTTCTAAAGTAAGATCCACTGCATCAATTTTTATTATATGAACATCAATTTGTTTGATGCAGGGAACTCCTTCTATTTCTTACATAGCCTCTGATAGGGGTATTACCCCTAGTTTACCTCTTAGATACTCATGAGCATCCTTAGGTAATGGTTTTGTGAAGATATCAACAATTTTCTCCTTTGAGTTAACATATTCCATCTTCACCTCTTTGTTTTGAATTAATTCTCTTACATAATGATACTTGATTGCAATGTGCTTTGTCTATGTGTGCATCACTAGATTCTTTGAGATATTGATAACACTTGTATTATCACAATAAAGTATCACTGGTTCTATGATTTCTTCCTTCATTCCTTTAAGTACTTATTTGATCAATACAATGTTTTTGCAGTTTATAGCAGCAACAACATATTTTGCTTCAGCAGTAGATTCGCAAGTACAACTCTATTTCTTGCTTGTCCATGTAACTAGTCTTTTGCCTAAGAAAAATGCTCCTCCACTGGTGCTCTTTCTATTATCAATGTTTCTAGCCTAGTCAGCATTAGTGTAGGCTCTTAAGTCAAACCTTCCATTCTTCTTGTAGTGTAGACCAAATTCTTATGTTCCTTTCAAGCATCTCATTATTATTTTCACAACCATTAAGTGATTCTCCTTGGGATTAGTAGATAATCTTGCAACTATCCCTATAGATAATGCAATATCAGGTCTGCTATGTACTACATATTGCAATTTGCCAATCATATACTTTTACAATGTTTGGTTCACCTTAGTTGAATCATCGTTCTTTGACAACTTGTGTCCTATCACCATAGGTGTACTTATTGGTTTGGAATCCTCTAGTCCAAATGTCTTCAATATCTCTTTGACATACTTTTATTGAGTGATGTATATACCATACTTCATTTGATATACTTGAAATCTCACAAAAATTTGATTTCTCCAAACATAGACATCTCAAATTCTTGCTTCATTTGATTTGCAGAGTCTTTACACAAAGCATCTTATCCTCCAAATATGATATCATCAACAAACATTTCAGATAGAAAAATACCTTTTCCTTTTTTCTACCTTATGTATGTATTTCTATTATCATTAGTCCTTTCAAATCCAATCTTTACAAGATAAGTATGAAGTCTCTCATACCATGCTCTTGGTGCTTGCTTCAATCCATATAGGGCTTTGTGCAGTCTACATGTTCTTATTGTTACCATCAAAAAATCCTTTTGGCTCTTCTATGTAGACTTCCTCTTCTAGTATGCCATTCAAAAATGTAGATTTAACATCCATCTGATAAACTTTGAAACCTTTGTATGTAGCATAAGAAAGTAGAGTTCTCACTCCTTCCATTCTTGCAACAGGAGCAAATGTCTCTCCATAGTCAATTCCTTCTTCTTGTACATATCCCTTGCAAACTAGTCTTGCTTTATTTCTTGTGACTTCACCATTTTCATCTAACTTGTTTCTGAATACCCACTTCGTACCAATCAAATTTTTGTCTTTAGGACTAGGAACTAGACTCCATGTTTTGTTCTTTTCTATCTGTTGAATCTCTTCTTCCATGGCCTTGTACCAGTTGTCATCTTCTAATGCATATTTTACTATTTTGGGCTCCTTCACACTTAACAAACATGATTCACTTCTCAATCTATTTCTTGTCATTGGCCTAGCATCTTTATTTCCAATGATTTGATCAATAGGATGATGTTTTTTTGACATATTTAGATAATCTTGACTTAGCTTTTGTTTCTACACTTTGTCTTTTAGCTTCAATGTCATTGTGTACATATCTATTAGGTATCTTAGCATCTCTTTCATGTGTACTAATCTCAAAAATAAAATGTGCATTTTCTTTGTTTTGCAACTCGACATCTGAATGTAGCTCAGTTCCTGAATGCAACTCAACATTCAAAGGATGTGACTCGGTAGTAACTGAAACTTGCTGTTGATTTGTAACTTTATTTAAAACATATTCTTCAATAGGAATTCTTTCATAAAAGTATACAAATGATTTGTGTTCTTTTGGTTCCTTGATAGGCTCAGCCATATGTATTTCTATAAATTTATCAAAATTCACATTTGCACTTTCCATAATTTTGTTACTGTTAGTATTTAAACACTTATAAGCTTTGCTTCTTGTGGAGTATCCAAGGAATATGCCTTCTTCACTTTTTTCATCAAGCTTTCCATTCCTAACATCTTTAAAAATGTAACATTTACTTTTAAATACCTTAAAGTATTTTGCATTGGGTGGATATCCATACCATAGTTCAAAAGGTGTTGAATGAGTACCTTTCTTGACTTGCACATGGTTCAAGGTGTATACAATAGTACTTATAGCTTCTATCCAATATTTTAGAGTAACGTTCTTCTCCATCATAACTGTTCTAGCACAATCCATTATAGAGCTATTTCTCCTTTCAACAATTCCATTTTGTGGAGGGGTCCTAGGTGCATATGTCTATCTGTTGATTCCTCTATCATTAGAGAACATCTCAAACTTATTTGAAGTAAATTTTGCTCCTCTATCTGATCTTAAGAATTTCAAAATCACACCAGGTATGGGCACTACGAATTCACAGTGGTACCTTTTGGGTTAAAAAATGCACCTTCTGTCTTCATGAGCCTTATGAATGGTGTGTTTAGAACTTACCTTAACAAGTTCATAGTGGTATTTTTGGATGACATTTTGGTGTATTCTAACTCTGTTGAGGAGCATGAGCAGCATTTAGGGAAAGTTTTGGGATGTCTTTGTAGGAACAGACTGTATGCCAATCATGAGAAGTGTGAATTGTTCAGATAAGAGATTTGCTACTTAGGACATATCATTTCAGGTGATGGAATTTCTGTAGATCCATCCAAGATTTAGGCTATTGTGGATCGGCCAACACCTACAAATGTGTCCAAGGTTTGAAGTTTCATGGGTTTAGCAAGCTATTATCATAGATTTGCATCAAACTTCTCCAGTATAGCACATCCTATTACATCCCTTCAGAAAAAAGGGAAGAAATTTGTGTGGACAGAAGAGTGCGAGGTAGCATTTCAGAAACTTAAGGAATGTTTGACCAGTGCACCAATTCTGGCAGTTCCAGATTCTTCCAAGGAGTTCATGGTTTGCACTGATGCATCTTTGGATGACATAGGGGCAGTGTTGTTGCAGGATGGATGTGTTATTGCTTATGAATCTAGAAAATCAAAGAGTCATGAGGTGAATTACCCTACTCATGATCTCGAACTTGCTGCGATTATGCATGCTTTGACTAAGTGGCGACATTTTCTTCTAGGTCAACATTTTGAGTTACATTCTGATCATCGAAGTCTTCAATATCTTTTCACACAACCAGACCTCAACGCTAGGCAGTGAAGATGGATGGAGTTCTTGTGTGAATACAATTTTTAGATTAAGTATGTGCTAGGAAAGGAGAACGTGGTTGCTGATGCACTTAGCAGAAGGCGACATGAATTATCTTCTTTGATCTTAACAGTGGATCTTAGGGATAAGATTCTTTAGAATCTTTCTGTAGATCTTTGGTTTTAGGATGTTAAGGCTATTATTGACAGCGATAGCATCTTAGTAAGGCATTTTGAGGGATATTCAGTGAATCCTGATGGTTTACTGCTGTATAGAGGGAGTGTGTACGTTCCCGAGTTGGGGGATTTGAGAAATCTAGCTATGTTGGAAGCTCACAAAGCACCATATTCAGCTCATCCGAGTGTCAAGAAAATGCTTTTTGACCTTAAGCAACATTATTATTGGCTTGGAATGAAAAGACACATAGCAAATTTTGTGGCTCGATGTTTGGAGTGTCAGCAAGTTAAAGCTGAACATCAGCACCCTGCGGGACTATTGCAGCCACATAGTATTCCAGAATGGAAATGGGACACCATTTTGATAGATTTTATTACTGGATTTCCTATTACAACTCATAGGCATGATACTATTATGGTGGTAGTGGACCGATTTTCAAAGGTTGCTCATTTTTTTCCAGTTAGATCATCCTATAATGCAGCATCGGTTGCCAAAGTATATATGGAACAGATAGTTAAGTTACACGGAATTCCTAAAAAGATTATTTTTGATAGGGATCTAGTGTTTAATTCATCTCTTTGGAAATCGATGCAGCGAGAATTAGGTACTCAGCTGAATTTTAGTTCAGCTTATCACCCAGAAGCAGACAGACAAATTGAACGTGTCAACCAGAATCTGGAAGACATGCTTAGGATGTACATAATGGACAGACAAAATAAGTGGGAGGAGTATCTACATTTGGTAGAATTCGCATATAATAATGGATATCATAGTTCCATCGGTATGACACCATTCCAAGCATTGTATGGTAGACCTTGTAGGACACCTCTCAGTTGGGACAATTTGGATGATAGGATTCTTTTAGGACCTGATATGTTGCAAGATTTGGAACAACAAGTTAAGAGGATCTGAGAACACCTTATTACTACTTGGGACCGACAAAAGAAATATGCTGATAAGCATAGGATTGACCGTCAGTTCTTGGTTGGTGATAAAGTGTTTCTCCGGATAAGGCCGCGTAAAAGTCCAATTCGCTATGGAAAGGGGTCCAAGTTGGCACCACGATTTGTAGGTCCATTTGAAATTCTAAAATGGATTGGACCTGTTGCCTACAAACTTGCCTTGCCACCGAGTCTTTCATGCATTCATAATGTATTTCATGTTTCTGTTTTGCATAAGTATATTCTTGATATTGCTCACATGCTGGATTGGAAAAAATTGCAGATTTTGGATTGTCAAATCATGCTGGAACCAGTACAGATCATGCAAAGCAGAACTATGAGTTTAAGAGGAAGAGAAATAAGGCAGGTAAAGGTCCTATGGGACCCCAATGATGAAACATCTGCTACCTGGGAGGACACTAAAATGATGAGAACAGCTCATCCGCATTTGTTTGCTGACTTCCAGGAGAAAGTCAAAACCTAGTGGGGGAGGATGTCATGCCTAACCTTTTCTTGGACTTTACTACTTATCAGGATTTTGTGGTTATAGTATCTTTTTGATGATACGTTCTTTTTATCTGTTGAACTTGGTGTTAATGTCTTGGGACATGTGTTATTTTAGAACATATTGCTATCTCAGATTTCTATGTTTGATTTCACTATTTTTACAATATTGTTGTGTAAACATTTTTAATAATTCTGGTAGGAATTATGTTAGAAATTTTACTTCAGATTGTTATGGTGTGTTTAATTTGCAAACATTGCTAGGTTATTCAATTGCCAATGTCAAATCTATGATATGCAGAAAGAGTTTTTCTTGCTTAGGCATATTGTTATAAAACAATCCGATCTGATTCAAATAAATTAAAAGAATTATATTTTGTTAAGATGATTATGTTATAGTTGTGTGTGTGTATATATATATATATATATATATATATATATTTATATTCTTCTGGTTATGTGATTAGGGTTTAAAAAAAAATACCAATAGCTTCATTATGTTATGTGTTGTATTTATTTGGAATGGGCTTAAAACCCATGGCTATACCTTTCATGAATGGATTTATGGCATCTCATATTGTTTTATTGGTTATGAAAGGAGGTTTTATTAATAAAAAACCCTAAGGGGTTTTTCTTTTCTTTTGAAGCATATCTTTTAATGGGATATCTGCATTTAATCGTTGCCAAACTTATGGCGGTGGAAATGGAACTGCCATATCCACGACACTGTGGTGAACTTCAATGCAATGAATCTGGCAGTTGCGTATTAATGATATATTATGGTTTAATGGGTTTTGTTGATGTTTTCGTTGTTTGAGTGGGTTACCTTTTGAGATAGGGCCGAAAATATGGTCGCATTGATTTGATCTTTAAGCATCTGTAGCCCTTGATGGTGGAAAATCGGCATTATGGAGGGTCTTTTGGAAAGAGATTTTGTGTTTATGAGACAGAGATTTGAGAAGTTGCTGATACTGGGTATAGTGATGAGTATAGTGATGGGTATATTGGGTATAGTGATGAGTTTTATATTCGAGCATTTCCCTAGCTATACTATTCTATTCGTGTTAAACCCTCTCAGGGCCTCATTTTGAGACAGTTAGCTGTATGTGGTTTTGGTACTATGGCTTTGTCAGGGCCGAGTTTAGATAGAACCCATATCTCGAGTTATTGGTATGTGTGGTTCTGCCACAATCATGTGCACGTATTAGGTTGCAGTCTCACGACTATTGGAGGGCACAGTTACTCTGTTTTACAAATTAGCTAATTGGAACCATTGTTTGAAAAGATGAGGAAAAGCATAGTGAACTGTATATGACTTTTGATGGTAATGGCATTAGGTTTAACGACATAGGAGACCATTTTTCAAAATAATGGTGTTTGTTTGAGCTCAGTTGTATGTAAAAAGAGTTTTTATAAGAATATGTTAGTGTGAATTGTTTGAGCTTTTATGTAGTATCATTGAGTTAAATCAATAGGCATTATGTGTTTACAATTTCATACTATTGCAAGGATCTAAGGTTTAAGCCGTAACATAGAGTCACCTGTATGTTGTTTAAGGTACTGTCATTGTTTATTCAGTTGTATGGGTTTGGAGGGATAAAACTCGAGTTTGACCTTCAAGATTATAGAACAGGTACTATAAAAAATAAAAATTTGAAATGATTTTAGAGTTGTATAATGCTTAATAGCATAGTAAAGCTATCGACTGTCATTATCATGGAAATGCAATGTGGTTCAAAATCGTATTATTGTTATAAAGTATTCATTTGATAATTTGAAATTTAGATCTTGCTGTTGGTTAATATCTGACATGGCAATTTGTCAAATAGCTATTTGGGAACTTGAATTTAAAGTATAAGTTTAGTTGTGATAGCATAAACTTCTTTTTATGGTTGTAGAAATTGATTTGTCTTGGATGCTGTATTATCAATATCTGTATGGTCGTCATGTGAACAGATGGTATGTATTTTATTGTATAAGGATTATATAGCTTAATGGCTTTTGGTTAAAGGCATACTGAAAGTTAAATTGCACTTTTGTGAATCGTATTTTGGATATACCATAACATGGTAAAGGATCATTTGGTTATATATGGGTTTAATTATATTTGATTTTGTTGTGAAGTATCTTTATAGTAAACATGGATTGTTTGGGATGTTATGTTGAAACATAATTCTTTTTAATTTATCTAGATGTATTTTAGTCCATAAATGAAATGGATAGTTGTTTTGTGAAAGGTAGCTTTATGATATAAGTTAGCCAATTTAAACTAGAATATCATACGAACATTATTTTATTGTTTTTTTTTTGGTCTTTTCAAGGGATAAATTTAGTTTACTTTGACAGTAGGATTAAGTAGTATAGTGTTACGACTGGTAATTATCATTAAACCGATGTAATAGTTTAGTTATAGTTACGAAAGCGTAATATTATTGTACTTATTTCTGTTGTTAAAATAATCTAAGTTTACTTTTGAATGTGGCAGTAAAAGATGAGTTTGTTTATCAAAAGATGAAGAATGTAATAACTGATTTGTTATTCGTAATTGTGCATTCTTAGAATATTTGCTTGATGTGTATTATAAGGATAACTGTAATGAACGTATATTGAGGTGGTTGAATATCAATTTATTCTAATTCAATTGATTATATCTGTGATAACCTTAAAATAATTTGGGGTGGGTTAATTTCATATAAAATATATTGGGCCTTACCTATGACTTAAACCTGTATGGTTGAGTACGGAGAAAAAGGCATATTTCTATTCTGTCAATGATAAGTATAATAGAAATTACTGTTATGAGTTGACTATGGGCATACCATACACGGATGTAGAATCTTAGTGCCATAACGATGACACCTCAGTATATATATGATTCATTTACGGGTTATTCTTAGTGCGGGTTTAATTTTGCATTTTTAAGTAAATGTTTACTTCTTGCATATTAATTTGAAACTGCACTATGTTAAAGTGGTTCAGATATCTGCATTATGGTTTATATATGTTTATTCTAACATGTATGTAGGTGGATTACACTATTTTTTTTAATCAGTGTGTACTGAGCCCCTTGTTGTGTTGTGTTGTGTTGTTGTATGTTTTTCCAGGTGCTTCGAGATTGTTTAGCAAATAACCAAAGATGACTATTGTAGTACTTTTGAAACAACATTTAGGATTCCTATGTTAGACATAGGTGTTTAGAAAAGATGATGTATTACATTATTGTATTGAACTCAATTTGTATTAGCATCATTATGGAAACATATGTGGATGATATTATATTTCTTGTTGAGGTTTTTAGATTAAGAATGATTCAATCTGTGTATTTGTACTTGTATTAAGATAATTTAAAAAAAAAAAAAGATTGCGGATATGGTATTTGTTCTTTGTTTCTTATCTTTCAGTTTTTGTTTAGTGTGGCATTACACTTATCTCCTCTGTAGCTTTTCACTTCAATTGGTCCACATAAGTTAGTATAAACAATCTCTAGTACTTCTTTAGAGGTATAAGCTTTACTCTTAAAGCTTGACTTTGACATTTTGCCTAGCTGACATTGTTTGCACACTATATTATCAAGTTTCTTCAACTTAGGCAATCGTTTAATTCTCTCCATGTTATTGATACTAAAAAAGTTATCAAAATTAGCATGACATATTCTCTTGTGCCAAAGCCATAGATCATCATGTTTTGCAACAAGATGAGTAGCATCCTCTATATCTAGATAGAACATACTACTTCTAGTTTGATCACCTTTTCCAATCAGTTTCCCATTTATGTCATATATCTTGGTAGTTTTGGTTCAAAATTCAACCTTGCATCCCATATTATTCAATTGTGACACAATTAACAAGTTATAATTTAATCCTTCAACATAATAAGCATTGTCACATCAAGTCACATCAAATCTTGTCTGTGAGTTTGATAGAACCTTCTCCTTTTATAAAATCTTACCAAATATTACACTATTTCCATCATAACAAGTTAAGGAAATGAACTTACTTCTATCTCGAGTCATGTGATGTGAGCATCTACTATCAATGATCCATTTATCATTCTTGTTCACACAATTCACAAGTCCAATTGTCTCATCTTTATTAGATTCATCCTTCATTGCGACATATACCACTTCATCATCATGTTCATCAGAATCATGTTCATTAGCAATGTAGCATGACTTCTTGCCTTTGTCTTTGTAATCTCTATTGTCATATTCGCTTCTATTTTGGTACTTGTTTCCTTCTCTATAGTTCTTCTTCTATGTAATTCTTGTAGCAATATGACCAACTTCATTGCAATTGACACAAATGATGGATAACTTACCTTTGAACTTGCCTTTACCTCTGTGGAGTCTTCTTGCCAGTAGTGCTTCCAATTGTTCAATTTCTTCCTCTTTTGTATCACTATCACTAGATTTATACTTTATCTTTCTTTTATTCTTCTTTTGCTTCACCTTATTAGAGCCCTTCAATAATAACTTAGGTTTGAAAGCAGATTCAAGACTCTCTAGTTTGTAATTGTCAAATTTAGATAGCTCAAAAGTAGTGAGTCTACCTACTAGACCTTTAAGGGTTAGATCATTTCTTGGAATACATCTCAACTCTTGGATTGAAGAAACTCTAATAGCATAGATAGGTAGTAATGTTCTCAAGACTTTACTTAACACAGTATCATCATCTATATGGCCAGTAGCTCCTCTTATTGCACTAACAACTTCTTTTATCCTAGCAACACATTGAGCAATATTTTCACCTTTTTCCATTCTCATATCATCAAACTTACCTTTGAGGCTCTTAGATTTGGATCTTTGAACATTTTTGTCTCCTCCATAGATGGTGTTTAGGGCATCCCACATTTTCTTTGCAGTATCACAACATTTGATATTATCAAATTCAACATAGCTTAGGGTAGAGGCAATCTCCAACATCACCTAATTGTGTTCATTTTTCTTCTTCATATCTTCAGTTGTTAGGGCTCCAATTGGATCAACATTTTCCACTGTAATGGTAGATTGTGCATGATATCCAAGTCCTCCAAGGTGTAGCTTCATCAAACTTTTCCATGCAGGAAAGTTATCTCTATTAGGCTTGGGTACTTCTCTTTTAGACATCTCGATCTTTGTGCTTCTAGTACCTTAAAACTAGTCCTCTTAAGAAAATGGCTCTGATACCAATTGTTGGAATTATTTTAGAATAATTGAGAGGGGGGTGAATCAGTTATTCAAGGTCCATATGTATAAATAAAACTTTTCACAATTCAATGAACCCATAAAACATTAATACCCATGCATGTATCCATTGTTTATTTACTAAAACTTGTATGCTACTGTCAAATCAATTTGCAAAAATGTAAATCATGAAACATTTCACATTCATCAGCACACTTGACAGAATTATTTATGTAGAAATCTAATTTGGGAAAAACCACTAGTAACATGCTACTCCTTTTTCACTCTTCTAAAGTGATGGCCTATGAAAGGCCAACCCTGTTAAAGGTTACAATACACACTATCAAATGTGATCTGGTTAAGGGATTTCAATCACCCTATTAAAGTGAGCCTTGTTAGAGGAATTTAGGCCATTCACTTGGAATGACACCATATGAAAGGATTTTCCAATAACTGTTAGGTCAAACTTAATCCAAAGGATTTACCCTAGATTGATATAACTGTTAGAGAGTAACAATAGAGCTTTGATTTGATACAAGTTACAACTTCACTTGCATATTATAGATCTTTGTTTAGTCATCAATTTTTCTTGGCTTTCATATTTTTCAGCTTTAACAACTTGTTCACACTTCAAGCATTCATCTCCTTAAGCCTTCTTGCTTAACATGCCATTGCAGACTCTTCTCTTGGGTCACTTGATGTAGCAAAACCCTTACTTCCTTCTCCTCCTTAGGTTCTTGCACATGACACCAACCTCTTCAACCTCTCTTGCTTCATAATGAGACATTCCTATAAATAGGAAATTAGAATATTTTCCCTCTCATTATCCATCATCCAGATTAGGGTTTTGGATGGATTAGGTAGGATCTACCCCATATCTTGTCTTTTCTAGAAACTTCTCCTATTTTCCATTTGAATTTGCCTAAAAATGGTTTACATCAAATTCTGTGCCACTAGCTCATCAACCTTATCTTCCTCCTTGTTCACAAGTTCCAAGAAAACAAACTTGTTGGCTTAGATTTGGAAAATCTTTGATCTTTATCACAATGCAACAGCTCAACTTTATCAACCTTTTGATGCTCAACACTTACTACATTGCTCGACATCAACTATAAAATCACTTGGCATCAACTAAAATTTACTGGTGCTTGACATCAATTGTGTTGCTCAACATCCACTAGATTTTTCTTTTACTCGGCTCCAATTGACTTTTTACTTGGCTTGCACTAACTTTTCTCGGCACCTACTATCTACTTGGTCAAGCTTGGAAGAAAAACTTTGTTTAAACTATTCTTTTAAACTTTCTAAGTGTAGCCAACCATTTTGAAACCTTAAGTAGATCATCAATTCATCATGTCATCATTGTCTTAACTTATTCTTGTACTTCATTACATAATCATAACTCAACCTTTCCTCTAGGTGCTTTTTTTACATCTTATTGATCAAATCCTCCTCATCAATCAACTAAGTGATAGTACTTGAATCTTATAAGAAATTGTCTCACCAACAAATAACATATTTGACATTAGTGACAAAAAAATGATTGAAACACATAATGTTCTTCAATAATCTCCCTCTTTTTCAATCAAATTTCAACAAAAGGATGACTTTTTAACATTATATAACCCAAATAACCCAAGATTATATATTTTTCCAATGGTTTTAAGTGCCCCAATGAATAATTTCTCATCAAAACCCTTTGTTAGAGAGGGTTTTAAACTCATCTTTACACAAATAGTTATAACTTTTGATAAAATCCCAGAAAAAATATCCCAAACCAGTTTTAAATGAAAATTTATTCAATAAATTAAACAACCATATAAATTTCATACTATATAACATCTAGAAAAATCTTTGACATTTATTGTAGCATGATTATTGTAGGAAAATATGGGAAGTTTGAACCACTAAAATTAACATAAGTTGCTCAAAACTCAATAAAAATAAACAAAACCAAAGACAAAAGAAAGTTTAATCATAAAGATATCAATCATAGGTGGTATTACATCACTACTAGGTTGCACATAGTTGCATAAACTTGTGTAACAACAAAACAAGTGGTAAATTTTAGAATTTTATATGATACTCATTATTTTTCTCATCCCAAAACTCCAACTACTTCCTTGAATAGGTGATGTATGAGAACCTATAGGTCAATGAAGACCTATAAACTAATTTTTTTATCTAGGAAAGAAATCTAATATATAATAAGGTCTTCTAGATCATTAGGATGATGCTTGTGATTATTTTAAAGTTATTTTGTAATTCTACAAAGCCAAACAAATTTGTATTGTAAGACCAATAGGGAAAATCTGGTAAAAATGGTCAATTATGATAGAAAACATAGGAATTCATGTTTTAATTCAATTAGGCCATGTTTTGCATAGTCATGAAGTTTTAGGTTAATTGTATGGTTGAAATATCAAGATGTCAAAAGGTTATAAAAATGTTGCAAGAGTTGCTCGACAATTGTTGCAAAATTTCATCTTAAGTTGTCAATTAGTGTCCCAACTAACCAAATAATCAAATAAGTTTGTAAAATCACTTGTGAGTGCTATAATTATTTATAAGAACTTGTTAGAGTAAATTATTAATTTAATTGTATTAATTAAATTGACTTTACTTCCTTTTTAAGATTTGACTTTCATGAATTTGCATTAGTCACATTTAATAATTATATTAATTATTAAATGATTTTACCTCTTAGGGTTTCCCTTTAATTTTTTGATCTCCTTCTATAAGGATTGATCCATTATATATTTTATTCATTCTTATAGTCTGACAATGCAATATTTCATATTGTCAAAGCCAAACCTTTATCATTTCTTCTCTTTACCAATCTATGATAGGTTCTTGCATGCAGGTGTTCTTTAGGGTTTTGTGAATTTGTGTTGCTCAAATTCTACATGGTATCAGAGCATAGTTCATCATTTTGAGTCCCTCAAGCCCTTTGAAACTATATCCGCATAGGCTTGGATTATCGATATGGTATGTAGTGGGCACGAATCCCACATGATACATCGTTGTATCTGGCTCCATCATATGGGGGAGGTTGTTGGCATAGAAAATATATCCCTCTCCACCATAAGTATGTGATTTTGGTGTGATGTAAAAAACTACATGGTAGCAGAGTTGGATGTGTTGCAACTTGTTCAGATTTGAAGGAAATAAAGAAATGAGGGTTTTTCTGAATTAGATCAGGGCTTTTTCTAGTTTTTTTTACTAAAATAGGGGGTCACTATTTTTTGGAACACTTTGGGCTCAAATGAACCTCACTATTGAGCTTGCAACACCCAAAAAACCCTATTTTAATATAAAACACATTAAATTTTGACAACATTGCTAGACAAGGCAAACAAAATTTGGTCAATAAGCTTGTACGACTCTTGACACACATCCCAATGCAAAATTTTAGTTTTTTCAAAAAATTAATAATTAAATAAAAATGATGTATTATTAAACCACACCCAGTTATTAAAATAGTGTAGCTACCCAATAGCCACCGCATAACAGCATTGATGCCTTGCCATAATGACACAATACCACCAATGCTCAACTCTATCACAATACCATCTCTCTACAGCCCCTACACCACTGCTATCATTTCCTTTACCACCATGATACTTGTGGGCTATCAACCCTTAATTCATTCCCCTATGGTCATATCAGCACCCAAGGGGCTTGATTTTTAGCCCCTATAGGGTTTTTAGGCCCTTTTTTTTCCTAAAAGGGGTACTTTCAATGCATAGGCATATCTTGAGAAAACAAGGTCATTTTTGGGAAAAAATATATCACCAAAAAATTTGATTCCAAGCCCAACGCTCTTATGAGGTTTATTCTAGTATTTTTTCCATTTTGGTACCTAGTTTTTCTATAAAATCTAGATGATCTTTTATGCTTTCTAAGGGGCATAATTTTCTCAAATTAGCTCTAATTTTTTATCCAAAAAACACATTAGAAAGATCTTCTTGAGAATTATATAGATTCTCTAATATTTTCATCATAATTTTTTTGAGGTACACATGATTCACACATGGAAATTTTGTCTCTTTCCTTGTATAAGATTTCTATTTATATTCCAGGTTCAATTATTTACATTGTGGGGGTGTTTTTCTTTCTTGTTTGTGTCATTTATATTAGTAAACTAGAAACACATCAAAATAAACCCCTTCTTAAAAAGTAGTCAAGACTTCTACTTTTCTAGATTCTCTAAACCCACATAACTATCATACATGGAAAACCTATTGGAAGCATGAATATTGATGATATTCCTATGGGGGAGTATTGTAGATATGTTATTATGATGATATGTTACATTTCTAACTGAGTTTGTCATTGATGTCAACATAGAAATTTTTTGTGGTATTTGACAGAAGAACAATGGAAAGATCAAGTTGGTATAGATGGATAGTTGAGTATTCTCACTATCTAAGGTTATGAGAGATACTTCTGAATATCTAGTATATGTAGTTAATGTTAGATGAAGAAATGATAAGTCTGGAAGAAGTTATGTAAGTTTTGGTGATGTCTGTTCTGAGATAGAGTTTAATGTTCTAGTAAACTTGTTATATCTTTTAGTAGAATTGTTATTCTAAGAATCAACGTTAAGGATGTGTAGAAGACATGTTGGTGATGACATGGCTAAGCTTTCTCATCATAACATTACATTTACAAAAAGTTATTCAAGTTGCAAGGCGGAAGATTAATGTTATCGCTAAGTGTAACATGTTCTTAATGTGGTCCTATAATGATTAATTGAGAAGGTCTAACATCCAACTCAGGGAATTGTCTTATGGACTCAGTATAAAGGAAGGACATTTTGATTTATTCTTAGAAATGTGGATGATATGAAGAAGTAATTTGTAAGTAGCACAAGAGTGAAATGAGAAGTTGAGTAGAGTAGAGTGGAAGTGAAGGAAACTTCATTGCAGAGGTTTTATTGTGTGATCTAAGGTTTGATATTTGGATCTGAGGTTTGTGACCTAGTCTATAAGGTGTAAAAATGTTTGGTTTAGTTGATAGAACAAAGGAAATAAGAACATAATAGTAAATTTCATGTTTGTGCAGTGAGCTCTTCTTGTAGTTAAAATTGCATGTTTGGGCAGTGGGCTCTTCTTGCATACATTGTACTACAACTCCTAATAGGGTTGGAATCTCCTTATAGGGATTCAAAGTCTCCTAATAGGGACTCTATGTACTAAATGTTATAATAGACTCCTAATAGGGTACAACCTCTAATAAGGAATATTTATATTAGTACACCATCTTGTGGGTATCATTCCCACTGGGGTTTTCACTTTGATCAAGGGTTTCCCTAGATAACATGTATGGTATAATTATCTATGTACATCTTATTATGGTTGTTATTTACTTTGATTGAATGGTTAAGTTTTTTTAAAGAAGATAAATGTTTAGATTGTTGGATAACTTATTCACCCCCCTCTCAGTAATCTTGGTGGACTATTGTTTCTAACACAACCATCATGAAATGACTTCTCCATTCAAAAGGTTTGTGGTATTTTTTAGATGAAGTGCAACTAGTTTTATAGATTCCCTTTGAGGTCATGTAATACACAAATAAGATGGATGAGGCCATGGGTTTTATTTCTTTGCAAGTTTCAAACAACTTGCAATTTAAACTAAATGGGTGTAATATTCCTCAAGAGATATGGGCCAAATTAAAGGATTTGTTTCAAACCATCAATGAGTTCATATCACTTCAAATTGAGGTAGATCTTACATCACTTGAACCTAATTCTTATTCCTCCATTTAGGCCTATATAATGAAGTTTAAAGAACAAAGATCTTTGCTTCATATTTATAGAAAGGTTAAGATTAATAAGGACTATATTTATCTAATTCTATCAAAGCTTTGTGGAAACTTTTAGATTTTCTCATCTAACTTTCATTCCACTATGGATGCTTTGGGTTCTAGATCCACCATGCCCAAATTTGAGGTTTTTTATGATCACTTGACTACAAATCAAATTCAATTGGAAGTGAGAATTCCTCCAAGATGCCTCCTAGATCAGATACACAGAAATCCACTTTGAAGGGTAAAAATTCTAAGTCTGGTGAGTTTTCCTCCAAGACTAAGAAGTTTATAGGTGATCCTTGTAGTTTTTGTGGCTAGGAAGGGTATCTAATTTTTAGGTTTTGGAAATGCCTTGAGGTTATAGAGGAGGCTAGGAACAACATAGTATTGCTTCTTCAAAACCAACACCTCCTCTCTCAAGAAAAGGCCATGCTCTTTCTATATGATCTTTGTCTTCTCTTGCTACTTGGACCATTGATGGTGCTTCACACTATATGTCACACTGACTTAATTTGGTTACTTCATTTTCTCAGAGCACTACTTTATAGATTGCAGTTGGTGACTTAGTAAAACTTTCAATTGTAGCATTGACCACTATTTCATTGGATGGTGGATCTCTAAAGGATGTTATTTTGGTGTCTATCATTTCTATGAACCTCCTTTCTATTTATTAGATTTGTCATTTTTTTCCTGGTAAAATAGTTGAGTTTTCCCCACATGATATGGGTATTCGAGACCTAAATGATCCTAAATTGTTTTTAAATATAGGGAATGTTGATTTAGAGACTTTCTTATATAGGTTTGATTGCTTTGATAGCTTTGATTCTATAGGTGTTTCTCTTGTTACTAATGCAGACACAATGAGAAATATTTGGCATGATCATTTTGGCCATGTCAATTAAAAATATCTACATCAGATGAGTACACATGAGCTAGTAATTGGGCTACCACAGATCTCTTGTATTGATGATGCTTGTTGAGGTTGTGGTCTTGGAAAACATCACAGGGATCCTTTTTGGATAGGTAGAGCCTCATGTACTAGGGAACCATTGGAGTTGATACATATTGATCTTATTTCATGTGCCAGTCCTTTTTTTAGCACTCGTTATGTGCTCACCTTCATAGATTATTTCTCTAGACGCACATGGGTGTACTTCTTGAAGTACAAGTTTGATGTCTTTGATTCATTTTGAATCTTTAAGACATTTGTGGAGAAGCAGTCTGATCTCTCTATTAAGTGGATACATAATAATTATGGGGGGAGATATGTGAATTAGGATTTTAGATATTTTTTCACTAAGCATAATTTACAACATTATTTTTTAGTTCCATATACCCCATAACAAAATGGGGTGTCTAAGAGAAAGAATGGAACATTATAGGAGAGGGCCAATTATATGATACAGTCTAGAATTATGAGTTCTTCATTTTAGGATAAGACTATCAATTGTACCAACTATATTCAATACCAAATGCCTCACAAGGAATTGCAATATTTGACATATGAGGAGGCTTGGAATCATGTCAAGCTTCATGTTTCTACTTTTTGAGTTTTTGGTAGTGAGGGTTGGGCATTTATTCTAGATACTCAGAGGAAAGCCATGGAGGGGAAGAGTTGACCATTCAAGTTTTTGTCTATTATGAGGATGTGATGGTGTACATGTTATTTGATCCTGACTCTAGAGAGGTCTTATTTTGATGAGATATCTAGTTTGATGAGCATTATCCTTAGATAGAGCCTCCATCACCAACTTCTCCCTCATTGCATAGTACTTCCTCTTCTCTTTAGGGTTCCATATCCTTTGAGGATGCTTCAAATGATGATCCACTTTTACACCTCCATAGAATATCTAGCATGTGCCTAAGTGGGCTTGTGATACTAGTGATATAGTTGGACCTTTGGAAAGAGAACCTTTAGATTCTCGTCAGACTCATGCTTAGATATTTGGTACTGGTCTTTTGAGTCATTTCATTTTAGATGATCCTTAGATTTTTTTAGAGGTGATATGAAACTCTGAGTTGGATAGGGCTACAGATGAGGAGTAGTCCTTTTTGATGAAGAATCACACTTGAGATCATTGCCATCTTTTGAAAGGAAGAAAGTTGGTTTGGTGCAAGTGGGTGTATTGTACCAAGTTTTTTGTAGATGGTTCTATAGATATGTATAAGGAACATCATGTTGTAAAGGGGTTTTCACATGCAGAGGGCATTGATTACTTTGAAAGATTTTATACTATCACCAAGATGAATTCTATTCACCTTCTACTATTTTTTGCAACTTCTTAGGGATGGACAATACATTAGATGAATGTGAAGAGTGCCTTCTTACATGATGATTCTCATGAGGAGATCTATATGGCGTAGCCTCAAGGACTTATGCATGACACTTCCATGGTTAATAGACTTAGGAGGTCATTATGTGGTCTCAAACAAGCCCCTTGAGCTTGGTATGAAAAAATGGACTCTTTTTTACTTTCCTCATAATTCATATGTTGTCATTATGATCCTATGGTTGAACTTTTGGTACTTGTACTTTATGTTGATGATCTCATTGTTACAAGTAGCTCATCCTCTATGATTCAAAGTTCTCAAAAAGATTTGATGGAGCAATTTTAGATGACATATCTTGGTCTTTTGTACTATTTTTTGGCCCTATAGGTTATTTAGTCTTTAGATGGGATTTATATACAGTAGAAAAAATTATGCTCTTGATATGATTTAGAGATTCAACATGCTTGATTGTAAGCCTATACCTACACCTTTCTAGTTAGGTATTTTTTTTATCTACCACTTTCTATACAGTGGACTCCAAATTATACAAATAGCTTGTGGGTAGTTTTTTGTACTTGACACACACTCATCCTAATCTTTCCTTTGTGATTGAACTTGTGTTTAGTTTCTCATATGATACTTGTGAGAGTCATTGTAAATATTCCAAATGTATCTTGAGTTACATATGAGGCACTACCTTTTATGTAATTCATTACACATCAAGGGTTCCTCACGTTGTTGGTTGTACATAGACTCATATTGGGCTAGTGACATTGATAAACAAAAGTTCACTTCTAGATTTTTCTTCTATCTTAGTTTTGGTCTTATCACATGGTCTTGGAAGAATAAAAAAACTCATGCATTATCATCTATAGAGGCATAGTACCAAGAAATAATGCTAGCTAGTTAGGAGGCTTTATTGATTTGATAGTTGATGATAGAGTTTGGTTTCCCTCCTGACAGTCCCGCTATTATTTGTCATGATGATTATTGACTAACCAATCACATTGACATTAAAAAGTAAAGTTGGTATAAGTATGTTTTCATTGATTGTAAATTGGTCAAGGAATTCTCACTACTTGAGTACCAGAAGATATCTTCACCAGTTCACATGGAAGAATAAGACTAGGCTAAAGACTAACCTAGTCAACATGAGGAGTCATCGAAGTGACATGGTAGAACATACATGTAAAGAATTTAAATTAAGTTTGTACTCTAACAAGGACAAAAAAACACAAAAAGGATAGATGAATTAATATGAGACCCATGTTAGACTAATAATAGTACTAGTATAGAACCTGCAATGTAGGTTTCATGATTTGCTTATGAAACCATCCAATAGTTTCAATTCAATTTTTTTATTCACTAGTCTGAGTGGGATACTTCCCTAGGATTCTAACACCCATAGATAAAAGGGTGACTTCACACATTAATAAAAAGGGTGAAGAGGAAGAGAAAAAAGTGTTGAAAAGGATACTACATAAGCAAAACCATAAGCTATAGATCAAAGACACATGCCTAACTAGAGGTACTTGAGTGTATTGTGAGGGAAAGTTGAGGGGAGAAAGGTAGAGTGATACCTAGGAGATCATTGAGGATGCCTATTAGACAAAAGGGAGATCACAACATCTCAAAGGTACTCACTAGAAATCTACTAACCATAGAAGTGATATGTGTTTAGATTAAATTTAATTTCTTTTTAATCATTTTAATCAAGTGTAAGCTCTAAATAGAGAACACTTCAGTTGTAAGCATATGTTGAATCCATTAACCAAGCACCTCTTAGAAAGAGTGCTAAATCCTTTAACAAGGTAACCTTAATAGGTTAAATGTAAATCTAACAATTTGGAAACATTCCTAATAGGGTGTGTTCTTAGAAGGAACATATTATAGCTCTTAAATGGACAACCTTTTATCTATAGTAAAAGCCTAGTGGGTATATTATCCCCACCATGGTTTTCATCCTCTTGTTGAGGATTTCCATGTACAAAATCTATTCGTTGATTGATGAATGCTTTTGTGTATGAGTTCATATGCTTTTAATTCACTACATTGATAATTATTTTAGCTCTCAAGTGGTTGTTAAGTTTTATACTTAAAGCAGTGAAAAGTTTAACCAAATCTGTAGATAGTATTGATTTACCCCTCCCCACCCCCTCTTGTACTTGTTGGGACTAACAATTGGTATAAGATCTTGGACCCTGAAAGTAGAAGGCCTCACAACTTGAGGGAAGATCAATCAAAAACAATGAAGTAGAAACATTTATAGAAAGAAGCACTTGACACCATAGATGATCTAAAAGAAAAGTTTAAGGAGTCCCTTGTGAAAAGGAAGAATCTTCTGAAAAAACTTAGTGAGAGTCATGAAATCATCAAGAAAATGGAGGAACAAAGTAGATTAGATGGATCTGAAGAAACTCTCTTTGATCTCACATTTGAAAACAAGAATATGAGAAAGTTGGTTGCCAAGGTAAAGAAAGAACTAGAAGCATTAGAAAGACTGAGTCAAGAACAAAAAGAGAAAAGCACTACAATATAAGCATTGGAAAAAGTTGAAAGAGCACTAAGTGAAGCCATGTAAACCAAGAAAGAAGATGAAGAAAATGCTAGACAAAAGGACCGATAGATTCAAGGATAACTATGGAACTAAGAGACACCAACAAAATAAATGAGGAGCTGAGAATGTTTAATGACAACTCCAAGAAGGTAGATGAGAAATTTAAAGCTCAAAGGATAAAAAATGACACAACCAATCTTGGATATAAAGGAATTAGAAAGACTCGAGAGGGAGAAGCATCTAAGAGTAAAACCCAAACCAAATAAGGATGAGGGAAAACATTGTCTAAAGGTAAGATGCCTATGAAACTAACCTGTCATTGCTATGGTAAAATAGGTCACACCTCAAAAATATGCTGGTACAAAAAGATTACACCTAAAGAAGAACACACCTTCCATGGGAAGTATAACACCCATCACATGTATGCTCACTTTTCTCAAGAGTTTAGATCTCACACTCAAGAGAAAATATTTGATGGGTATTGTTACTATTGTAACAAGTTTAGACACAAGGCTGAGGTATGTAGATCAATTTTGAGGAAAAATAAAGAATCTAAAAGAACCTCCAATCCTAGCTAGAAGAATAGAAATGACATGACTATAAATTCTACTTGATTGAACAAATGACATACATATGTCCACTGGAAAAAATGAAATCATCAAAGAAATCACTTAGGACCATGGAGAGGAACAAGCATGACTTGTTACTACTACAACAAGATAGGGTTGTTGGAAACAATTCATTAATTGTGTATTATCTTTGATGTTACACAAAATGTCATATCATTTCTAGTCAATGTATGCCAAGTTCACTTAGGCATTGAAGTCAATTTCCAGTGTCTACCAAGCATTCCAGAGTTTGCGTAGTTTAGAAGACAGTGTCTATTGAGTTCACTCGGGCAACAATGTAAAGTGTGCAGAAGTTGAGTGTTAACCAAGCTCACTCAGTTAATGAAGGAAATGTTGGATGGAACCAGTGTTAATTGAGCTTAATCAGTTACTAAAGGAGCTTTTTGAATATGCAGTGTTAACTAAGCTTACTTGGTTAACACAAAAAAATTGCTTTGAGTTAGTATCTACCGAGTAGGGTTGACTAACAAAGGATTTTATTGCTTTGGCATATTGAGTTTAGTTGAATTTTTTGTTGGTTCTAGTAGATTGAGGAGATGAAAATTAATTATTCTAAGTTGTATTCAAGCTAACTTGACAATGTGTAAGATATAAACATAAGGTCAAGTTGAGGATTGAATGTGTGGAACATGATTGAATATTTGATGATGCTTAGAGGAAGCAAATTAGAAGGATAAGAAAAATATCTTTGTTGAGATGTAAAGATAAATTTAATCAGGAAGGATCAACTATACAAGCTAGAATTGAGATCTGTAATCAACAATTCAGTTGCATCAAAAATCAGGCCATCTCATTGTTACTCTCTAAGCATTGTAGCAATGATCTAAATCTCTTAACAGAGTTGGCTTAACAACTATTTGTAAATCCTCTAACAAGGTGGCATTTATATTGAATTATCTAAAGAACTCTAATAAGGTCACTTCTAATAGGGTGATCAAATCCTCTAATAGGGTCACACCTAACCATGTGTTTTCTAACCTTTAACATGGTTGGCTCCTAATAGGGCTCACTTCAAAAGAGTGAAAATCAGAAACTAGTTGCAATTGGTGATTTTTCCCAAATTGGGTTTCCACATTAAAATCTTGGTTTCAATTGTGTTCATGCTATTTATAAAGTAAGATCATTCACAAATAATATCTTAAGATTTTCATGATAAGCATTTATTAAGTTACACCATTTTTTTCTGTGTATTTATCAAGTTACAATAGAGATTAATTTTGATTTGTATTGACATCTAAAGGGATCTAGGATTTATTTTGTGGTAACTAATTCACCCCTCCCCTCTTAGTTACTCCTCTTATATTTCCAAAAATTGGTATCAGAGCTTTTGGTGCTTGCAGAAAAGGTTTTGAGGACCAAAGATAAAGTTCACGATGTCTTATAAAAGAGAGATTCCCAAGTTGAACTGAGATGACTTTGCAGCATGGAAAGGACTTATGAGGTTACATTTTGAAACTATCAATGATTCAGGTTGTAAATACCTTGATAGTGAATACAAGACTCCTACTAGAACATTATCAGTCAAAGATATTTCTAAAAATAAAAATCATAACATCATGATGATTGACATTGCTTCTGCTCTTAATTATGCTGAATTTGATGAAGTTAAAAGTTACACTATAACTTATGATATCTATATCAAACTAAAAGACATCTATGGAGGAGATGATAAAGAAGAGTTAAAGTTGAAAGTCTAAGAGGATAGTTTGATCAAATGAAGATGAGAGAATATAAAAATATTGGAAAATATGTTGAGTGAATTAAAGCAAGTGTGAGCACAATAAAAACATCTGAAGGAGACATTGATGAAAAAATAGTTGTAAACAAAGTACTTAGAACCCTTCTTCCTATCTATGCAATTAGAGTATTTGCTATTCAAGAAATGATATGTGATCCTAATAGCAATATAACTTTGGATGCTTTAGTTGGAAGATTGACAACTTTTGAGTTAGATAACTATGATAACTATGTCCCTAGTTCCAAAGGTATTGAGTCTGCATTTGAAGCCAAGCTTTCACTCAGTAAAGAAGGTAAGAAATCAAAAGCCAATCAATTAAAAAGTGAAGAAGAAGAAGAAAGTTCAGACAATGATCTTGAAGTTGTTGATGCCCTACTTACAAGGAAATATTCCAAAGGTAGAGGAAAGTACAAAGGTAAGGTTTCTCTAATTTATTTTTCTTATGAAGAAGTTGGTCACATTGCTACAAGGTTCCAAAATAGAGAAGACAAGGATGGAAAGAAAAGAAATAAGTTCAAAGGCAAGAAGGAATTCAAAAACTACAAGGACTACAAGAAAAAAGGTAAGAAATCTTTTCTTATGGCTAAATATTCTAATAACAGTGAAGATGAAATGATATATATTGCTATAAAAGATGAATCTAATGATGAAGGAGATAAAATGGCACTTATCTCTCATATTATCAAAAATGATACATGGATTATTGATAGTGGCTTCTCACATCATATGACTAAAGAAAAAATAAGTTTGAATACATGGAACAATATGTTGGTGGTAGTGTGAGATTTGGAAACAATGAACCTTGTTGCACAAAGGGAAAAGGTTGTATCTCATTAACCAATGAACTTAGATGTGACAATGCTTATAGAGTGATGGGGACACAAACTAAGAACAGAATGGACACAACAGAAAAAGGGAAATTGTATTAACTAAAAAATAAGCTAGTACATTCAGTACAGAGAAAATAAACTTCAAAACATGCCCTAAGGGCTTACAATAGCATAAATGTGGAGATAATTTCTCCTTTCAGTACCTCCTCTCAAACTCCACTCTGAACTGCCTTTTACAATGCCAGAAATCTCCTTAAATAGACCCCTGAGGGTTAAGTACTAGGAATACATTCTAGAAAGTACTAGTAGGCATCCACCGACCAAATAGAAGGTTCCAGAAGCTATGTTAGAAGTCGACGCAAATCTAGAAGAATCTAGAAATGGTAACCGAACTTTTGGGAGGCATAACTTTTGAACCGTAGCTCTGATTGATGAACCGTTTACATTTTTGGAAAGCTCTCGAAGCGCTCTATAGTCCTATGGACCAAGTTTGCTCATACCCCATTTTTTGGCCCTTTTTGAGGTCATTTAATGCCCCTAACCTGACTTTGAAGCATTCTTAGGAGGTCTCCAAAACCCAAAAAACTGCAATAACTTTCAAATCATGGGGCCTTTTGACCTGATTCTTTTTTTGGAATGTTCTAAATCACAATTATGTTCATTTGGCCAATTTACACCTCCTAGTTCACCAAAATGATGGCTCAATTGCATACTCCTATTTTTTTGGGATTTACACGAACACTGATAGTGGAACTGTGAGAGTTGGAACCTTTATTTGACCCAAATGGGTATCCAAAAATGAAAACACATGAAACATAAACTAAGTCTAAGTACATTTTTTTTTGGGTGACACAGGATTGCCCTTATACCTCTGGATGCTCCTGCATCATAGAGTTGAAGGACTAAAGCATAATCTACTAAGTGTGGCATAGTTAATAACATTGGATTCAAGGTAGAATTCATGAATGGGAAGACCAAACTACTGGATGGGAAAGGAAATCTGGTTGGATCTGGCAAACAAACAAAAGGTAGTCTATTCTATCTAGATCTTAGTGAAAGTTCATATTTTATTGCTCAACTAGAAGAAAGTTGGTTATGGCATAAAAGATTATTTCATTTAAAACTTTGATAATCTGGTCAAGATAAGAAAAAATAGAAGAGTAAGAGGTATTCCTAGCTTGAGGAAACTTGATATGGATCTATGCAAAAATTGTCAAATAGGTAAGATGGGAAAAACTAGATTCAAAAGTAAGAACTATCATTCTAAAGAAGTCTTAGAGCTTTCACATATAGACTTATGTGGACCTACTAAAATAGAGAGTTACAATAGACATAAGTTTTTCATTCTTTTTGTTGATGGACTACAAGAGGATAAACTTTATGAAATATTCTCCACATTTCTAAAGGACATAAGAATAATGAAGGAGAAATGACAGTTATTGAACAATACTATGCTTCAATTGTTACAATTTCCTCACTTCATCCAAGAAGATAGGGTAAGAATTGTACTATGAAGAGTACATGAGAACTACATATGGCTTGATAAACCCTATGAAATCACAAATATGGTTATACTCATAGTAACATAACTCAATGACACAGGAGAAAAGACAAAATCAGGAAAGTTAACACTTGATGAAGTGGATAGGAAGATAAGATCAAGAAAGAAGGATGAACATTAGATATAGAAGAAACCCATAATTTTGAAATGAGATTTAGTGCAAAGTCAATTTCTTATAAAATTTTATTTTCAAGAAAATTCAATAGTGTGCCAGGTATGGAGCAGTACACACAACCTATCATGTTATTCATGAGGGAGCACCACTAAACTTAAGTGGATGACTAATGAACAATTGATGATGAACCTCACAAAGATTTTAAAAAAATCCTTAGGTAGATCTAGTGATGATGTTGAGAGCAAAAAGAAGATGAATGAAGAAGAAGTGAAGAAGAAGCTTTCACCTACACATCAAAGACCAAATCTAAAAATTGACAAACTAGTAAGAAGTGGTAACCCTACTCCTCCACTTTCCATTAAAAACATATTGAATGAAATAATGCATAGTAGAAACTACAATACAATAATGTACAAAAATGCACTAATGAATGGGAGAGATCAAAACAATGTCATATGTGCTATACTAGTCAACATGAGGAATTACAACAAAACACCAAAAGTGATGAAGAAGGTTCTACCAAAAGAACTAAATAATGTTATAACTAGTAAGTGAAAAATTGGTGTTGTACAATAGGTAAAGGTTATCAATGATACTTTAACTACAATTAGACTAGAGTTCATTGCAACATATATATATATATATATATATATAGAAGCCTACATTGACAAGTTTCTAACCCATGAAAATATAGTATTAGTCACAACAAGAGAGGAACATTAAATGACCAAGAAGAGAATAAAAAATTGGAAAATGATAACATACCAAGCAGAGGTAATGTGTGTAAAGGTGTCAAATGGTCAAACAAAAGCTCTAATTGGACTAGTTCCAAAGGAAAAAGCAAAGAAGAAGACCATTGCATCTGTTAAAATGAGTAGAGTAGTAGAAGCTGAGGAATATGTTGAAGAGTTGGATGAGGAACCTTTTGAATTCAATCATCTGACCTCACTAAGAAAATATGAATATGAAAAATTGCACAATGTAATACATACAAAAAAAGGTCACAAGCAACTTTAGTCACACATGTGACAACTAATACCTCCAAGGTCGCTGAGGTACTACCTGTAGTAGACATGAAGGAATCTCAAATGATTCAACATGAGGAGAGATAATAAGAAACTGACACTTAGCCAAGCATACCACAAAAAATCCAACAAAAGTAGAAAACTTCACCACCAAAGGTTACAAAAGAAGGAAACCAAGGCTAAGCAAGTCCAAAAGGAGACATATCTACAAAGGAACAATCTACAAAGAATGGTGTTGACCAACCACCCCAATCTCTACAATCAAATTTATCCAAGAGAAATATAAGGCCCCAAATCACAAAAAGAAAGCTACAACTAGGAAGCACAAAATTAGAACAATCTAAAGGGAAAAGGATGAAGAGGAGAAGAACACCATCCTCATCATCTTCATCTTCAAAATTTGAAGATGAAGGAGAGTTGTTCAAATAAAACAATCAAGTGGTAGAGAACCTTGAAATAATTAAAAGTACATTGGACATGTATGTTGACAAAATGAAGGAACTAAGTAATCAAGAGTGGAGTCAACACAATCTTTTATTGAGAAATCTAGACAAGGCAAAGAGGGAAAGTCTACACAAAGAATGTGACCATACTCTAATAAGAAAAAATAAGCTAATCACATGAATACTTAGTGTTGAGAAAATCAATACTACCAATGATATTATTAATAAAATAAGCCACATATTGAAGAAAGCAAACATCAGTGATGGAACAAGTCCACTCAACAAGTAAATAGAGAAAGAAAAACTCAAGAAACTGATTGAGCATCACTTACAAGAACTTGCAAAAGTAAAGAACACTATAGTTGAATTATTAAAGGACATCACTCCAATCCTTCAATAGATTTTAGATTCATAGAAGTTTTTGATAGATTAGAATGACTCAATGAGAATAGCTCATTAGACACTACAGGTCACTCAAACATAATTCGGTGTATTGACTAGTTTAGAAAGCATGTACATTGGTCAAATTCAAGAAAAGTACCATCTAATCAACCGAGTTACTAAAATTAAACACTAAAGGAGCTCCACCCTATTCAAATTATAATGTTTCCTATTTCCCATAATAGGGATTATTCAAGAACATATCAAGGAGGTAGCTGTATTGATATCTTTAGGTACTAGAGGTACGATTGACGAAATGGACTAGTGCTTGCCAGAGGTTATCAACTTGAACCATGCACTCCACAAAATTATAGGCACATGGAAGATAAAACTAGAAACTTTGGAAGAAACATACCCTTTTTCATTGATGAGTATAACATATCTTAGCTAGCGAGTTATGGGTTTCACTATATCTATCATGTAGTTATGATGTAGGAGTATCCTGGGGTAGTTTACAATTCTGTATGTTATAGTGGTTTTAAATTTGGAGTTGGAGAACTTGATCAAAGAAGGGATGTTACTTGGTAATTATTGGTATAGTTCCTACTTGTAGTGTTGACTAAAGAACTCAGTCACTAAAGGAGCTCAATGAAGCTTGTGGCACTCGATCATTCTTGGGGTACAATATTGACCGAGGAACTTGGTAACTAAAGGAGCTAGTAAATGCCTGACTTTCTCAGTAATGCTTATGAGAGCTTTTTCATCATGCTTTCTCAATGATGCTTGGATTGATTGGTAGTTTTGTTAGTGCTTGATCATGAGGTTTTTCTAATGGTGGTCTTGTATATTTGATCGACTGACTTGGTGCATTTAATGAGCATAGCATATGATTGTGATGTGGATAGTCATAGGGATGTGTGTGGACCTATTTGGGTCTTGGTGATTTATCCTATGTGTATTTAATTATTTTTGTAAGCCAAATTGTGACATATTTTATTTCTTTAGGTTCTAGATGATTCTATTTGAAACATGTTGACTTTCTATTTGAAACATGTTGACTTTTGGCCATGATAGTATTTAATGAAGGCTTGGCTAGATTTTTACTAGGAGAATTTAGAAAAGAGAGTTAGAGAGAAGATATTTAAGTTTGGAATCTGGAGTTGCCAATTTGTGAGTAGAGTTAGCAAATGTGGCTTTGAAAATGAGGAGATTTCTTGGTGGCTTGTGAGCACAAGTTTAGATCTCTCTTGAGGTTTCTACCAGATTGTTATTGTGCTATAGATTTGGACTAGCTAGTGTTTGGGTTAGATCTTGAGGGATCTTGTAGAACTGATACTACTTTGTATTTGACTATAATAAGGAAGGCCTTACAGATTGACACATTGCATATAATCATTTGTTTTATGAATAAAGACTTGAGTTTGGTATCATATCTTGTATCTTGTGTTGTGTTTCCACTGCATGGCTATTATTGGGAACTAGATCACCTCAATTGAGGGTTCATTTTAATTTTGCACTACATCAGGTGGTATTAGAGTGAATGTTGGATCTAGTTGGTTGATCTTGTGAATTTGTTGCAAAGGGTTTACACAAATCTTGGAAAATGCTTCTAAGAAGATTGGACCTTAGGGAAATTGATGATCTCTTTGATGTTGTAGAGACTAGAATTTTAGAGAAGGTTAAAAAAGATTTCAAATCTAAGATGAAGTTGATGAAGAATGAGATCATGAGATCTATCGCTGATGTACCTAGGAATATGGGTATTGAAGATGGTTATGAGGAAGATGCTAAAGACTTTTAGGCTATTGGATATAGTGGTGAAGACAAAGCTAACCACATGGAGAGACCAGTGTGGTTAGATATATTTGACACTTGGTTGAAGTTGAAGCATAAGATGCATTTTTCTAATTCCATGGGTACTTTGAATCATGAAGAATCGATTGATTAGATTGGTGAGCTAAAAGAATATTTTTGAGTTAGAGGATATTTGTGATCCACTCAAAGTGAGGTTGGAGAAAACTAAGTTGAAAGGACATGCTTCTCTTTGGTGGAAAGAATTACAAAGAGATAGAGAAGAGGAAGGTGAAATGAAGATCACTCTTTGGAGATTGATGGTGACTAAGTTGAAAGCTAAGTTCATTAATGTCGATTATGAAATTAATTTTTTTGAGAGATTGCATAATCTAAAACAAAAGGATATTTCTATGAAGGATTACACTGAGGAGTTTTTATAAGTTGAAAATTCAATCTGGACATAGAGAACTCTCTAAGAAGAAGGTGGCTCAATACATTAATGGTTTGAGATTCAATATTTAGGATGAGGTTAGTATAATGTAGATTGATTTGGTTGAGGATGCTTATTAGTATTCTTTGAAGAAAGAAGTTAAGTTGAAAAGAAGACATTAAGGTAGTTCCTAAGGGAAGGAGAAGTAGGATCACTCGACAAAGGATAAACTGAGCGTGGGAGGTGAACCAAAACCTATTGAGAAAAAGGAAAAGGATAGGTAGAGGTGAATTTAAGGGTACCTATTTTTGTTGTGGAGAAGAGGGTCATAGATATTTTGAATGTTCCTATTATCACCAAAGTTTTCACCCTTGCCTAAAGTTTTTAGCTAAAGGCAACCTTGTGGAACATGAAAACAATCTCCAAGTTGGGGGACTTGAACAATGAGGTTGAGTCTCCGAAGAAGGCCAACTTCCTTTGCTATCAGGATGCACCTAAATATTTCTTGAGAGGAAAAGGGGGGATGAATGCATGAAAGTAAACTAACTAATCTATTCTAAGGAGGTGATGCACCAAAATAGAGTGTTGAAACCAATCTCTTCCCATACATGCACAATTAACTATCATGACACCAAAAAATATGCAGATTCAAACTTGTTCAAATCCAATAATGACATACAGATCAAACAACTAGAAAAATGACACAAGGAAGAAGTATTTCACTTATATATCATTCATAGGACAAAAGAGATACAATCATGCAAATTATAGATAACCACAATATATTGTAGAGAGGCAAATAGATCTTGCACAATAAATTAATGGCTAAAAGAGATAAGGCATAATATCATGAAGTTCAGAGGCAAAGGAAATTTAAAATAAGCATGCTAAAGAAATACCAAAGAAATAGAGAAGAGTTAACCCTTCAAAAGATTTAAAAATGTGCTTTTATAGCTTAAGCATGACTCAAATAGCTTCTACCCTAAGGCAAAACTCAAAAACTACATGCAAGATTACAGATAATAGTTACTACAAATCTAGTAAAGATTTGATCATGACACATATCCAAATGCAAGAAAATAACTTCTTCACCAAATAAAGCCTTGAGAAGATAGAAATGATGGCCATGGAAATTTTGACTAATTAGATGGACCGCTAGGCGATGATGGAGTGCTCTTTTATATTTATTAGGCATGGGAAATGATGAAAGTGGTTGAAGGAGATAAAAAAGATTGGACCTATCATCAAAGAGTTGCTTCCTCTATTACTAGTACACCAATTTAGCTGTGTCATTGATCAACTGGAGTCAACCTTTAGGCCTTGCAATGTGGACCAATCATCTTTTGTCATTCTACCACCCTGTTGACATTCAACTTTATGTTTCATGGTTGACCTTCTGTGATTGCAACTTCTCCACCACCTTTCTCCATTATAATTTATACTTGTGAAATTGTGACCAACTATCTATTGCTACTTCACATCTTGTCTTCACTATTGTGACCCGATGAAACTACGAACCTAACCACCACATATCATTCTCACCATTGCATCATAGACCTTGGCCTAACATGAAATTCCTATGACTATGCAAAAATGGACTTAAACATCACTACTACTCTCCACCCAGGCCTATTGAGACATGTATTGTGTTGTTATTATCTCGCTATATAAATTGAGCATATAATTTTCCATAATGACATAGCGATATGCATTAATTTCTTTAGATCCAATGATCAAGAAAATACCTGGGACCCCTCCTACATAGTTGGCTCCTTGACCAATCAGAAACTACCACATCCCCTAGGTCATTCTCTCTTCATGTTATCACTACTTCACAACTTAACACTTCAACTCATCCTTGATCCCAATGACCGTGTGCACAAGGTGATTTGTAGCTTCACCATCTTGACCATGGTTTACCTTAAACTCTTTTCAATCATAAGAATGGAGAAGGGCCACAACATCACAAATCAAACCCTGGGTCAAGATCATATTCCTGTAATCAAGTGATAAAGAGGAATCGCTATGTCTCTATTCATAATTGGATGCTAGCCTTTTAAACTATGAAGCTATGCTAATTTTTGAGAAGACTACATCACACATTCACACCTCTCTTGACGGTTAAGCCATAGACTGCAGTGACTGGGCGATGAACGATAGTCATATATCACAACTTGAGTTTCTAAGGGAATAAGCATAAAAAGGCTCGAGACTTAGGATAATAAACAATAAGCCAAAGTTTTGAATATATCTCTTATTTGATCCTTTGGGTTTTTTGAATATATGACCATTAGACAAGTTTGACATGAAAACTCAAATTTTGGTGGGAGGGAAAATATGGCTAACAGTTCTCAAAAGGTTAGTGATAGGAGAAATATTATGGTAAATGAGAATGTGGAATCAGTCAATGAACCCAAGCATGAAGGGGAGAATTTTTTGGCTTGGCGAGTATTATTTGGTAATGGTAGAAAGACACAATTTTATTGTTATGTTAGATCATTAGTATTAGAAATTTTTTTCCCTCTTAAGAGTTGTTATCTCTTAACAAAAAAAAAAAAAAAACTTGCCACAACTAAGTCTTGTTAACACTTATAAAAGGAAAACAAAGGATACTCTCTGTTTAAATGCATAACTCCCTTTCTAAAAGGTTGGTCATGAAAAGCATTTATTATGAAATATTTTTGAATAATGGTTCTTTGAACCTAAAAGAACATAAGGAAGTAAAAAAATCCTCTTATAAACATAAAAAATGTAGTAGATTCAAAGGATAACTATTCCACAACTTATGCTACACGACATAAATCAAAATGCCATTATGATCTCTTATCAAACCTACTAAAATGTAAAGATCAATACATACATTACCTTTGCAAATTAATGAAAATAAGCCATCACAGTGAGATTGGATTCCATATTTACCTTTGCAAATTAATGAAAATAAGCCATCACAGTGAGATTGGATTCCATATGAAATAACAACCAATTTAAACAATCATATGATCTTATGAATGATAACTAGAGAATAACCATATGATTAAACACTATTTGTCATTAACTCACTATCACAATGCCACCAAAAATGATTACTAGCATATCAAAAAGGAAATATTATTAGTACTTCTATGTTTGGAGAGTAGACCTTAGGGATCTAACCAGGAACACGTAAAATAGCTACACAGGGCTTCTGAATCAGTTTTAGAAACTAAATCCTTCATGAGCTATTACCTATCTAGTAAAAAAGTCTTAAATAAAAATTACTAAAAAAGGAAATCAAACCACTATGGCTCATGGCCCCTATATCCCTAACTAATTTCCAACAAGATTGATAGCATCAACATTTTGTTCTTGGGTCATAGAAAAAGTACTGTCAACTTCTGTCCATGCTTTATGAATGACTAGGAAGTTGATTAGTTCATTTTTCTAAGGAACTCCAAATTTCTCTAGGTGCAACTTCCACATCATCATAATTTTGTTGACATGTTTCAACTTCTTATCTTGCATTTATAGGTGATCAACACAAAAGATCATCATAGAATCAACCCTGGTGACAATGGTGAGATCCTTGATAGTATTTTCCTTCATTTTCTTCAATACCCTTGTTTTGGAAAGCAAAGCTGATTCAACCTCTTTAGAAGTTTTTCCTTCTTGGTCAATGTTTTCCATGATCTTCACATCAATACATTTGATGTTAGTAGCTAGTATTACCTTAAGATAGTTCTTTTCTTTCTGCAGCTCAACACATTCCTCCAGAGACTTTTCAATCATGATGTTCCTCCATTCAAGGTAAGCCCAAGCTATGAACAAGAAATCCACACTAACATGGGCTCCAGGTTTTTCAGCCAAAAATATACTCACTCCATATTCCTGAACTTCTAAAATATCAATGATTTATTCATTCCATTTTACCTTTTTAGACTTCCATGCATTTATCTCAGATTCTAGAGTGAGCATCAATTTTTTAGCTTTGGCATTGATGTTGGTGAAATGGTAGAAATAACTGGTTGCCTAAGAATTCACCATGTTAAACCATTCATTATAAGCCTAAGTGACTGACTTGTCCCTTTTAACCTATTCAATTAAGCCCTTGTTGGTGGGAGAAGTAACAACTATTACAAAAATCACATTTGGTTGAGCCTCTATGTTTGGGTGCTAAAGTTCATGAATATATGCTCTCATTTTGTGCAAGGATTTCTTGAGTTCTTTCTTATCCCTTTTGTCTTTCTAGATGTGATGAGAAATCCTTGAATTACCAACACTCCATATCTTCATATCTACAGACCTAGAGGTAGGACCAAGGGTGGTCTTTTCCATGACATAATTTTGAGGAAGTGTCTCATCCAAACTCTTATCATCTCCCAACTTTAGAACATCTGCTACCCAATGTCTAGTATTTTCATCAATGCCTAGTATAGTTTCAACATTTTCCCTCTTGGTTTTAGGAGTTTTTCCTAGGCATTTTCTCATGATGTCTTCAACTGAGAGAGTTATAGGAACTAGACTTAATTTCATTCCTACTAATAAATCGAACCAATTAGGAACTAAAGAGCTATCTTTTGGAGGAGGTATTTAAAATGCAAAAGAAGTATTGAATGCCATTCCACTCAAAGTATTGGCCCCTTCAATTACTTTCTTACTTCCTTGATCCATTCCATTACTCAAGCTCTTAGTTACTCAATCCTTTGGATCTATTTCAATTAGTTTCATTCAAGCTTCCATGAGAGAGCTCTACTGACTCAACTTCTTCCTACTATGTGAATGGATCCACTTGATTGAGGGAGGCATTTGAATTGAACTTTAAATAGTTAGTTCAAGTTCAATGTTATGCTTCAATAAAATTGTAGTATGAGAGTGAACAATTTCATTAGTTTCTTTAACATGATGAGCCAAACTAGGGCTAGCAAGTGTGTCTTGAACATTTAGAGTTCTTGATGAGGGTCATCTATTTCTTGCAAGCCATTGTTTAGTTTTGGTTATCACAGGTAGGGTTATGGCTTGCATGTCATCTTCTTCTAAAATTGACCAATTAACAACATGCAAGGGATATGTTTCAATCTATTTAATATACACTAGATCAACTACCTCTTCATCAATTTCTTTAGTAACTCCCAATATATCAAGTTGTAGATTAAAAGCCTTGATTTATTTTAGAGTAATCCTTGACCATAATCTTTTCCATACTTTGTAGTCATCTTGGCAATCTTCCTAGTAGTCTTCAATTTCAGGAATGTGAGAGAAAGATTCACACATCTCAACATACTTTGATGCAAATTCCTAACTATTGAAATTGGAACAGGGGGTATAAATGAGAGATTCATAGTTTTAATCACCAACCTCATGCTCAAGGCATCTTGAAAAGACTTGCATCTATAATGTCCAATTTCTATTGGAAAGGTGTAACTAGAACCTTTTTGAGCTTTACAATTTCCCTTGACCTTTGCTAGTTTCCTCCATACTTCAAATGATACATAATGGTCAAGATAATTCCTAAGAAATTTTAACGGTTTCCCTTCATATAATCGAATCCTAAATTAAGTAAACTTCTGAAATTGGATAAAGAAACTACCAAATATGTTGACCAGTTGAGATGCCTCTTCTGATAGCCTCCTATTTTTGTTCCTCTAGAATTAGAATACAAATTTGGCCAAAAAGGTATCTTGAACTCTCTTAAAACCTTTCAAATTTTTATCCTTCTATGATAAAGGAAAGTATTCATAAATGGGCATGCCCTAGTTCCACACCTAGTGAGGTAGACTTTCCATTCTATTTCACAAGATAGGACAAAAAATAGATAGGATGACATATAAAAACTAGAGGTTGTAGACACTTGAGAAAGCTCCTCTTGCAATCGTGTTGCTATAGTGTTAGACTAATCAATAAACTTAGTTTTCCTATAATAGTTTGGATGAAAAAGTACATCCAGTTTTCCCAATGGAAGGCATGGGAGTTCCCTTTCACTTTATTTAGCAGGGTTATGACATCATTAATTTTGGGGATCATGTGCTCTCTAGTCAAAGGACATGGAAGATGAGAACCCCCTCTTTTAGGCTTGAGTAACCAACCCTTAGCAATTATATTATTGTAATCATTGGAATTGATAGTGAATTGGGCATAGGCAGAGTTGATGGTCTAATCTTCATAAACCTCACACGGGGGAATCCTCAATGTGCCTATAACAAAAACTCTATTCACATATACCAAGACTTCACCAGTGTATGTGTAGATACACCTTTTAGCAACATCATACCTATTACAGAATGCTAGAACCAGTTCTAGGCAGGGGATAGCATCAAGAAAGCTAGAGGCTTGCAACAACCAACTATTTGAGATCTTTTTAGATATTGACCTAGGTTTTTCATTGGATAACCTAGACTAACTTTCCAATGTCCTCATTAGCTAAGAATGCATCTCTAATTTTTGGTAGAAAACTACTTATGCATGATGGTTTGTTTTTCTCAGGTAATTTGGGGTGAAGGGTAGCCATGAAGGATTTGGGATTGATAGACAAGAAGAAGAGAAAAGACCAAAATAAAATACATAGACAAGGAATCAATTCATAGATAAGAAACAACAATGAACATAAAGAAAATGGAAGACTCACTGTGTTGGCTGTATATGCATGTTGATAATGTGGCCTACTGCTATCTCCTTGTATCTCTAGACAAAACATAATTTTTTATCTTAAAAAGCTAAGGAAAAATGAAAAGAAAAAAGTCGTTAAAGACATGTAACATGTAGGGAAAAGAATGTGGATGCTAAGAGAATAATTGAAAAGAAAGGTTACTTTCCATTGTTAATCATTCCTTCAATTTTGCAAATATCAAAGAATGCTTCATCATCATTACCATAAAATTCTAATAAATGTGTATCTTTCACGCGATCTTCATAAAGAAAAAGAAAATCTTTTGTATTTCTACCTACTTGGGCACGTGTCTCCACCATTAATAGCCTTTTGGCTTGTGAGCTATGGACTATTGAACTACTTAGTAAAAGTTCAATGTTTAGATTTGAGGGCCTTAAAATATGCCCATTTTATGATAGGCGCATTTTGTTTCCATCCAAATACCTTATTTTGAAATAATTAGCCCCCAACACCTTGCTGATTTCAAAAGGACCTTTCCAAAGAGATTAAAACTTACCATGTGATCCATTGGGCTCTCTTCTTTTATCCCATAAAAACACTTTATCATCCTCCATGAATCTTTGGGGTCTCTCTTTACCATCAAAGATATTTTTAACCCACACTTGATGAGAGGTTATATGGTCAATCACCTTTTCTCTATCTTCTTTGACCTTCACGAGATAAAAAATTCTCTTTTCCAAAGAATCATGGAATACTTCAAAAGGGGCCATACCTATCATTATTTTAGGGGTTGTGCGGTTAGCCCACAACACTTCATAGAGTTTCTTGTGCCAATCCTTAGCATTTTTTCTATCTTTTTCATAATAGAGACTAGGTTCTTATTTGATGACTCAGCTTTTCCATTTCCTTGAGGAAAACAATAAGAAGAATGAGAAAGGTGGATCCCATTGTCATAGTAGAAAAGCTATAATTTCCTTAAAGAAACATTCTGGGCATTGTCTGTTATCAATTTTTTTGGAATTTCGAAGCTAACCAAGATATTTTCCATTAGAAACTTACTCACCACCTCTAAAGTACTCTTTTTGATAGAGCTGCCTCAACCCATTTGGTGAAATAATCAGTGGTAGTTAGAATATGAGTATGCCCTACACTAGAAGTTGGGTTGAGAGGTCCTACAAAATACAAACCCCCACTATTTGAAAGGTTCCTCTATAACCACAGGTCTTAATGGGAGAAATACTAATTTAGATCCACCAGAAAATAACTTGAACTTTTCACACTTGCCTACCCATTTATAAGCATCTACAAACATTCTAGACCAATAATACCCACTTCTTAGTATCTTGAAAGCCATGATAGTAGAGGAAAAGTGACCAGAACAAGCTTTATCATGGAAGGAATGAAGGAGTTTATCTTGTTGGTCCTTATCTACACACCTCAGGAACATAGCATACATACCCTTCTTATGATGAATATCATCAACAACTACATACCTGGTAGATTTTAACCTCAAATTCCTTGTCACTTTGCCTATTAAATATTTAGGACATTCACTGTAGGTAAGGTAATAGGCAATATCTAAGAACTAATTATCTTTTAGGCCTAAAAATAGTATAAAGGTTTTTGCTCCTTCAACTCTTCCCACATTTTCAACCATCAATTTACATAAACCTTGCCCTTTCACTAATTTTGTTGGCTTGATCTCTAAATCAAATTCTTGAATCTTTGAAAGCCAAGTTTCTCTATTATTCACATCTACTTCTTGCTAAGTAAGAATACTTTTTATAGTTGTGTTTAGAACAAAGACTATGGAGTGAGAGTGTAGGATATAATATCGGAAGTGCTTTACCACATTTACCACTAAAAGGGATTATTTCTCTATGAGAAAATATCTTAATTCATGATTCCTCAAAGGGACATTCATGAAAGATATTGGAACTTTAAAACCATTTTCATTGATTTGCAACAACATGATGAACATGGTATGCTCACTGGTATAACAGTGCATGATAAAATATTTCTTATAATTAGGGTGAGAAAAAAATAGAGCATTCACAATAGAAAACTTCACTTGGTTGAAAGCTTTCCTAGATTCATCACTCCATTCAAACATTAGGTTTTCACTAAGCAACTCTACAATAGGCTTGGTAGTTTCAACAAATTAAGGTACAAACGTTCTTAGGAAATCGATCTGATCGAAGAAAGAGTGGATGCTACAATAGTTAGAAGGCATACACAATTGTTGGATCACTTTAACTCACTTAGGATCTATCCTAATTCCATATTTTGATACAAGGTGTCCCAAGATTTTCCCTTCAATTACATAGAGCATAGATTTCTTGGGATTAAGGGAAACACCATGTTCTCTGCATCTCTAAAGGACTAGCCTCAAGTCAAGTATATGTTTCTTCGTCATTCTTGAGAAAAATATCATATCATCTAGGTATATAAAAATTATCTTATTTACCAGATGCCCAAAAGATCAATTCATAGCCCTCTAGAATGTGGCACTTGCATTGATCAGACTAAATGACATTCTACTATACGAAAAAGTACCACATTGATTTTATTGTATCCTAAGAATCCATTAAGCATGCACATCATCTTCGAACCTACTACTATCTACAAAATATGGTCCATATGTGGTAAGGAAATTTTTTCTTTTAAGCTAGCTTGGTTTAAGCTCCTAAAACAAACATAGATTCTAATCTCTCCACTTTTCTTCTAGATAAGAACTATATTAGCCACCCAAGTGGAGTGATGGATCAGGTAGATTATACGTGCTTTCAATATCTTGTCAACTTCTTTGAAGATGGCACTAGCTACCCTAGGATTATAATTCCTTAATTTTTGGTGAAAAGATGTTGCTCCTGGCTTCAAATGAATCTAATGTTTGAATTTTCCTTGCCAAAATTATTTCAAATATTTGTAAGACCAAGAGAACACATCTACAAATTCTTTGAGAAATTTCAAGAATCTTCTTTTCTTAGACTCATTGAAACACTTAGCTAAGTTAACCAGCTTAGGATGACCTTTAGTACCAATATTGACCTTCTCACATTCCCCCAATAGTTCCTCCTTTATGTTGGCATCCTTACTGAAACAACAATATTTCATGTCAAATAACGATTCTAAAGTTACCAATCCTTGTGGAATGCAATTTCCTTTCAATTGAATAATATAATCTTCACATCCCTCCCTTGTTTCTAAAGGGGTTTTTCAACATTCACAACCTAAACTGACAAAATGAGAAGATAGGAACTGCCCAGACCCTTGAAGAAATGCATTAATATGTAGATCATTATCAAAAACCTTTTAGGAGGCTACATTGTCTAGTACACTAGGGAAATAGATTAATTCAATGGTATACACATCATTAAAAAAATTAGGATGCATAATCATTAGGGAAGCTAAACCATCTAACACACCCACTCTTGTATTATACTCCCTAGGCATTGATTCTATGGAAAAGACTTCAAAACTTTCTCACTCATCCCGCAATTTGTTTTTATAATGTTTAAGCCTTGCATTCTTTAAAGAAAATATGTCTCAAACTTACTTAACAAATAGTTTGGTATCTCCCTTAGCCTTCAATATTTTGACCCCTCTCCTCTTGGCTTCTTCAATACCCAAAAGTAGGGCCTCATATTCAATAGTGTTATTTGTATTTTTAAAGTCAAGCTTAAAAGCCTTTGGAATGATCTTGCTAGAGGGTGTAATGAAAAAAAATCCTTCTCCAAAACCAATTGAGGCACAACTACCATCAAATTCTAATGTCCATTTCTTCATCTATGAACTCTTTTGGTCTTGCAAGATCCTCTTTAAAGAGAAAAATATAATTAGCAAAATTAGTCTCATTATATAGGATATATGACTTGGGATCTTTAGAAGGAAAGACTATGTATTTGGCTTTGTAATCTGGCTTTAGAATAACCTTTTTGTCCCCAATAGGTATAGCAGCCTGAGATCAATCTAATTTGAGCTCCCCACCCAAATAATTGTAAAAGTTTTTTCTCAAAAGTATCCTATAGCTAGCTATGATATTGAAAAATAGAATAGTCAAGTTGACTCTTTTGTTAGGGAATTCGGCCAAGGAGACTTGAGTGTCTTTAATTTTACTAAGAGGATTTTCTTGGAATCCACAACATAACATCTACCAAATATTTTAGTCAAGGGTAAATGTAGGGCTTTGGCTACTGTGGCTAGCATTATGTTGTTAGAAGTTTTAGAGTCAATAATACAATTACTTAGTCTATGACCATGGATAAACATGGATATATAAAAGGGGATAGGTTTTTTGACTACTAACTAGGTTTGTGTTGTTTCAACATGAATGAAAGACTACTCTATGTTAGGCTTTTCTATAGGTTCAATTGGTACCCCAATAGTTACCATTGAATTTCTTTGTTGAGCTCAATATTCTATCAATCTATCTAGCTCATTGGGATTAGACTTAAAATAATCAAAAGGGGAAATTTCAATCTTTACAGAATTACATAATTCAACAATGTCAAATGTAGCTTTAGAGGTGCCCACATATGCAGAGTCTTCAAGAGGACCTAGTGACTCTATAAGTTATTTCCTTGAGTATGAATCTAACTCAAAGAGAGGTGATATTTATACTACTATTGAAGATCCTTCATGCATAGTACTTACTAGAAGTGGTCACAATGACAAGTCCCCTATTGTTCAATCCTCCTCCATGCCTTCAAGCAAGTGGTGTGAACAAACAAGATAGCACAAAGAGGAGTTCAAGGTTCAAAAGAATCTTTCTCAAGAGGTGAAATTTGAATTATGTAGTCTACTCCTAGACTTCATTATACTTTTCCTTCTTTGGGCAAGGTCAGGGGAAAAGTTATATAGTTTTAAAAACTCATAAGATTAATCTATGAAACCCTTATATTTATCACTATAAGTATACTTATTCCCAACCAGCCTGCTTAAAATAAAATTCAAGGGTTTGGTCCTTGGGCTAGATTACCATTATTTACTTTTGGCTATTGAATTAAACTTTCTACCACTTCTTCTTATTGGGCTATGGATACACCCCATATTAATTTAGCATGTTCTTCTTCATCCTCAAGGACTTGGATAACCTATAGGTATTGTTCAATACTAGTTCTGCTATTCCAAGCCAATGCGTTAAGGTCAATGATGATATATTCTTGGTTATTATCAAATCCTAGGCATGGTTGGAGAATAGGGAAAATGTTTTTATGGGGTAAGACCATTATATGATTTCATTCAAAATAGTCCCCAATAGAGTCGCCAAAAAATGTTAGCAAATAGTTTTTCCCTCTTGAGAGTTGTTATCTCTTAACAACAAATGAAAAAAACTTGCCACAACTAAGTCTTGTTCACACTTCACAAAAAAAAAAAAAGAATCTCTCTATTTAAAGGCACAACTTCCTTTCTAAAAGGTTGATCATGAAAAACATTTATTATGAAAGGATTTTGAATAATGGTTCTTTTAACTTGAAAGAACACAAGGAAGTAAAAACATCCTCTTATAGACACAGAAGAATGTTGCAGATTCAAAGGATAGCTATTCCAAAACTTATGCCACACAACATAAATCAAAATACCATTCTAATTTCTAATTATACCTACTAAATTGTAAAGATAAATACATCCATTACTTTAGAAATTAATGAAAATAAGCCATCATAGTGAGATTGGATTCCATAAAAAATAACAACCAATTCAAGCAATCATACAATCATATGAATGATAACCAGAGAATAACCATATGATTAAATACTATTTTTTATTAATTCACTATCAAAATGCTATGAAAAATAATTACTACTATATCAAAAAATAAATATTATCAATATTTCTATGTTCAAAGTGTTGACCCTAGGGATCTAACCAAAAATAAGTAAAATAGTCACATAGGGCTTTCAAATCAATTTTAGAAACTAACTCCATGACTTATTAACTATTTAGTAACTAAGTTTAAATATAAATTAATAAAAAAGGAAATAAATCACTATGGTTCATGGCCCATATATCCCTAACTAATTGCCAACAAGATTTCCAACATCAAAATTCTATTCCTAGGTCATAGGAAAGCCACCACCAGCTTCTTTCTATGCTTTATGAATGGCTAAGAAGTTGATTAGTTCATTTTGCTAAGGAACTCCAAGTTTCTCTAGGCATAGCTTCCACATCATCATAATTTTTTTGATGTGTTTCAACTTCTTATCTTATGTTTCTATGTGATCAACACAAAATATCATCAGAGAATCAATCCTGATGACAATGGTGAGATCGTTGACAATAATTTCCATTGCCTACTTCAATGCCCCTATTTTGGAAAGGAAAGATGATTCAACCTCTTTAGAAGTTTTACCTTCTTGGTTAATTTTTTCCATGATCTTCACATCGATACATTTAATGTTAGTAACTACTATTCCCTTTAGATAGTTCATTTCTTTCTACAACTTAATACATTCCTCTATAGACTATTCAATCATGATGTTCATCCATTCAAGGTTAGCCTAAGCTATGAACACAAAATCCACACTAACACAAGCTCTATATTTTTCAGTCAAAAGTCTATTCACTCTATATTCCAAAACTTTTGAAATGTTAATGATGCGTTCATCCCATTTTACCTTTTTGAACTCCCATGCATTCATCTCAAATTCTAGAGAAATCATCACCTTTTTGGCTTTGGCATTGTTATTGGTGAAATAGGAGAAATAACTGGTTGCTTGAGCATTCACCATGTTCAACCATTCATCATAAGCTTGAGCGATTGACCTATTCCTTTTTACCTATTCAATGAAACCCTTGTTGGCAAGATAAGTAGCATCAATTATAGAAAACATGTTTGGTTGAGCCTCTATATCTAGGTGATAATGCTCATGAATATATTCTGCTATTTTTCTTAAGGATTGCTTGAGTTCTTGCTTATCCCTTTTGTCTTTCCATATGCGATGAGAAATCCTTGTGTTACCAGCATTCCATATCTTCATAGCTGTAGACCTAGAGGTGGGACCAAGGGTGGTCTTTCACATGACATAATCTTGAGGAAGTATCTCATCCAAACTCTCATTAGCTGCCAACTTTAGAACACCTACTATCCAATGTCTAGTGTTTTCATAAATGTCTAGTATAGTTTCATCCTTTGGCCTCTTGGTTTTAGAAGTTCTTCCTAGGAATTTTCTCACAATGCCTTCAACTGGGAGAGTTGTAGGAACTAGACTTCTTTTTATTCCTACTGATAAATCAAACCAGTTAGGAACTGGAGAGCTATCTTTTGGAGGACGTACTTGAAACATGAAAGAAGTGCTGAATGTTATTGAAATAAAAGTATTGGCCCCTTCAATTGCTTACTTACTTCCTTGATCCATTTTGTTACTTGAGTTCTTAGCCATAGAGTCCATTGGATCTATTTCAATCATTTTTGTATAAGCTTCCTTGATAGAGCTCTATTGACTAAACTTCTACCTACTGCACAAATGGGTCCACTTGAGTGAGGGAGGAATTTAAACTAAACTTTGATCAATTAGTTCAAGTTCAATGTTCTTCTTGGGAAAACTTGTAGTGTGAGAGTAAAAAAATTCATTAGTGTCTTTAACATGATGAATCAAACTAGGGCTAGCAAGTGTGTCTTGAAAATTTAGGGTACTCGGTGAGGGCCATCTTTTGCTTGTGAGCCATTGTTCAGTTCTGGTTATCATAGATAGGTTGCTGGCTTGCAAGTCATCTTATTCTAAAATTGATCAATCAATAATAGGCATGGGATATTCTTCAACCTATTTAATATACACCAGGTCAACTACCTTTTCATCAACTTTGTTAGAAACTCCCAAGATATCAAGTTGTAGATTAAAAACCTTGATTTCTTTTAGAGTAAGCATTGACCACAATCTTTTCTCGACTTCATAGTCATCTTGGCAATCTACCCAATAGTCTTCAAATTGAGAATGTGAGAGAAAGACGCATGCATATCAAAATGCTTTGATGAAATTCATGACTATCAAAATTGGAATGAGGGGTATAAAACAAGAGATTCATAGTTTTAATCTCCGCTCTCAAGCTTAGGGTGTTTAAAAATATTTGCATCTATAATGTCCAATTTCTATTGGAAAGGTGTAACCAGAACCTTTCTAGACTTTACAATTTCTCTCAACCTCTACCAGTTTCCTACATACTTCAATTAACATATGACTGTCAAGACAATGCTGAGGAAATCTTTAAGGTTTCCCTTCATATCCTCCAATCCTGAGACAAGTGAACTTTTAAAACTAGATAAATAAACTATGAAAAATGTTGACCATCTGAGATGCCTCTTCTAGTAGCCTCCTATTTTCCTTCCCCTAGAGTTAGAATACTAATTTGGCCAAAAAGGTAGAAAATCAATGTGTTCATTAATGAATTTCTTTTGTATGATCTTATGTGCTTTTACTTCACTACATTCATAATTGTGTTATCTCTCAAGTGGTTGTTAGTGTTATACTTAAAGTGATGAAAAGTTTAACCATATTTGTAGATGGTACTAATTCACCTCGCTCTTAGTACCTTTTGAGACCAACAAAAATTAGAGTTATGTTTACATTTCCTATAACCCAATTGAACATCAATGGACCAAGCACATTGAGCACCATATCATTTTAGTAGGCATTTGATTTAGGATGGCTCTCTTAGATTAGAGTATATTCCCATTACAAAGAAGGTTGCTAACATCTCTACTAAACCTTTTTCATCCATTTGGTATCTTCAACTTTATTCTATGCTTGGGGTGAAGGAAGTTGTCCTTGGAGGGTCCTAGTGAGGCCTGCCTTCCTTTTTTCCTACCATTCAACATTCTTTGTATCTCTTTTTGGAGTAGGATTTTTCTACTATAGTTTTCTCCATTTCTCCATTTCATAGAGATTTGGTTGTGATTGGGTACCTCATCAGGGCATATTTTTGGTACCTAAGTTTTCTTTCAGCATTGTAGTTCCTTTGCTATCTTTCTTGTATTATCTGTAGCTACATTATTTCTCATCTTATGGAAAGTATTAGAGTAAAGTATTAATTTAATTATATTAATTGCATTAACTTTACTATCTTGTAAAGATTTCAATTTTATGCATTTGCATTAATCACATTTAATAATTAAATTAATTATTAATTTCTTTTACCTCTTAGGGTTTCCCTTTTAGGTTTTTAATCTCCTTCTATAAGGATTGATCCATTGTATATTTTATTCATTATTTTAGTTTGATAATACAATCTTACATATTGTCAGAGCCAAACCCTTGTCCTTTTTTCTCTTTACCTCTTCATGGTAGGTTCTTGGATGTAGTTGTTCTTCAATGTTATATGAATTTGTATTGTTCAAATTCCATGTAATCCTCTTTGGGCTAAGGGTGACATATATGTATCATTAAAAATAATTAAAAATAATAAGAGTTGAAGTTTACATAATTACAATGTCATATTTGGGGATTTTAGTTTGATGACACATGTTTTTATATATAAAACCTTCTTTATTACCATCTAAAATCTACTATAAGTGGCATTGGAATGAATTACCTTGAATTTTTTTTTGGTTTCATGTAAATCCATTTATTTTTAATAAAGTTATGGATGTTTTATGAGTTGTAATTTCTATTTTTTCTAAAAATAGTCATGTAATAATGTTTGGTATAGACTTATTAAGAATATGACTTGTAAATGGATGCATTTGAAATATATGTGAATAACCTTTAATTCTCAGCCAATATAAGAATTTACCATAAAGTATGACCAAAGCCGTGGCACCTTTTGTATGGACAGATCCTAAGACCCAAAGTTACAAGGTTTGACACAAAATTAACCTTTTTTGGAACTTTCCACCATTAAAATCCTATATAAATTAGTGGCTTTATAGTCAAAAGAGATAATTTTATAATATGATGGCTACAACCATGAAGTTTGATGTTTTTGTATAAGAAAAGAGTCTAATTGAATAAGTACAATCATTATATGAGAGGTTTGGTCCAAAATAACCTACCCTAGTTAATAAATATGTTGTAAAATAGTGAAAAGGATATCTTAGAATGCTTTTATATTCTACCTATGAGTTCTGGGTAAAAAGTTATACCCAAAATGTCTTTTTTGTTGTACTCATTAAGCCTTTAGGACAACATTACTAGTCCATTTTGACCAAGGTATTCTAAAACACCCTATAGTGTGTTTGATATATGTATTACATATCTTAAATGTATATCTAAATTTGGGTTCTATTTTTGGTAATGTTTAAGTGATTTCAAGTTATTACCATAAAAATAGTTGAGGAAACCTAATAGGCCTAATTGGGTTCATAGAAAAAAAAAGGCATTGAAAAGCATGTTGGGTTCATTCTAGCAGTTATTTTAAGTTATTAGCAGTCTTCTAATGTGGTGAGAACTCTAGGAAAATGTTTCCAAGCTATGTTTCTGTTTCTTGTTCATTTACTCTATAAAACTTGTTTGAATGTTTGAAAATGGATGAAAATTTCTATAGATTAGCTGGATATTTCATGTCTTTAGTTTTTTATTTGTGAGTTCTAATATCCCCTACATCAATCTAAACTAGCATAAATTTTAGAATAGTTATATCTCAAATCAAAATGCATTAGTATCCTACTAGATTTTGATCAATGCTAATAATTTTTAGTGGTCTCTTATTTCAAAAGAAAAATAACTAGAAAACATGCTATGTAATTTACTCCCTACAATCAAAATGTAAATAAATAAGCTCAACTTTTATTTTCTCTACTAAAAGTGCATTAAAAGTTGCTTGAACAAGTTTATGCAAATAATTCTCTTGCATGATGACTTGAACCAGGAAACAAGAACCATGAGTATATCATACCTTAGCAAGATCCATAAGTATCTTAATAAATAGATACAAGAGACAAACAAATGTAAAGGCTTCTTGTAATGGATAGTGAGATTATGAGATGGAATAGAAAGAGTCAAATATTGAAATCTACATGAGCCATACATCAAAAAAAATAAAATTGATCAAAAATATTTAAAGCCACTAGCATGAGACTAAGAGAGAACATCTAGAAATATTTGGAAAAAGGATATTGTTCTCAATATTCTAAGAAATCCATGCTAGTTGACTAGGCCATTAAATCTCAGAGAAATTTTGGTCCACTATGGAAATGATAGTGTGTTAAGTTTTGATCATTCAATAGAATCTGTCTTGGTGAGTTTACCTAAAATACTGTTATTTCTAGGAAGTGCCACACAATTTCTTTCTCTTTCATTAAAGGATCACACCTATTTATAGAAAGTGACAAAATATTTAGAAGGATAAAGTCCACCAATATAACTTGGGGGGGGTAAATCAGTTATCTAACTATTACAATAATGATCAACATTATTAATTCTTAACCATATTCACAATATAATCAGAAATCATAACAAAATACTCATACACAATAACACCAGCTATGTTAACTAGGGAAACCCTTGATCAAAGGGGAAACCCTAGTGGGTATGGTACCCACAAGATGATGTACTAATATAAATATTCCTTGTTAGAGGATGGACCTTGGTAGGAGTCAATACAGACATTTAGTACATATTAGCCCCTATTAGGAGACTTTGAATCTCTGTTAGGAGATTCCAACCCTATTAGGAGTTGTACAAGGTAGATGGACCCATTGTCCAAATAGCTTCAAGGGAAAGACCAATGAACCCACTGTCCAAATGATCTTTGTATTATTCCTTGTAGAATAATAAAAATGAACTATACTTGAAATTCATCTTCTATCTGTCCTGTCAACCAGACTGATCTACTCCTTCTAATCTCAATACCAAATCACCAACTTCAATCTAATAATCCCTTGGATCACTTAATTAGATTAACCAAATACTATGCTCTTGTTTGCACTCTTTGCCCATCACATGCAACTCAATCACACTTATTAATCAAGGAAAATTCTTTCCTTTATACCATATCCTCAAAAAAATTCATTGAGTTGACCTTGAGGCTTTCCCAATTAATTATAATAGGACCACATTAAGATAATTAATTATTTCATAATTACACAATACTGTCAGCTCATAGTCTTTACAACTTCTCACATGTGTGACTCTAGACCTTGCACACTCACTGATGTCACCATCAGACTATGTACTACCATTGTAAACTTCACATATCAAGATTCTATCTCTATTAGGAGATATATTCCAACCATTATAAATTTATAAAGAACTTTGTCTATATATTGCTCTCTATAAATAAAGTATATCTTCTTCATGTCTTCGACTTACTTCATGCACACTTAACCTCATCATCTAGACACAGTGTAGAATACGTCCTCAACTGTGCTTTACCTGAACATCAAATCTCTATCCATACAACCTCAATCTTTTTCTTCTACTTTTCCAATCTTCATAGAAACCATACTATGTTGACATCAATGACAAACATAGTCATGAATGCAACATGTCAATCATGTTAACAATCTTCCACATGCTCTGGTAATGCTTATAATACTCCCCCAAAGGAATATCATTAGTTCATGCTAACAATATCCCTCTTTTGGATTGATGGCAACATACATGAAAAACATCTAAGTTCCAAGAATACCAAAAAAATACTCCACTACAACTGCTGGTGTTCTCAACTTTTCAAATCCTCTTTATTAATCAAAGTTGAAATTCTCTAGAACATTGCTTCATTATGCATGTTTTAGGATTGATATCAATTGTTCAGACACTAAGCAACTCAGATCAAACACCAACAACTTGTTTCTCTTCTACATAGATGATCACAATCTCTCTCGCATACATCAACCTTTCCTTTATTAGAGGATCTTCTCCCTCATATATGGTGCTTCTTAATGCAATCTCTCCCCCATAGTTCTAAGGAGATGTTTTTCATGCGTGCTTCACTCCCCCATTGACATCAATGAAAAAGGATTCATTATGTCAATCATTTTCTCCAAGTCTTCAACCATCTCGAGTGTCAAAAGAAACTATTCAAAACTAGCTACCAAGAGTCCTAAATGACTCTTCTCATCACATATACTCCTCTATTTAGGAAGCATCAACATTCAGTCTAGTCAAACAAAAGTTCTCTTTATCACTGGACTGATGCAATCTTTGCATCATCTACTCTGAAGTAGGCATGGGCATAACCCCAAGAATACCTCTCAAGTACTCAAATGTATCTTTAGGCAAGGGTTTTGTAAATATATTTGTAATTTGATCTTTTGTACTAACATACTCTAAATTAATTTCTTTCTCTTTAACTTTTTCTCTCAAAACATGATACTTAATAGATATATGCTTAGTCTTAGAATGAATACATGATTCTTAGACATACTCACTATGCTTGTGTTATCACAATGTATGATAATAGGATCTGAAAATTCTATCCCAATATCCTTCACCATTTGCTTCATCCACATGGTCTAATTATAATTATTTACTATTGCTACATACTCTATTGTAGTCATACTGTATGAAATACAATCTTATTTCTTTCTCATCCAAGAAACCAATCTTTCTCCATGGAAAAATGCTCCACCATTGGTTTTTTTTCTCTCATCCATACTGTATGCCTAATCCACATTAGTATAGGCACATAAAGTGAAATCACTTGATCTATCATACCATAAACTATAATTAGGCGTTCCCTTCAAATATCTAAATATCCTTTTTACCGTCGCATAATGATACTCTTTAGGATTAGCTTGAAATCTAGCTACAATCCCAACTACATTTTTTTTATATGGTTTAGCAAATCAAATATTGTAAACGTCCAATCATTGATCTATACTTCTTCTCAACTGTAGGTGTCTCATCTTTGCTAGATAACTTGTGACTAGTTACCATTGGTGTACAAACAAGCTTACAACTTTCCAATCCAAATCTTTTTGATAAGTCTTTCAAATACTTAGCTTGTGAAATGAAAATACCATCATTGTTTTGCACAATTTGTAAATCTAGGAAAAAATTCATCTCACTAATCATGCTCATCTAAAATTCATTCTTGATTTCTTCAGTAAATTTATCACTTGCTTCATCATTTCCTCCAAAGATTATGTCATCAAAAAATATCACAATGATCAACAAACCATTCTCAACTTCTTTCAAATATAAATTAGCATCTGTCATACCTTTAGCAAATCTAGGTTTTGCCAAAGACTTGTCTAATCTTGCATACTAGGTTCTAGGTGCTTTCTTTAGGCCAAATAGTGCTTTCCTCAATCTACATACCATATCCTTATATTTTGTAAAAGAAAAATCCTCTAGGCTGCTCAATGTAAAATTCTTCTTCAAGTTCTCCATTTAGAAAGGCTCATTTGACATCCATATGATACACTTTGAACTTCTTAATGTTGCAAAAGCCAATGACATTCTCAGTTCTTCCATTCTGGCTATAGGGGCATATGTCTCTTCATAATCTATTCCTTCTTGCTATGAATAACCTTTGCATACTAGTCTATCTTTGTTTCTCAAAACTTGACCTTGTTCGTTCATCTTGTTTTTGAATACCCATTTAGTTTCTATATCATTCTTTTCTTTAGGTTTAGGAACCAATTCCCATGTCTCATTCTTTACAATATGATCTAGTTCTCCCTTAATTTCTTGAATCCAATGATCATCTTTACATGCCTCATCTACACTCTTAGGTTCAACTTGAGAAATCAGACATAATTACTCATGTACTGAGTTTCTTGTCATCACTCCTTTGTCTTTACTTCCAATGATTTTCTTTGGTGGGTGATTCTTTATCAGGTTCTATTTAGGTGTAGTAGTTTCTATCTCAACTCTTATGTCTTCTCTTAGTTCATATCTATGTTCTCCTCTTTCCTCAATAATTTGTACATCATTCCACAAGTCATTGTTAGTCTCAAAGAAAACTTCTACATTCTCTCTAACATTTCTAGGATTTTTCTTCTTTCTCTTTAGAGTTATAATCCATCATCCTCTCTTTAACTCCAATTTTTTCATCAACTTTCACATTTTCACACTTAACAATTGTCTTAGTTCTATGATTAAAACATGTGTAAGCTTTACTTTTCAATGAATAACCAAGGAACATACCTTCATTGCTTCTTGAACTAAACTTACCAATATCATCATCTCTCTTTATGTAACAATTAATTCCAAAAATTCCAAAGTACTTGACTAAGGGTGTATGACTAAACAACAATTCATAAGGATACTTATTCATATATTTTCTAATTTGCACTCTATTCATGGTGTGTACTACTATATAAACTACTTCTCTCCAAAAATTCGTGGATACATCATTCTCAAACATCATTTCTCTTACTTCCTCTGATACTAATATGTTTCTTCTTTCTTCTATCATGTTCTTCTTAGGGGTCTTAGGTGATGATAACTGTCTCTTAATTCCATTTTCTTCACAAAACTTGTGAAACTCCCTAGGAGTAAATTCTCCACCTCTATCTAATCTCAAACATTTATTCTTCACAACAGATTCATTCTCAGCTCTATTCTTAGATATATTAAACTTCTCAAATGCTTCAATTTTTTCTTTAAGATATGCTACCCACATCATTCTAGTAAAATCATCAATAAAAATTATAAAAAACCTTTCTCCACAGAATCCTCTTGTTCTGGTAGGGCCACTTAGATCTGTATGAATAATCTCTAATTTCTTTGTAGTAATAAACTTCTTGCTGGGAAATTATACCTTCTTTTGTTTGGCCATGATACATTCTTTTAAAATAACATTAGTAGGCTTCATGATATTAGGAAAATCTTTGACTACAAATTTGCTACTAACATTTGCTATGTTGTCAAAGTCTATATGACAAAACCTTCTATGATGTAACCAATTGTTATCCATCTTTGCAACCACACATGATATCTCAATAGGATTCAATTGAAATACATTACCTCTAGATATTGTACATGATCTAATCAGATTACCATCCTTATCTTTGATGATACAAGTCTTCTTTGTAAAATGCTACTGATAACCTTTATCTACTAGTTGTCCAACACTCAACAAGTTATTCTTTAAACCATTAACAAAGTAAACATCATCAGTGTTAATATTTCCATCAAGAGTAACAGATCCTATCCCTAGATGTGATAGGCCACATTTTTACCTAATCTAACAATTTCTCCATCATGATTTCTAAATTTAACAAACTTGTTCATATCACTAGTCATATGATGTGAAAACTGCTATCTATAATCCAATTAGATTTTTTTTTCAACTTGAGAAACTAGGGCTTTTTCCTCTCTAATTTATGTTTCTAAAATTTATTCTTTTATAGCCATAAATCCTAACTCATCATCACTCTCACTCTGAACTCTTTCCTCAAATTCATCATCCTCATTTACATACAAAAATCTCTAGGACTTCTAGGCTTGAAATTTCTCTTATAGTTTTTCTCTTTTTTAGGACACTTAGATGTATAATGACCAAATTCATTGCAAGCCCATCATTCAAAAAAATTCTTACCATTTGGTTCTCTTCTCACAAGCAAGGCTATACCTTCAATCTTTCTATCTTCTTCAGATCTAGTTCTACTAATGCTAGCATAATCTCCATGGGTTCTTGCCCTCTTGGATAAGAAAGGTCGAACACTTAGGGCACTAAAAATTGTCTGCATTCTTGTAAATTCTCCAGATTTTCTCAAACTTGATTTTGTTGATTCCAATCTTCCAAGCAATGTGTCCCTAGTGAACTTCTTAGTGCAGGTATTAAAATCTCAATCATTTATGCTACTTGCTTGAATGGTGGTATCAAAGTGTTCAAGATCTTCCACGCAATTTCTTCTTCTTCCTTGGATCCACTGCATGATTTGATTCCTGCAACAATCTCAGATATAGTACCAACATAGCTTCTCACAGGTTCATCTTCGATCATTTTAGCATCTTGAAATAAGTATATCCAATTATGTAATCTCACTCTTTTTGTATGTTTATCTCCTTCAACAGTATATTCTAAAGCTTCCCAAATCTTATGAAATGTTTCTAGTGATTTCATCTAACTATATTCATTTTTAGGAAGAGCTGTAGGTAAGGCTTCTCTGGCTCGCATATTGTGCATAAACAGATCTCTTTGTGCTTGATTGCATTCCTCAAGCCTTTCTTCTTTCACAATTTCTTTATCACTCTCTGTCAAGAGCCAATATCTTGGACCCATACATAACAAATGAATCTTCATCTTTTCTTTCTAGCTATCATAGTTAACGCAATCAAACTTAGGACTTTCTTTTCTAAAGTGACTTGCCATTGATCTCCCAAAGTTGTTAAGCTTTCTCTTCAAGGACTTGATGCTCTGATACCAATTGTAATAATATGAAGTCCACCAATACAAATGAGTGGGGTGGGGGGGGGGGGGTGAATTACTTATCCAACTATTAAAATTTTTATCAACCTTATTAATCCTTAAACATATGAGAAATATAATCAGCAACCATAACAAGATACTCATATACAATAACACTAGATATGTTAACTAGGGAAACCCTTGATCAGAGGGAAAACCCTAGTTGGGATGGTACCCACAAGATGACGAACTAATATAAATATTCCTTCTTAGAGGATGGACCCTCTTAAGAGTCAATAAAAACATTTAGTACATATCAGTACCTACTAGGAGACTTTGAATCCTTGTTAGGAGATTCCAACCCTATTAGGACTTATAGAAGGTAGATGGATCCACTATCTAAACAACTTCATGGGAAAGACCAATGAACCCACTATCCAAATGATTTCTGTATCATTCCTTCTAAAATAATAGAAATGAGTTGTACTTGAACTTCCTCTTCCTCTATCTTGTCAACCAGACTAATTTTCTCCTTTTGATCTTCATATTAGATCACTAGCTTCACATCCAATAATCCCTTGGAACACTAACTCACATTTAGCAAATACTCTTATCTTATTTGCACTCTTCTCACATTACATGCAACTCAATCACACTTCTTAATTAAGGAAAATTCTTTTATTTATACCATGTCCTCAAAACAATTCCTTGAGTCAGCCTTAAGAATTTCCCAATTAATTATTTTGCAATTACACAATATGTCAATTCATAGTCTTTACAACTTCTCACATGTGAAACTCTAGACCTTGCACCCTCACTAACATTAACATCAGACTGTGTACTTTCACTGTCCAACTTCATGTATCGGGATTTATCTCTATCAAGAGATATAATCTAACCATAAAAAATTGTTTCTAAATAACTTTATCTATGTACTACTCTCTATAAATCAAGTATGTCTTCTTCATGTCTTTGACTTACTTCATGCATACTTAACCTTGTCATCAGGACACAATGTATAATATGTCCTCAACTACACTTTATCTAAACAACAAATCTATCTATACAACCTTGATCTCTATCTATGACTCTACTAGTCTTCATAGAAACCATACTATGTTGACATCAATGACAAACAAGGTCATGAATGTAACATGTAAATCATGCTAGTAATCTCCCACATGCTCTAGAAATTCTATAAATACTCCCCCAAAGGAATATCATAAGGATTCATGGTGACAAAAATACCATTAGAAGTAATATCATATTGATGGAAATAAGAAACAACGATAGGTGGCAATGCATTGATATATGACTATATCCAATGAAGATTTAAATAAATTAGATCTTTTAATATTAAAGGCTTTCTAAAACCATGTTTATTATTGAGTAATTTCATTAGACATACCACAACCAAGATTTGAATACAAAGGGAACGACCAATGAGAGATGCTATAATAGAAAACAAAAAGAGTAGAGAAGCATAGAAAACATATTTGTGTTGCATCTATATTTCAAAAAGTATAAACTGAGTTTTTATTTTTTTGGAAAAATGGGAAAAAAATGCTTTAGCCATAATGGTTGTTTTAGTTTTTTTTGAAATGTAGAAAATAAAGTAGTGAATAACATGATATACTTTTCTATAAAACATTAAATTACCAATCAAGAGTAGAGAATCTTCGTAGCATAAACAACATTAAAAGAAAAATGATGTTACTATCATATCTTTTAACATCAATGAGAGGATAGGTAATGTAGCCACAAAAAAATGTAAGTCTTGAATCAACATATACATGAGCAAGTTGCAAGGTCAGTAAAGAGAATAACACCAATGATCAAATGTTAAAATAGAGTGGTTCATAGAGCATAGACAACATGGTAGTTGTTGTCCACATCTCAGACACCAAAATGTAGGTATTCACACATTTTTGGATAGAAGTTGGAAGACTTCAAAACAAAAAACCACATTATATTTGGTAAAATCACTGTTTTTTATTTTGTAGGCAATGTCATTTGTTCAGACCAGAGAAAATCAATACTTTTCAGAGTAGCAAAGCACATCAAAAGGAAGAAGCTATGCAACAACTATAAAGTTTCAATTAGATGTACAAAGTTGCAATTAAATGAAAAGTGAAGAAAATCTTGTCCAAATAATAATACTCTACTTGATAGCCTTATGTATCAGTGAAATAAAACATCGAGTTTCAATAATTTTCTAACATCAATGATTAGAACATAAGAAAAATCATAAACAACAGTTTTACAACAACAAAAAAAGAATCATAGGTACAACATCAACATCTTGGAGCAAAGTCCAATTTTGCATATTCAGAATTTACAATAGCGTACAATCCTTTGGTGGCATCTCATGCCATATCAATTTTTTAAATATAGATAATGGGCCAAAGGCTAGATTATTTTGTATTAATATTTATAGGTAATGGACACTATTTTAACTCTAATTAAATTTAATATGTAATAATATTTAGTAAATAATATAATTTACTAAACACCATCTTAAATTTGATTTTATTGATTCAAGTAATATATCTGATATTTATTTATAGTATGAATTTAATAGATAATATCACTATCTATTAAATACAAATAATAAATAAATTACAAGGTATATTGTTTAAATCAATATAGTTTGAGTTATTACTCATATGAACTCCCATATAAATATGAGATACATAAAAATGGAGACACATTGAATAATGATGAGGGGGTTTACATGAATAAAAAAACATAAATAACAATAATTTGAGTGTCAATTGTATGTACTCAAGTTATTAATTATTATTTTGATAAATGAAAATATAGAGGCTTATCTTGGTCTTGGAGTTCTATTTATGGTAGAGGAAACTTTTGTATTATTAATTTTTTTTAGTCCCCTTGTAGTTTATATAAGGATTTTACACATTTAGAGAAAATAAATAAAAGGATAAATTTCTTGACAAATATCAAATTAAAATTTAATATTTATTCATGTATTTATTTAATATATGTCAACTTACAAAAGGGCATCGCTATTATTTTTTACATTTTTTCTTAGTTATAATTTCTAGATTTATTATTGAAGTAAAGAGTTTTTACAATGATAGTTCCATTGTTGAGAAACAACAAAAAATCCACAAAAGTCATCAACCACCCTTTACAATATCTGAGTCTATAGAACTAATTATCAGAAAATCCTAATCGTAAACCTACAATTATCAAAACCTTATACTCCCATCACATATTTGTCATCACCTACTTGCCACATTAAATGATTACAATTATTTGTGCCTAAAAATGAGGTTTTAGTTATTGTAGGATATTTCTACATCCATCCTAATGTCTTGGGAACCTTCAAGTGCGATTTCATGCATGTTAAGATTTTTTTCCCAATTTAACATTGTGTTAGCTTTGTTATTTCCCCATCTTCTTACATGTGTCAATTTGAAGTCCTTTGATGAAGTTAAATATATAATAATTTGGATAATGTAATTATTTAGGTACCAAGTATCCACGTAACTTTGATAATTGCATTGATAATGATTTGTGAATCTCCTTCCATATGTAGTTTCCTAACACCAAGCTTCTTTGCAGTTCAAAATTCTAGTAAGGCCACTTCTACTTTAGCAAAATTCTTAGTATATGTAATAACTATATCTTGGTATATTTAATAATATGACCATTTGAATTTGATATGATAAAACTTACTCATGAAGGTCCATAGTTATCTTTTGAAGGAACATCAAAATTAAATTTCCACCACCCTTTAGAAGGTTTCCTCAAACTGCAACATCAAGCACACCAATATAAGGATAAACCTAACCTTGGAAAATTATGATCTTAGTTTTTGTATTATGGAAAATATATCTTTAGTATATGTTTACATACAACTATTAAAAACTCTAGTATGAAATCTCTAATTGTAAGCCCTTGTAACAAGACTTATGTTGGTTACAAAACTAGGGTTAGAATATGTCAACTAATTATAGAGATAAAAATAACTATAGACACCTTTTACAATATTAAAATTATTATTTTCTTCATGAGGAACTACTCCTTGAACCTCCCCAAGGAACCCACAACGGGCATTGCTTCTTGACCCTATCTTGGGAACGTTGCCCCAAAACCCCCATATAAATATTTGGGGAAAAGTTAACCTCAAAGTCTAATTAGTCTCCATATTTTTACCATCAATTGGGGCCTATTTTAATGGACAATTAACTACATGATGATACACATAGTTAAATTTCCCTTTTCTTTGGATTTATAATTGGATCTAACCTAATAGTTTGCATGTAGATTTGGAGAAGTTTAGGGATAGTTAGAGGAAAGTTTGAGTGGTCTTACAATTATACACAACTTTGAGAAGTTCTTGGTCTAACAATCATTTAATCTCTTTGTAGTTAGGTCATTGGTTTTTAGGGATTTTCAATTGTATAAATGCAAAAAATAGGGACCATTGCTAAGGCATGTATTGGACACAAACTATTAAATATCAAAGAACCAAATCTTAGTTATACAATGTTACAAGTTTTTGAAAAATCATCTTCCTTCGACACTAGTCCAGGTGCTAAATTTAGTTATATAATGTTAGTTAGGAAAAGAAGTGGGAGGATAAATAAAACCTAGACTACTTTCTAAAATTTTATGGTTAGGAAAACAAGTGGGAAGATAAATATGAGACAATAGTATTTTTTTTTTCATCACCCTGATTTTAATATGTCACAAGAAAAGTACAAGAGCAATATGATCTTATTTAGAGGAAAAAAACAAGAACTGATATATCAAAAACAAAGGGTCATTCAGTTATCTCTTCCAACTCAATGAAGGTTTACAGAGTTTATAAATTCATATTAATGATAAATTTGATAGAATAAGGAATTTATGATAAGCAAGAACAATCACAAAATAAAGTTCTAAAATTCACATGAACAACTGCTGAACAACATTTTAATGGCTACATGAATAGTTAAATGATATATTTTTTTGACAATGAGGGACTTTTTTTTGCATGAATTGTGGAAAGTTTTAATTAGGAGCATTTCTGCATCTATTTTGGATGTCAAATGATGTATGAATGCATAAGGATATTTTTAGGGCATGTTTAACACATAAAACTAATTAATTTAGGTTCTAATTTAGATGGTAATTTAGGTGCTAAATTAATTGCTAAATTAGGCACTCATCTAGGAACTACATAAAGCATTGAGTTAAGCACTACTAGCTTAGTTGCTAATTTAGTTTTTAAATTAGACACTAGGCCAAGCACTAAATTATGCACTAAATAGGAGATAAGTTAGGTGCTACTAAAATATCCACTAATTTAGGTGTTAAACTGCATGCTAATCTAGGCACTAAATAATACACTACTAATTTTGGTGTTAATTTACATTGGAATCCTTTACAATAATTGAGGGGGGAGAGGTGTTAATCAGTTATCCAAGGTCTAGATGTACAAATTAAAATTTTTAGTGCTTAATAGATCCATATCCATAAAACCATAACATGCTTCCATCCATTAGATCATACAATACCTTAACTTAGTAGGTTATTGTCCTAGGTCAAAATAACTTTGCAAAAATGTAAACATGAAATATTATAAGAACATTCACACAATTTTACACAAGGATTTTACATGGAAACTCAATTTGAAAAAAAAACACTAGTAACATGCTACCCAATTTCACTCTTCTAAAGTGATGCCTAGTAAAAGCCTAACCCTGTTAAAGGTTACAATACACACTATTAAATGTGACTTGGTTAAATAATTTCAATCATCCTATTAGGAGTAGGCCTTGTTAGAGGACTTTAGAACATTCTATTAGAATGTCATCTAGTTAAACAATTTACAAATGACTGTTAGGCAACCTTAATCCAAAGGATTTTATCCACACTGGTAAAGTTGTTAGAAAGAAATAGTAGGAATTGATATGATAAAAAAATTCAAATCAATTTTAGATTATATATCTCTGGTTCAATCCTCCATTCTACTTGGAATTCATACTCTTCATCTTTTATGTTCATGCTTCAAGCATTCATCCCCTTAAGCGTTCTTGCTTTGTATGCCAACTGCAGTCTCTTCTATTCGACCACTAGATGAAGCAATACCCTAGAATTCTTGTCTTCCTTAGGTTATCACACATGAAAACCTTTTCTTCTAGCTAGTTATCTCTATAAATAGAGAATTTAGATCTTTTTCCACTTAACCATAATCATCCATTTTAGGGTTAGGTAAGATTCAATGAATCTGCCCACTTTTCCATTTGAGTTCCTCTAGAAACTTCCTCTACAATCTTCCTTTAATTCACCTAAAAAAGGTTTACCTTGAATTTTGTGCTACCAAATCATCATAGTCATCTTCCACATGCTTCACATAATTTAAGAAATCAAATTAGTCATCTCAGATTTGTTAGATCCTCAATTTAACATTGTTTGTTGTCACTTTGCATCTATACTATTCTATCACTCAGCCAACACTAGTTCACTTGGGAAACACTAAAGTTTATTGATGCTTGACACCAACTAAACTTTACTCAACATATACTAACATTCACTTGACTTACACTATTTTTCTTCTTTGCTCGACACCTATTGATTTTTACTTAGCTTGTACTATTTTCTTCTTGGTAGACACTTTTATTACTTGATCTTCTTCTAGTCTTTTATTGAGTAATCTTTCATTATAGACTTTAAGTAGATAAAAAATACACTATAATATCAATGTCTTACTTGGTCTTAGTGATTCTTTTATACACTAAATAACTCAACCTTTCTCTAGGTTCTCTTGTCATCTCCTCTTTTCAAATCCTCTTCATCAATCAACCAAATAATAGCATTTAGACCAAAAAAAAATGTGTCACCAAAAAGTAGTAGGTTTGACATCTTTGACAAAATAATGATTGTTCTATTATAGGTTCTACACTTCAAAAAAATCTCTTTTCAATAATTAAGGTACTAAATCAAACACTAATTTAGGTGCTAAACCAAGTCTAATTTATCACTAAAATAGGCATTAGGTTATGTTCTACTAAAATAGACACTAATTTAGGTGCTAAATTAGGTGTTAATTTATGTGCTAATTTAGGCATTAAATTAGACACTACTAATTTAGGCACTAATTTATGATCTAAGCTAGGTGCTAATCCAAGCACTAAATTAGACACTAATTTAGGTGCTAACTTAGGCAATAATTTAGATGTTAAATCAGTTCTTGATTTAGGCACTAAATTAAACACTACTAATTTAATATCTAAATTAGGTGCTACTTTAGGTATGAAATCATGTACTAATTTAGGTGCTAATCTAGTCACCAAATAATGTTTAATTCACCACTTTTTTTTTACGATGCAAACTGTACTAAAAATTGCGTCATCCTAAAAAATGGCACCAACTTTATTTTTGATTAAGTAAAACAAGTTTTTTTTATAGGAATTCTTGAAACCCACCAGTTAACAACAAAATAAAACTATTAGTTTAAATCTAGCAAACAAGCAATAGTAAAAACAACAGGGTAGACTTGGTCACCAAATGAACATAAAAACCTAAAGGCCAAAAGCCAAGGAATAAGAAAAAGCCAAGAAGTATGATCAGGGGATGGGTTCTTTAGCTAGCTCCTATTTCTTTAACTCCATCTCTTCCTTGGCCTCAGCCTCATTGATCTTCAAATGACTATCATTCAAGAAGCCTCCTCATCCCTCTTTCTCTTTTCCACTCTCCTTTTTCTGCTCGAGCTCTCCTCCTACAAAGAAACCTCCTCCTTGACCACCCTGGTTCCCTCATTGTCCTTATCCTCCTTCCCCTTTTTATTTTCCTCCATAATCCCATGTAATTGAATGATGTTATCATTTAGCCCTTTAATAATGTGAAGGCTCTAATTAGCTGAGTTGTGAAGCGTAGTCTTCATCCTTTCCACCTTTTTTAAAGCTCTAAAACCTTGGCCTTTAGTTTACCAATTTTAACATTTTCACCCTCCCCTCCTGGCCTTTCCTATCCATGCAACCTAAAACTTAATTTCCTTAATTTCATGAAATATCCATTTTATGGAATGAAAATTGTCCACAAGTTTATTTCTGGCATTGTTCAGGAGGTTCAAACCCATTTCCCACGCATTGTCACTAAGAATCACCAGGCTAGGATCAATAAGTTCTTCCAACTTAATTTTTCCATCCCTTTCCTTGAGCACCTCTATGTTAATATGTTCTCCAAGTAGCCCCACTTTGTTGAAAATTGGAAAATAATACATTGGAAAAATGGGTGGAAGTAAGAAAGGGAGCTAATTACATATTTTGTTGTGTAACTAGTTGATTTGTAGTCCACTCATTTTGTACTTGTGTAGTGTGCTCTAGGTTGTAAGCCTGAATACTTACGCATTCATCCCTTTTTAAAAACCTTTAACATGATAAATTACTTATGTAGAGTAATATTTATGGGTTCCATCTCCATCATAGTTTTCCCTAAACTAAGTTCCACACTAAAACTATGGCGTAATGTGTTTATGGATGTAAAATTTGCGGTTTACAAATTTACTTTTTATCAGGTATTGCTTTAGGGTTATACAACTAGTTTAAGATATTTGAAAATATTAGAACATTGATTCAACCCCCTATAATAGTGTACATCAATCTCAGGATATTTATCTCTTTATATCATTTGGAACTAGTGATCTACATACCTTATTAGTTAAAAATAATGAGAATCTTACAAGTAATATTCATGTGTTTTCCTTTCATAAATGATCTCTCTACATCTATGCCATGAAGTCACACTTATCTTTTATGGGACACATATGTGGGCTCAAATGGTGAGCATATATCACAATAGAATCTGTCTTAGATGTTTTACAACAAATAAGAGAGGTCTCTTGTAATCAATTTTTAATCTCATAGAAACTAGAAAATTTCTATAATTTAAATAAATTTTTCCTATGTTTATATATGGAGAAAATTTCTTTCAAATGGATTGAAAACTTGAAATTGTAACTTAAATTTGTCTTAATCTCATCTTTCTATTCTATGTCATGAGCCCTTTTATGATTATCCTTATAGAATGCTAGAATACTAAGAGAACTAATTTTGAAAACTAATGTTTGTATATTTTTGTTTCTTTCTCTAGTGGAATATAATTACTAGGATGAGAATTTATGCTAGCAGGATAAGACCAAGCTCATGCAAACTACTCTGGTATGAGCATATTTAGACACTTGAATTTTCCAAACTAGTAATATATTAGTGAGGCCCAAAATAACTAAATATATATCACTCACTATAATTTTATTAAAAGGTGTTGAGACATTATAAAATTGAAATATACCTAGTCTACCTTAGGGAAGTGAACTAAGCCTCTAGTGCATGTGGGATAATTATAGTGACATTGATATTCTTAAAAAAAGATGATAACAATAAAGTGATTCTTGTCAGGTTGTTGGACTTAGGGCTTAACACATGCCCTAGAATTGTTAAGCCTTATTTTTTAGCATAGATGATAATAGTTATTAGAGAAAACCTTAATTCGTCATATATCAAAAGCTACAACCTCCTCAACTGATATAATGAACTAATTTTCAACTGCAAATTTACATCTTAAAAGCCTCATTATGTGTATAACTAATATTTTTTAATTGAGAATTTCTTATATGTTTGTCTTCTTTTCTCTACTATTGTTAATATTTGGTACATTTTCTTTACAATTCCCTTGTATTATAGACCTTTACATTAATGATATAATACAAATCCTCAATGCCTTGGGTCTTTCTTAACCAAGTCAATGCTTTTGAATTGAGCTATACAAGAGAACACAATCAAAGAATGCCAATATCTAAAAAGTGATATGAATGAGGAGAATCATTTACAATTACAAAGAAAAATGAAAGTCCTTACATTGAATATTAGGGACCACCAACACAAAAATTCCCTACACTAGTAGTAGAATGTAATAATTTGAGTCTATGAAGAGTAAAGACATAAATATTTCCCATGTAGAAAGAATATTACAATAAATATTCTTGTATTAGCTCCTCAATCATTATTGTATAGATATTTTACTATCAATGTAGCTATTGCACCTCCTTAGGGTGCAAGTGCTAGTCATACAGATGTTTTTTTATTTTAATGAAACACCTTATTTACTAGCAATATGAGAGTTTTTTTTGAGTATTTTAAATAGTCATATAATAATTCAATTATCAGAATAGATATATTTTTATTATTTAGAAATAATTTAAGATTCATTTTTGTTTACTATATTAATGTAACATTAAATAAATTTTATGTACAACAAATTTTTGATTGAAAACATTAAGTTAAATTCAATATGTATCTTGATGGTGTAGGGGCACCCCTCCAATAATGTAATCAAATGAGAATGATTAGTTATAAGATGTCCTAAGGTCACTGGACCTCTTTGATGTAATAAATTTGTTACTACCATATATAATCATATTGCCATTTAGTGTCAAAAAGCCAAGTGAAAGTGAACATGGTAACCAAGTGACCATACTACTAGAGCAATGAAGTATGAGATGAGTGAGTTTTATAGTTATACCCAAGCTCAATACTCATCAAGATACTTTATACTTGTCAAGAAGAAGAAATTGTTAAGCCAGAAATGGGTCACCAAGAAGAGACTTCACCAAGTGATAATATATAGAACACTGTATTTATCAAGTGGAATATATGGTTTATAAAAATTTGAATTGTCACAAAACTTGATGTTATGCAATCATATTGAATGAAAAATGGTTTACAAAGTTTGAGGTAAATATTTGCAAAGATTTATTAAAGATGATGAATTAAATGTATTTTGATTACAAGTTATAAAAGGCCTATGAAAATGAGGAAAGAAAATGAATGAAATTATGGATTACTTTAGATTGTTGATCTCGATTAGAGAAGCATGTTGGAAAGATCCTAAACCCTAATTAGGGTAGATTGTGAAGAGGAAAAATAAAAATATAAAGGACCTATAAGAAATAATTTAAAGTTATTATTGAAAGAATATTAAAGTGAGAAAAGAGATCAGATGATAGAATAAAGTACAAAGTATATCAGAGGTCAAAGATCAAAGATTCAAGTAGTATTGAGAGAAATTGTAGATGAATCAAAGAAGGTGATATATCCATGAGTAGAAGAGGGATATAATCAAGAAAAGTAAGTTTCTATTATAGAGATCAGTTGATGTTACTTTCTAATCATTGTGGTATTTCTAAATCCTTGAAGAAGGTAGACCTAATAGTCTTTATGTAAATCTGTTAATCGAGTACACACTTAGAAGAGTGTTGTAAAATCCTTGAGAAGGGTAGATCCTAGAAGATCTAATTGCATACTCCTAATAGAGAAAGTCACCAAAAGTGACAAACCATTGTATTCCTAACAAGGCACCCTATTACTATAATACCGATGGATTTGTGGGTACCATCCCCAGTATAGTGTTCCCTCTAACCAAGGATTTCTACATGACCAAATGAGTGTATTATATGTTTATGAGTTTATGGTTGATGTATATTAAATTAGTTAAAGTATTATCATTTATAACTATTGTAAATGTTATGTTATTACTGATTGATAGAGGAATGAAGGGGAATATACCAAATTTTTAAAATATTTTTCTTTTTTAGGATACTATTTCACCCCCTCTAAACATCCTACCTTTCCTATTATTCCAATAATTGGTATCAAGGATTTATTCTTGTGTTGAAGGTTTTATCACTTGAGAGTCAAGGTCTGAGTCATGGAGAGGTATAGGCTTGATAGGACTATTGAGAATCAAAGACTCGACTTAAGAATGGCCATGAATAAAATCAATGAGATAAAAGATACACTAAAGTAGCCATTGAAAAGGAGGAAGGAAATCACCCAAGAAATAAATGAAACAACATATCAAGAAAAGGTTAGTGAAGAATTATCTAATGGAAACCTATCTGATGAATCTAATACTTCCATAGCTAATCTACTAGAGAAAAGCCACACTCTCATCGAGCAAGTTAAATCACTAAAAGGAGAATAAGAACTATAATCTACTAGGATGTGTGAAGTAATGGAACAAAAGAGAAAAGACGAAGATGAAAAGAAAATGATCAAGGAAGAAAAGAGATAAATAATTGCAACACTAGATGCTAAGGATGAAGAAATATCAAGGTTGACTTAGAATCATTATGATATGGTAAATCGGGTACTTGGTTCAAATCATGAAATTGGAAGGAAGATGGAAGATATTGTTGAATTAAGAACCAAGAATGAAAAGTTGAAGAATGAGCTGAAATCCAAGAAAGAAACAAATGAGAGATTGAGGAGATTAAAGGAAACTATTAAGATACTAATTTAACAACTTAGAGGATAGATGTAACCAAGAAATACATACTGACTAGGCCATATCAAGAATTCTACTACCGAGCAAGGAGAATCATCAAAGAAAGATGAATAGAGGAATGTGTACACCAATCCAAAGCCAAAGAAAAGTACATGCTATCACTGTAGAAAGCCTAGATACACTACAAATGTCTATAGAATAAAAAATGGTAAGTCCAATGTTACTCTCAATCTTGACATTTATTGTTATCATTGTAATAAGTATGATCACCAAGAACATGAATATAGATATAAGTTCACTCAACCCACAAAGAGGTATGCATTCTATGGCTACTATCATATGTGAAATAAATTTGGACATAAGTTTCAAGATTGTAGATCATAGAAGAAATTTAACTAGTCATAGAGAAAGAAAGGTAATAAAATGAATTGGGATTATAATATATGGTATTCTTGTATTGCATGTGGAAAATATTGTCATATTGCTACAAATTGCATAAGACTACATTTTGGAGGAAGATCTAGCAAATGGAAGAATCTTGGAATAAGATTTTATCACTACCACAAGGTTAGTCATTTAAGCAAGTAATGTAGGTACCAAGTGTTAGAACTTGAAGAGAAATATATACAAGGTAAAGGAAAAATGAATGTGGATGATTAGGAAGAAAGAATAGAATCCAACATAAAATGAAACTAATGGTGGAACCTTATGTTGATATCTCTAAATCTTGTTGTCTATTAGCATCAAACACTTAGTCATATATAAGGAAGATTTAGATGGTCATCACTGTGACTGAGCTACTCTATATAGGCTGAGTCATGTAAAGACATGTAAATAATCATGTATATGACAAGCTCTATAGGAGCTAAGAAAGTCTTTGGTCACCATGTATTTTTAGTACAGGCTGAGGCTATTAAATGCCAAGCAGATTAAGTATAGTTAATGATGAGAAAAAAAATGAATAATAGTTATGACTAAGAATTAGAGGCAGTAAATGCCAAATAACATAGAGAGAACATAAACATCTAGAAGGACACAAATTTTGTGGTAAAATATTTCAAGCCAACATGGACACAAAATTTAATGATTGTAGAGTTTGTTATAAAGGTTGTTACACATTTTGATGTGGATCATTGATCCCTATGAGGAATGAACAACCAATCAGATGACGAGGAAAAAATGGAAGCATCTAGAAGACCCCATAGAAGTCTTTTAATAGGAATATCCAAACCTTATTTTCATACAAGCGAGGAGAGCTATCACAAAATAAATTGCAAAGTGTGTAAAGGAAGAAAAAGAGTTAAGCTTTGGATGCTACATGCACGAGAGAGTTGTGAAGAACAAAGTATAGCAACCTTATGAAGTGGTGAAGGACTAAGTAAAGACATATCAAATTGGAGATAAGATCAAAGATTGGAAGGAGGAGATTCGTAATCAAAAATTATTGTGTAGATTGAAGGATTAGGTACTAAGACAATTCTAATGAATTTAATCAGGGAAAATCTCTTAACAGAGTGGTTTAGCTAGACCTTTATAAATCTACTAATAGATTACTTACTTTATTGTAAGTGTAAAATCCTTTAACAATGTAAGACCTAATAGTCTTAAACACCTTTAGTAGGGTAGACCCCTCCCAAGGTAGATCATTAGAAGTGATCAAAATTGTAAGTCTAATAGGTTAACTTTGCTATTGCAGTAGTGAAGATTTGTGGGTGTCATCCCCACCCCAGTTTTACCTTTACCTTGGAGGATTTCTAGGTAACCAAATCTTTTGTGTCAAGCATTATATTTCATGGGTGTGATTGATAGTTAGATCTATCTATTACAACATTTGATTTTACAAGTTTTTTTAATGCATAAACTAGATATGAGCAGGTCAATATGGTGAATACAGTAAAGTTGTTTTGAAGAATTTTTTTTTTTATAGATCTTGATTTAGCCCACCCCTCTCAGTATCTTAGTTTTCCAATTAAAATTCCAACAATTTGTATCAAAGCTTTGGTTCTCTTAAAGGAAGTCTAACAACTTGTGAATTTAGATCTTGGAGATGGAGGCTCTCAAATTGGGAAATGTTATTGAAAATCAAGTAATTGGAATCTAGCTCATATTGTAACAACTTGAAGTATCAAGACAGGAACTGAGGAAATTCCTTAGAAAGAGAAAGCACTTAGCTATTAAGCATAATGATACATATTATGAAGAAGTTGATGCACAAGGATTTCTTGAGAATGGAAATTCTAATGAAATTGATGCAGCCATTACAAATATACTAGAGAAGAACAATATCCTAAATGAAGAAGTCAGAGGATTGAAGAGAGGACATGAAATCCAATTCGTAAGGCTTTGTGAAGTGACCAAAAAAAAAAAAAAAGATGAAGAAGAAAAAAGACAAATGATTATCAGTTTTGAAGAAAGGTCATCTGATGTGCAAAATCTTACAAACACTTAGCTAGACATGATGAATTAGCTGATGCTTGTAAATAATGAATTGAATAGGAAAGATATGGAGATAGAAAATATGAGATCACAAACTGAACTACTGAGGAATGAGTTAATATCTAAGAAAGAACTTGTAGAAAGGATGAACAAATCTAGTGAAGTATTAAAATACTTTAAAGAATTGATAGAATCACCTAGGTCATCTGGAAACATCTCTAGATTAGGACATACAAAGCAACATTCATCTACTAAAGAAGGAGACTCATCCAAGAGTGGAGAGTTGAGGAATGAACAGTCAAAAGGAAAACCCACATGCTATAATTGTAGTAATCTTGGGCATACTATGAAACATTTGTAGAAGAAAGAATAGTATGCAAAACCCTAAACCTAATTTTACTAGTTATTATTTTTACTGCAAGAAGCAAGGGAATCAAATATATCAGTGTAGATCAAGAATAAAAAATATATCTACTTCACCTAGATTTGAAGATTATTGTTACAATTTTCAAAAGTTTGGGCATAGAGAATATGAATGTAGATCACAGGAAAAACCCTACTAAACAAATATGAATGCACTGAAGAAAGTTTGTTCTAAGTGTCACAAGATTGGACATGTGAATAAGAATTGCAAGACCCAAGTACCAGTACCAAAAAATGAACACAATAAGGGTAAAAGAAAAGTGAATGATGAATAAACAAAGAAGGAGATGAATCAAACATGGAAGAAAAAGGTGGAAACTGAAGGCAGTGGAATAAATGAAGTCAAGGCCACCCAATACAATGGAGAAGGTGATCATAGCACCTAAAACTAATCAAGAAAGGTATGTAAGGAACTATATACTTAATGAATTATCTTACATAAGTTCCTGACATTAAATGTGCTAAAGTTTATATCTACATAAGAAAATATGCATATGAATAGATCTATGGAAAAATAGTGCAAATGAATCATTTACACAATGGGTTCTAAATGTCAGTAAAATTATCTATATTGAGAAAGCATTGTAATATGGACTGAGTATCCCAATGTCAAACTAATGCATAGGCCAAGTTAGATGGAATAGACCAAGTTTTATAGTGAAGGCTGAGTTCAAAATTTTAGTAATGACGGAGACAACTAGGTTCCACCTAACAGAGATCATAACATTAATGAATGCCTTAAATTAAGTGAATAAAGGTATATATATAAAACTTGAAGGTATTCTTTGCACCTTGCATTCAAATTTTGAGAGCATAGAGTGATTTGAGAAATTAGTGAAGCAATTTCAAAAGTGATTGAAAGTGAAGTAATAGTGAAAGAGTGATCGAGTATTGATCTTCAGTTGTGTTGAATAGTTCAGAAAGAAAGTTTTAGAACCCTAACATGAGAATATGGAATCTTCATCATCTACAATGAATAATCAAGTAGTAGAGGTAAGCAATGTTCAATTGGTGATGAGTGATGCTTGTCCTCCACCTAGGTTTCGTACTATTTCAGATATTATTATGAAAAGAGATTCAACAGGTGTGTTATCATCGATACCACCTAAGGTTATCATGAGACATGATGTACAAAGTTGTTACATGTGTAAAATTAGAGAAGTTGGAGACTACGAGATCCGTGCAATGTATAAAAATATATTTGATGAAGGTATACTAAAAGATGAGTTTAAATTTTTTGAAAGAAAAAGGATTAACTTGTGCCCTAGATTTTCCAAGGTGTTATAAGATCGAATGGATTAAAGTGGTTCTAAGTATAATTCATGATATGAAGTTGTGGTTAGAAAGTGTACCAATCAAGATTTTAAAGAAAGTGATTCATAGTGTAACTAGATATCCAACAATGGACAAGAAGAAGATGATGCATTGCTTAAGAAGAGAAGAAATTAAGGCTAATACTAAGGTTAAGTGGAATGGATGAGGATTGTCTATTTCAACCATTACAGATCCTATGATTGAGTTTACAATGCGGGTCATTTCTCACAAATTTTATCAATTGAGTAGACTAAATAACATGCCTTGTATGGCATTTGACCAAGCATGGAAGGTTGTGATGAAGGATCATGTATATGATCTTGCCTAGTTGTAGAGGTCACAATTGGTAGAGAACCTAACATCAATCAAGAAGGAAAAGAATTCTATGTGTAAGATTAGATCATTAGTTATGTGTATTTTCTTCTACATTCTAAATTATTTTCTTGTTATTGGAAATATTATTTGGGAGCTAAGCAAACCGATTACAAAAAAATTAGTGAGTACATAGCGCAGTTGGGAGAAAATTTTGAAATTTTTATGATAAGTACTTTGAAGAATTCAAACAAAAGATGAGAAAAAGAATGAGGATCCCAACATCATTAGTGATGAAAGATTATGATAATTTATGTGTTTTGGTAGATATAGATAACACATTTATACATGCAGTTAAGCCTAGGAAGGTATGGCTTAAACCCTTTGATTATGAGATTCAAGTTGATAATGTTAGTGCAAGAATTGCTGCACTACTCAAGGAGGAAATTAATGCAAAGGCACAGTCCTTTGGCAAGTTTGAAGAACCAAAGACTAGAATCATAGTTGATATCAAGATTGCTTCTACAAATAAGAAACAAAATAAAATTACTGAAGACCTAGAAGAGAAGCTAGGCACACAAGGGAAAGACAAAGAAACTTTGAAGTTAACACAAGGACTTGGAGAGGATGAAGAAGATGATAGTGGTGATGAGGAAGAGGAAGAAAGAATAGAGAAAGTGGGTAAAGCCCTAGCTCTGGTTCCCCCACCAAGAAAGAAGGCTAAGAAAATGAAAATCTCAAAGATTAAGGTGGATAAGATTGAAAATAAGACAACACTGAATCTCCTATCTCCTCCTACATCACAAAGAATGAGGACTAGGGTAGCAACAATTGTAAGGACCAAGCTACTAGTAAAGAAAGGAGTAGTCAAAATCACCAAACCTAGTGACACTAGTGCAAAAAAGAGAAAAGTGCTAGACACTTTGAGCTAGACAAAGAGGAAAAGGTTAGTAAAGAAGAAACAAATTGAAGAGGAAGATGTAGAGAAGACCAAGTCTAATGGTCTTGGACATCAGTAAGTCACAACACCCACAAAGCCAAGAAATATTGACGAGGTATGTGCCAACATTAGAAGCTTTGTACGGTTTTCAAGTTTTAGATTTTTGAAGTATGATACATTGAGAAATAATGACAGAATTAAGGTAGAGGAGGCCATGATAGATATGATGTCTAATAATAAATTATCTCCTATTGAATTGGAAAAGAATATTCCAAGTGATTTTTATAGTAGGTTAGATAAAAGATGGGTATAGGCATTTGAAGTGGAGAAACAAATAAGAGAAGGCACATTGACAAAGATTATGTCTGATTTATCAAATAAATAGAAGTCAACATTTTGGAGAAGCATAGGAACCAATTAATTCCTAAGTTTGAGACATTCATGATTTTATTGAATAAGATTGAGGCTATTAAACAACAAAATGAATTCTATGAAAGAGTATTTTTGGGTTAATTACAAAATAAGTTGAATAGGAAAAGGTAGTAGACACTGTGATCATCAAATATGATCAAATGATGAAGAAAGCTTAGGTGTACCAATCCACAAGGTAGCTTATCACCTATTCATGATACCGCACCTAATAGTCTCATTGTTAAATAGAAAAAGACCTCAAAAGTTGAGGAACTAGATAGGGAGAAGGAAGAGCAAGATCAAGACAAATCAATCAAGGAAACTAATGTAGAAACTTCTACTACTAGTCAAGAAGGACCACATGTCTCAGGATCTCAGGATGAGGGAGATAACGAGACTAAATAAGTGGAAATAGGAAAATAGGATGTAGTATCGAGTGCTACCATTGATGTTCCAAGCATTGAAGTTTAGGCAAGGCCGAGTGGTGACATATCATCACCTACTCTTGCTCTAGCAATGCTGAGTAGTAGAACTCCCAAGAAAATTAAAGAAAAGAAGGTTAAAGATAGTTCTCCAAATAGTACTATTATTTTGGATGAAGTAATTGAAATACCAAAATAGGATCTAGCAAATCTCACTCTTTAGAAACTTGTCACCTTACAAGAAATCTTAGCAAAGAATAATAAACAATAAGAGATTAGGCATGCACTACAATAGTAACATGTGTTGCATGACATCAAAGAAATATTTATTGATTCTTTTGATATTATAACCATTGATGAGTAGGCCCCCATTATCAATAAATTGGTACAAATTGTTAAAAAGGTCAACATTGAATATATTGAGGAAAATGACAAACTAATGGCCTAGTCTAAAAAAAATTGAGAAGAGAGTTTTGGATAAAGTTTCTACTATCATCATAGTTCGAAAAGTTGAGTTATAGGAACTTGTATAGAACATTGAAGAAATTTCAAAGAAAATAAAATATCTATACAACATACTTTGTGATGTGCCAAGGTTCACAAGTGACTTTTAGGAAAACATATAGAGGATTTAGACTAACATGAAGTAATTAGGAGAATCTATCTCTTAGTTAGCTGAATCAAGTTCAAATAATTATAACAAATTGTTTCTTGCACAAGGAAGGTTGGCTGAGATAAATACAAGAGATAATATAATGAGAGCCAAATTGATCTCAATACAATCAATGTTGATACCTCTTTTGGAGGTTATGCAATGAGAGCCAATTTCAACATAGGACCTAGTACAAAAAGATCATGATCTTTTGATTGCTGACAACTTGATTGAATTTGTAACAAATTTGGAGTTGAATATTCATGTTTTTGAATCAACAAGAACTACATGGGATCATGCATTTTCTATGATCAACTAAATTCACAAACCATTTATTGATAAATATAGTTTGATTCCAACACCCTCACAATCCCAACAGTAAAAACAATAGACAAAAGTGTCAAAACTAAGGGGGAAATGATGAATAATGACTAAGGGTGAATGATGATTGATGATTGAAATAATGATGAGATTAAGAGTTTAGAGGAAAAAAAATAGATAATGTATGCCAAAGTTACAATAAGACTATTTGAGTTATGTAAAATTTATATTGTGTATTATATTGTAAAGAAAAGTTTTGAAGTTCTATAGGAACTAAGTCATAAGATTAGGGGGAAGTACTATTATTCTTTGTACTATAAAGTTGTAATCATGACAAAGTGTTTTTGCCACTAATGTCAAAGGGGGAGATTGTTGATATCTCCAAGTCTTGTTGTCTATTAGTATCAAACACTTAGTCATATATAGGCTAGAGTTAGATGGTCATCACTGTGACCAAGCTACTCTATATAGACCAAGTCATGTAAAGGATTGTAAATAATATTGTATGTGTTGAGCTCTATAGGAACTCAAAAAGTTGTTGGTCACCAAGTATTTTCAGTACAAGTTGAGCCTAGTAAGTTATGAGCTGATAGAGTACATAGATGTTGAGTTGACACAAACTTTGTGGTAAAAAAGTTCAAGCTGACATGGAGATAACATTTAATGATTGTAGAGTTTTTTACAGAGGTTGTTACACATTTTGATGTGGATCACCAATCTCTATGAGGAATGGACAACCAATTAGATGAAGATGCAAAAAGGGAAGCATCTAGAAGACTTTGCAAAAGTCTTTAAATAGGTAGATCCAAGCCTTATTTTCATACAAGTGAGGAGATCAATTGCAAAATAAATTGTGAAGTGTGCAAAGGAGTTAAGCTTTAGATGCTACATGCATGAGAGAGTTGTAAAGAAAAAAGCATAGCAACCTTATGAAGAAGTGAAGGACTAAGTAAATACATACTAGATTGGAGATCATATTAGAGATTAGAAGGAGGAGATCTATAATCAACAATTATAGTACAAACTGAAGGATTAGGTATTGAGAGAGTTCTAATAGATTGAATCAAGGAAAATTTCTTAATAGAGTGATTTTAATAGACCTTTGTAAATATCCTAATAGAGCCCTTACTTTATTGTACTTGCAAAATCCTTTAATAGGGTAAGACCTAACAATCTTAAATGCCTTTAGTAGGGTAGACCCCTCACAAAGTAGATCATTAGAAGTAATAAAAATTATATCCCTAATAGGTTAACTTTGTTACTACAGTAATGAAGATTTGTGGGTGTCATCCCCACCCCAATATTACCTTCACCTTGGAGAGTCTCTGGGTAACCAAATATTTTGTGTCAAGTGTTTACATTTCATGGGTGTGATTGATAGTTAGATCTATTTATTAGAACATTTGATTTTAAAAGTTTTGTTTTGCATAAACTAGATATGAGAAGGTCAATATGGTGAATTTATAGTAAATTCAATTTGAAGGATAAAAGTTTTATAGATCCCGATTCACTCCTCCTCTTAGTATCATAGTTTCCCAAATAAAATTCCAACACATTATCCAATGGATTCGGTGAAACCTCTACCTCCAACTAAATCTTATAAGAAGGTATGAAACTGTATTACTATTGATTTATCTTAAATTAGTTCCCATAATATAATGGGATGAATTCCATATAAGCATATTATATGATGCACAAGGACATGTCATTGGGTTTAGAAATTTTGCAAAATTGACAAGTCACACCAAGATGGTTAATAACTAAAGATGTACTGATGATCAAGTAAGTAATGATGGTATGTTAACCAATCTTGAAACAAATCTATTGTGCTAATTGAACAACTAATGGAAATAATGTATTGATTGATTTTATTAATGGAAACAAAATATGAGGTACAAATTATTTATTACACCCTAATGAACATTAAAAACCACTTTTTGCATATTTTTGGATTAAGGTAAAAAATAGGTTTTTAGGGGACCCAAAACCCCATGTAAAAGACCAAAATTAGAACATGCTCAATGAAATAAAAATCCACCTAGATTTTACAAGGACCTAGAACCTAAAATAACAACACAAAACCAAAAAAATCAAGTTTTACAAGGACTTGGAACCTAAGTGCATAGAAACAAAGAAAATTTGAATAGGAAAATAAAATTGATACAAGACCAGCTACAAAAATGAGAACCAAAATCCATGATCAACAACTAGGACTAGATAAAAAATAGAAATGCCCTACTCTAGCTCCTTTACTACCTTAGTCATATCCTTATCAATATTAGTTGCCTCCTAAATAAGGTCTTTCACATTCAAAAAAATAGTAGCTTCAATGATCCTTTTCATGCTCAACCTCATGCAGATGCTAGGACCACCAATCAACTACTTTTTGTATATTGATAAGGAAAAAGGAATTCATTTTGTTACCCTATATTTTTGAGAGCATTGAGTGAACTTGAGTTGTCTAAGAGTAAGATGAAATTTGAGAAATTTTTGAATGTGAATTTGGTAAAGAATCATGTTACTTAAGTAAGTTTGAAGTAAATTGAGTGAAGTGAAAAAGTTTGTTTGATGAAACCCTACTCTACAACAATGGATTCAATTTTTGTGACCATGAAGAGGAAGGTAAATGTAAATTCTATGAAATTAATTTGAAATAAAGTGTGTAATGAGCCAAAGTACAAATTATATCTTGAGGTTGCAACTCAAATAGACTAGGTGGGTGTCTTATTGTGGATTCCACCTAGGGTTTTACTGGCTAAAGTTGTTGAAGTCAGAGATCTTGAACTATACAAGATTCATGGAAAGTTGTGCATTGAAAGTAAACTGAAAGACACACACAAACATCCATAGAGAAAAGGTCTCACTAATTCCATACATTTCTCAAAGGTATTTGAAATAGATTGGATTGAATTTACGATGAGCCAAGTCCAAAATTTAAAAATATTGTTGGATAAGATTGTAAAAATCACAAGGGATATAATACACATGGTTACTAGATACCCAATTATGAAAAAAATAAAGGAAATCCATGCAAAATTAAGGAAGGAAATTGATGAAATTTTTTTTACCTAGTGGAATGTAATATGTTTGAAGGTGAACAAAATTACTAATTTGTAGATCAAACTTGGTGTGTATATCATGGAATACGGAACATTTCAATTGAGGAGACCAAATAGTGTTACATGTGTTGTTGTTGATTTGGCCTACAAAATTGTAAAGAAGGGAACCAAAATTGACATAGCTGAGTTAACATTGAAGAAGTTAGCTGAGAATATGAAGACTATTTGAGTGGCTCAGTCTAAGACATATAATTTTGGATCATTTTTAGTTTTTATATTCTTTTATATGCAAATTTTTTTCTCCATCATTGGAAAAGTAAATTGGAAAACTCACACTCCTATGATTATAGCTGATAGGCATCCTACAATGGCAGAATGGGGGAATGGCATGGTGTGAGTGTGTTAATGTTAACCTTTATTCTTCTAGGTTAAATTTGAAAACTATCTACATGTCAAAAGTTTAAATCTTATTATAAATATAATATAACTTTAAAAATAATTTAATAAACATCACATAAAATATCGGTTTAAATTATAATATTTGGAAATATAAATCATCCATTTTTAAGAAATTAAAATTAAAAGCTTAGTCAATAAGAAACTAAATAAATGGAGATAAAGGAAATATAAATAATTTTAGATGTAGTAAATTAAATTATAATTATTTTATAGTGGATATTATCGGCATTTCTTTAGATAGATTTATTTAAGATATCTATACTAGTCTATTAGATAATTGAGTTTATTGAATAGTTAGAAGATAAATTTAATGATTTAATGTCTGCTTCTGTTTCTAAGTTCTTAAAGAAATGATGAACAAAAGGCATAAAATTCACCTCAACTAGTTGGCAAATATCACAATGACATTTTTTTTTCTTGTGGATACACACGCCATTCATGTGAAAACTATGATTCCAATGGTTGCATGGTTTGAACCCATGGAATATGAAATAAACATTTATTAGGATACTAAGGAAATAGAATATTTATTAAATGAACTCATGCATAAGGGAGACAAATCATTTGGTACCTATGAAGTTGCTAAGAAAATGATTAAACTGGACATTGTAGTGACAAAAGTTGACAAGAAGTTCAAAAAGATGATGAGTACACTACATAATGCATTTAGTTCAAAAGAAGTTAGTCAACCATTGATAATAACTAAAATTAAGGACGAAGACGTTGTCAAAGAGGAGGATAAAGATAATAAAATTGTTATTATGGGACAATAGACAAAGAAAGGTAAGAAAAGACCTTTGTCCACCCCAATTGTTGGAAACTTACAATTGGAACAATTGTTGTTTTGTCATTGATGTCAAATCTATGGATGAGACATATTTCTACCTAATCTAAATGTCATATCTATTTGATTGATGAAGAGGATTTGAGAATTAATCATAACTATAGCACCCAGAGGAAAGTTTGAAGTTATGAAAAGGAGTTATAATGGACATTTGATTATATAGACTTTGATAAAGAAAAGTAATTATTTATGTCAAGGAAGATAAGCCTAGCTGAGAAGAAGAGTAAAATACTGAGTAGTGTTGATTAATGCTAGTGTCAACTGAGCCATAGTTAGTGTCGAGAAAATCTAGCGTTGACCAAGAATTAACGTTGACCAAGAAAGTTAGTTGATGCCAAGCCAGAAAGCTTAAATAATGACCAAGTATTTCAGTATTGAACAAGTGCCATAATTTAGTGATTGCCAAGTGACAACAAAATATCAAATTCAAAGAAATTTTAAGATCAAGCCAGCTTAATTGATTTCTTAGGAGATGTAAAATGTGTTGAAGATAAGATTGATGAGTTGGATTATTAAATTCAATGAGGTGATTAGGTAAAGACCTAACATAAGGATTCTAGAGAAGTTTCTAGAGGATGATCAAGAAGATGTATAGATAAATTAAATTGACTTTAATTTGATCATAAACTCTAAGATATATGGTGAAATGTAGAAAATGGTAAAGCACAAATTTCCTATTTAAGGTAATACAAAACCAAAAATTTTGTGCCTAGTCCAGCCCCAACCTCTATGTGTGTGTGTTTGTGTTTGTGTGTGTGTGTGTGTGTGTGTGTGTGTGTGTGTGTGTGTGTGTGTGTGTGTGTGTGTGTGTGTGTGTGTGTGAGTTTGTATGTGAAGGAAGTCATACAAAGAAAGTTTGATCAGAAACACACAAGTGAGTGGATGTGAAGCTCAAAAAGAAAAGCTTATAGATGTGATGTTGTTGTTGATAAGTCAATTTAAGAAAAAGGCTTGAATATTAATGAGAAGAGTGGATTGATTGATTGAAGTGTGTCCAAGTAGATCAAGATCATAGATGACAATGAAAGGCTTATCAGTGAACAAACATAAGGACCAAATAGAGATTAGAACCATAAAAAATGAGTTATAATCACACAGATCAAAACCTACTATTTTTTTTCTTATTATTATAAATAATTTGAATTGAAATACTTTTAACAGAGGTTGACCTAACAGTCATTTGAAGACTTAATAGTCTGTGTAAATCCTTTAACTAGGTGACATTCTAAATAGAATGATCAAATTCCTCTTACAAGTCTAGTCTTAACAGGGTGATACAACCATAACAAGATACACATACACAATTACACTAGATTTGTTAATTAGGGAAACCCTTGATCAGAGGGAAAACCCTAGTGGGAATGATATGCCCACAAAGATATATATATATATATATATATATATATATATATATATATATATATATATATATATATATATATATATTCCTTGTTAGAGGATGGACCCTGTTAGGAGTCTGTAAACACATTCAACACATAAGAGTCTATATTAGGAGACTTTGAATCCTTGTTAGGAGATTCCAACCCTCCTAGGAATTATGCCAACCCTCTTTGGAGTTGCAGAAGACATAAGGACCCACTATCCAAAAAACTTCTAGGGAAAGACCACTAAACTCACTGTCTAACTAATCTCTTAACTATTCATTGTAGAAAAATTGTTCATACTTTTCTTTATCCTCTTTCCTCTATCCTATCAACTATACCAATCATTGTCAGACCTTGTAGACTAGGTCACAAACCGTAGATCCAAATATCAAACTTTGGATCACTAAATAAAACCTCAAAAATGAAGTTCTCTCCAACTTTGCCCAGCTTTGTTTATCTTCACATTCTAATTTTTGTGCTTTTTGAAATTTTTTATACCATAATATCCAATCAAAGGAAAATGTCCTTCCTTTATACCAAATCCATAAAATAATTTTCTAAGTCGGCTATTACACCTTCTTAATTAATTATTATAGGACCACATTAAGAATACATTACACTTAGTGATAACAATAATTAGTCACCTTATAACTTGAATAACTTTTTGTACATATAATATTATGATGAACGAGCTTAGCCACATCATCACCAACATGTCTTCTACACATCTTTAACCTTGCTTCTCAGAATAATAATTCTACTAAGAGATATACCAAGCTTACTAGAACATGCTTCTATAAACTCTATCTCAGAATCGTCATCACCAAAACTTGAATAACTTCTTCTAGACTTAATGTCTTATGCTTATGAGGTTAGCTACATATATTAGAAACTTAGTAGTATCTCCCTTTAACCTCGCTAGTGAAAGTACTCAATGATTTGTTCATACCAACTTGATCTTTCTTCTATTCTTTTGTTAGATACCATAGAAAGCTGCTATGTTGACATCAATGAAAAAAAAGTTCATGAATGTAACATATTATAATGATAAGGATATAATCATGTTTCTACAATACTCCCCCATAGAAGTATCATAGACATTCATGCTTCTAACAATCTTCCCCTTTAGCATTGATGGCAACATAAATGAAAAACATCTATTCCAAGAATACCAACTATAGACTATTATCCTTTCTATTCAATCCTCTTCATCAATCTTTCTCCTCCATTGATATACCTCAATGTGCTCTATATCATGTTATAGTCTCTCCCTTCAATGTACTCTATATTAGATTGTTTTTCATGTTGTAATCTCTCCCCCATTGACATCAATGTCAAAGGTTTCAGCAACTATCTATCTCTACAACAACTATTACTAACTTGCTCAAGTGTCCAAAGAAACTGCTCAAAACAACATATATCAAGATTCCTTGATGACTTTGTCCATCACAGATACTCCCTTATGCAGGAAGCATCAACATTCAGCCCAAAAAAACAACAATGCTATGTAACACTAGACTGATGCACACTTGCATCATCTACTCTAATGTAGGTAGGGGCATAATCACTAGCATACCTCACAAATACTCAAAAGTCTCTTTGGGAATAGACTTGGTGAAAATATCTACAATCTACTCTTTGGTGCTTACATACTCCAATCTAATTTCCTTTTTTTGCAACTTTCTCTCTGAACATGTGACACTTGATAGAAATGTGCTTAGTCTTAGAATGCAATACTACATTCTTTGATATATTCATTATACTTGTGTTATCACAATATATGACAATAGGTTCACTAAATTCTATCCTTATATCCTTCAACATCTACTCCATCCAAACAACTTGATTACAATTGTTTGTTGCTGCAACCTTTTTTGCCTCTGCTATACTCTGTGAGATACAAGCCTACTTCTTTCTTAACCAAGAAACCAATTTTCCTCCAAGAAAGAAGGCTCCACCACTGGTTCTCATTTTATCATCCATACTACCTACCCAATTAGAATCAGTATGAGCATATAAAGTGAAATCATTAGATCTATCATACCACAATCCAAACTCTAGAGTTCCCTTCATATATCTAAATATCCTTTTAACTGGTGCATAATGTTCTTCTCTAGGATTGGCTTGAAATCTTGCAACAATACCAACTATATTTTCTATATTTGGCCTTGTGTGAGTTAGATTTTGCAATCCTTCAATCATAGATTTTTACTTCTTCTACTCAATAGTAGGTGTCTCATCCTTTGAAGATAGCTTATGTCTAGTTACCATTCATGTTCCAACTAGTTTACATGTTTCCAAACCAAACCTTTTCAATAAATCTTTCAAGTACTTAGTCTTAGAAATAAGGATTCCTTCTTTATCCTGCACAATTTGTAATCCTAGGAAGCATATCATTTCTCCTATCATACTCATTTCAAATCCTTCTTCATTTCTTCTACAAATTTTTCACTTTCATCATCATCTCCTCCATATATGACATCATCAAAAAATATTACCAAAATCATCAATCCATCATCTATTTCTTTCCAATATAGATTATTATTTGCCATACCTTTGCTAAATTCAACTTTTGTCAAATGCTTGTCCAACATTGCATACTAGGTTCTAGGTGCTTGCTTTAAGCCATACAATGCTTTCTATAATCTGCATACCATGTCCATGTCATATGTCAAAGGAAAACCTTAATGTTGTTCTATATATAACTATTCTTCAAGTTCTCCATTCAGAAATGTTGACTTGACATCCATCTAATATACCTTGAATTTCTTTTGTCTTGCATAGGCTAAGAATAACCTTACTACTTCAATTCTTGCCACAGGAGCATAGGTTTCATCATAGTCTATTCCTTCTTGCTATGAGTAACCTTTACATACCAGCATTTCTTTGTTCCTTACAACTTCACCTTGTTCGTTTATCTTCTTCTTGAATACCCATTTTGTTCCAATCAAATTCTTGTCTATTGGCCTAGGGACCAATTTCCATGTCTCATTCTTCACTGTTTGATCCGATTCTTCTTTCATAGCTTATTCCCAATAGTCATCTTTACATGCCTCATCTACATTCTTTAGTTCTACTTGAGATATTAGACATAGTTCTTCATTGCTTCTGCTTCTTGTGTCACACCTTTATCTCTGTTGCTGATAATCTACACTGGTGGATGATTCTTTGTCATATTATTACCAGAAGTAGGAGTTGTTATCTCAACTCTTAGCTCTGTTCTAGGTTCTGAACCTTTTTCTTTCCTTAGCTCTCCTTCATTCTAAAAATCACTATTAGTCTCACAAATGCTTCATCATTCCTTGGTTTAGTAACAATATTCTCATCATCAGAATCATAGTCAACTATAATTTCTTGTATCCTAAATTTCTCATAAACTCTTACATTTGCACTCTCAACAATAGTCTTCAAGGTTATCTCTTCTAGTAATTTTTCTTCATTAATCAATTTAGGCTCAATATTTTCAACATCATAGTCATTTAAAATTCTTTCTATACTTGCTTCATCTTCATTAGTAAGTGAACTCTTTCTAGTTTTCCTAATCTCTTAGGAAATCTAGTTGAAAAATGACCAAACTTTTTACATGTCCAATAAAAAAAAGTTTTCATACCTCCTAACTCTCTTTTCATAAATAGATCAATATCTTCCTTTATTTTCATGTCTTCTTCAGATATGGATTTATCTTTTCTTGTGCATCTATTCTGTTATATACAACATAAGGATCCTAGATCTAAAAACTCAATGCTTTTTTCTTTACATAAATCTAGTAACTCACCAAGAATTTCCATCATTTGGGTGCCAAAATTTCCTCTATCTAGCATAGGACTATCCTTTCTAAGTATGTTCACCATGGATCTCCCAAAGTTGTTTAAATTTATCTTCAAGGACCTAATGCTTTGATACCAATTATTAGAAATAATAGTCCACTAAGATAACTTGGGGGGGGGGGGGGTGTGGGGGTGAATCAGTTACCAATTAAAACATTTATCAACCTTAATTAATCTTAATCATTGAATCAAAGTAAACATCAAACATAACAATATGCACATGCACAATTACACTAGATTTTTTAACTAAGGAAACCCTTGATCAGAGGGACAACCTCAGTGGGAATGATGCCCACAAAGATATACTGATCTATATATATTCCTTTTTAGAGAATGGACCTATTAGGAGTCTATAAACACATTCAATATGTAAGTCCCTATTACAAGACTTTGAATCCATGTTAGGAGTTGTAGAAGACAGAAGGACCCACTATCCAAATAGCTTCTAGGGCAAGACCATTGAACTCACTATCCAATTGATCTCTCAACTATTCCTTGTAGAATAACTATTTGTACTATACTTTATCCTCTTTCCTCTATCCTTTCAACTAGACCAATCACTATTAGACCTTGTAGACTAGGTTATGAACCTCAGATCCAAATATCAAACTTTGAATTACCAAATAAAACCTTGGCAACAAAGTTCTTTCCAACTTTGTTCAAATTTTCTTATCTTTGCATTTTGATCTTCATGCTTCTTGCAATCATTCATACCATCATATCCAATCAAAGAAAAATGTCCTTTCTTTATACCAAATCCACAAAATAATTCCATGAGTTAGTTATAAAAACTTCTTAATTAATTATTATAGGACCATATTAAGAACAGGTTACACTTAGTGATAACAATAATTAGTCACCATATAACTTGAATAACTTTTTGTATATGTTATATTATGATGAGTGATCTTAGCCACATCATCACAATGTCTTCAACACATCTTTAATCTTGCTTCTCAAAATAATAATTCTACTAAGAGATATAACAAGATTACTAGAACATGCTTTTGTAAATTCTATCTCAGAATAATCATGAGCAAAACTTGCATAACTTCTTCCAAAATTAATGTCTAATGCTTTTGAGGTTAGCTGCATATACTAGACCAACTTGATCTTTTTGCTATTCTTCTATCAAATACCACAAAAAACTGCTATGTTGACATCAATGATAAACATAGTCATGAATGTAACATATCATCATGATAAGAATCTAATCATATTTCTACAATACTACCCCATAGAAGTATCATTAGCATTCATGCTTCCAACATGGCTCTTAATAGAAATCACTTCAGAAGAGTGAAAAATAGTGACATGTTGTTGGTGGTTTTTCCCATATTGGGTTTCCATGTAAAATCCTAGTATCAGACTGTGATGAATGTCTTATGAATATTTTACATGTGATGATGTTTTCATTATGCAATACAAGTAAAGTTTATGATAGTTTTGCAGTAGGGACCAAGAAACAACAAGATATGCAGGATAAAAAGAACAATGATGTGTTTAATGTTTAATTGTTCAAGCGGTACATATAGACCTTGAGTAACTAATTCACCCCCCCATATTAGTTATTCTAAACATTTCTAACAATTTGTATCAGAGCTTGGTACTTATAGAGAAAATTTTGGAGGTACTTAAAGCTAAAGATCATGACAAACAAGAGAGATGTACCCAAGCTAAATAAGAACTTTCCTACATGGAAGACCTCGATGAAGCTACACATATCTAGTATTAGTGATGCTACTGTCAATTTTTTGAGCAATGAATATGTAGAGGTAACAACTACTTTTCTAACTATTGGGGAACTAAGATAGAAGTTACATGACAACCAAACAATATTGGTGATTTCCTCAACCCTAAGCTATGCCGAGTTTGATAACCTAAAAGATTGCAATACTATAAAGAAGATGTGGGACAAATTGAAGATCATATATGGAGGTGATGACGATGTAGTAAGAGTTAAAGAAGAAAGCATGGGAGATAAATTTGATGATATGAGAATGAAGCTAAAAACATAGTACAATAGCACACAAGAGTTAAAGATGTTGTTAATGCTATTTGAGGAGAAAATGGAACAATTGAAGATGAAATAGTGATAAGATAGGTATTAAGGACTCTACTCCCTATCTATGCCATTAGAGTCTCTATAATTTAGGAATTAAGATGAACACTAGGTAAAAAGTTTACCTCAGAAGGTGCAATTGTTAGACTTATTGCTTTTGAGATGTCTAATTTTGATAACTAGACACCTGCTACCATTGAATCTGCTATCAAGTCACAATTGATTCTTAGTAAGAAGAAAGGAAAACATGTGAAGAGAGAAGGTGATAGTTATGATGATGAGATTGATGAACTTGAAGCCCTCATTGCCAAAAGGTTTAGAAGAGGAAGATGTAAATAAAAAGTTAAATTACCTATCATTTATTTTTCATGCAACAAGTTGATCATATTTCTGCTAGATGTCCTCCAAGAGAAGACAAGGATGAAAAGAAGGAAACAAAGTACAAGGGAATAAGAGATGACAAAGACTAAAGAAGAAGCTAGGATGATAAAGGTTAGAAATCTTGTTATATTGCTAAAGAAAAGACTAATAATGAATCTAAGAGTAATGATGATGAAGTTGTCTATGTTGCTATGAAATAAGAGTCCGATAAAGATGAGAAAATTGCATTAATTTCTTATGTGAAAAAAAGTGATAGATGGATAATTGATAGTGCATGTTCTAATCATATGACTTGTGATAAAGAAAAATTTGAAGATATTGGTCCATACAATGGTGGATGTGTTAAATTTGGTAATGATATCCCATGTGTTATAAAAGGTAAGTGCACTATTCAACTAACTAACGAGATAACATATGAATTTTTTTACTAGGTTAAAGGAATTAACTACAAATTGTTGAGTGTTTCACAGCTGAACAAATCAAGTTGTGGAGTTGAATTTCATAACAAAAAAACCAATATACATGATAGTGATGGTAAGCTAATTGGAATTGGTGAGCTGACAAGAGGTAACTTAATCTATGTAGACCTATCAAGAGAAGCACGTATGTTTGCACAAAAAGAGGATGTTTGGTTATAGTACAAAATATTATGTCATGTAAATTTTGATAATTTGGAAAATATTAGTAAGATGAAGAAAGCGAGAGGATTTCCTAAACTGAAGAAGCCTAACAATGCTATCTATAAACATTGTCAATTAGGAAAGATGACCAAGTCTAGTTTTAAGAGTAAGACATATACTGCTAATGATATTTTGGAATTGGTTTATACTAACCTATGTGGACCCATTAGTGTTACAGGATACTATGGAGATCAATTTTTCATTCTATTTTTGTATTATTATTCTACAATGATGATTGTGATGTTTCTTAAAGTTAAATCTAATTCTTTTTAGTTATTCAAGTGGTATTTAGTCAGAGATGAAAAATAAATAGGGAAGAGTCTGAAGTGTTTGAGATCTGATAGAGGTGATGAATTCATTTCATGAGTTCAATACATTCTACAATGATAGAGGAATTAAAAGACAAATGTCAGCACCAAGGAACCCTCCTTAGAATGGAATAGCTAAAAGAAGAAATAGATCAATATTGGACTATGCAAGAACACTAATGATGGAGAAAGGCATATTACAAAAATATTGGAGAGAACTAGTTAGTACTACTGTTAATAACCTAAATAGAGTTCAAGACAAGAAAGGCACATATGTTACACCTTTTGAACTATGGTATGGTTATACTGCTAATGTTAAATATTTAAAAATATTCTAAAGTAGATGTTATGTACTAAAAGATAATATGAATGGAAATCTTGATGCAAAGATTGATGAAGGCATATTCCTAGGATATTCCAAAAAAAGACAAGCTTATAAGTGATTCTAACACTAAAAAAGTCATAGAAAGTGAAAATTTGAGAGTTGATGAGTTTGTAGAAAAAGGTGATGCTTCATGTAATGAAGAAATTGGAGACTATAGTATATTCATCTATGTGGATGATGATTCTCCCAACACTCAAAATGAATAGACAAGTCAAGTTGTAGGTTCCTATCAGATTAGAAATGATGGAATGCAAATGCAAATTGTGGAACATTAGAGAGTGGGTGCTGAGCAATATTAGACTGAAGATGCTGAGTCACAAATAGGCAATGCCAACCATCAGATAGTGAATGTTGAGCATTCAAAATCTTAACTAGAACCAGAATAAGAAAGAGGAAATGAGCTAGAGATTATTTTTCCAGATGAAATAAAAGAAGAATCAAGAAGAAAATTACTTGTATTAGCAAAATATGGCACATGCTTATTATGTGAGTTTGAGCCTAAAATAATAAAAGATGCTTTAGACAATGAAGATTGGATACAATCTATGAACAAAGAAATTGAATAGATTGAGAAGAATGATACTTGGACCTAAGTGTCAAGACCTAAAGACAAAAATGTCATTGGGGGAAAGTGTGTTTTTAGGAAGAAGCTCAATGAAAATGGTGAAGTAACAAGAAACAAAGAAACATTGGTATGCAAGGGTTATGCACAAGAATAAGGAGTTGACTATGGAGAAAATTTTTCTCCTATGGCTTGACTTGAATGAGTCAAAACTCAACTTGCATGCTTAGCTTACATGAATTTCAAGGTATATCAAATCGATGTCAAATCTGCATTTTTAAATAGTATATTTGAGGAAGAAGTATACACTGAACAACCTAAAGGATTTGTAGATCAAGACAAAAGGAACATGGTATGTAAATTGAAAAAATCCATTTATGGATTGAAGCAAGCACCAAGATCATGGTATGAAAGGTTACATAATGATTTAGTGAAAATTGGTTTTGAGAGGACAAATGATAACAACAATCTATATTTGGAGAATGGTAAGAACAATGAAGTACTATTTTCTGAGATATTTGTTGATGATATCATATTTGGAGGAATAGAAGCATTATGTAAATTATTTTATGATGAAATGAAAAGATAATTTGAAATGTGTATGTTTGGTGAAATCAAATTCTTTGTTGGATTACAAGTATGTCAAATAAAGTTTGGTATTTTCATTTCACAAACCAAATACATCAAATATATATTGAAGATTTTTTGTATGGAAGATTCAAGGACAATGAGCACACCTATGCCTACAGGAAATAAGCTATCTAAGAATGATGATTCTACTTATGTGAACTCGACCCTATACAGATCTATGATAAGAAAATTGCAATATGTTGTACACAATAGAACAGATATTGCATTGATAGTTGGGATAGTTGCTAGTTTTTCAAAAAATCCTAAAGAGAATCATATGATAGATGTAAAAGGATAATGATGTATCTAGAAGGTACAAAAGACTATGGATTATAGTACAAGAGAAGTGATAGATTTGAACTGAATGTTTTCACTAACTTAGATTGGGTAGGAAATATTGATGACAAGAAAAGAACTAGTGGAGGTACATTCTTTCTAGGAAAGAGATTGGTGTCATAGAGAAGTAAGAAATAGAATTGTATTTCCCAATCAACAATTGAAGCCAAGTATGTGGAAACTATATTGAATCGTTCAAATGTAATTTAGATTAAGAAATTATTGAAAGACATGCAATAAGAGATTATAGATCTAGTAGTATATATTATGATAACAAAAGTGCTATTAGCATTTCAAAGAATCTAGTGATGCATAGTAAGACAAAGCACATTGCTATCAAGTATCACTATTTTAGAGAATTAGTTCAAGAGAAAAAAGTGAAGCTATAATATGTGACTACAAAGGAACAAATTGCTGACATATTCACAAAACCATTACCCAAAGATACTCATGAATATCGTAGAGGTAAATTAGGGGTTATTCCCCTAACTAAGGCTAATTAAGAAGCCAAGGTGCATTGCATCACATGTGATAAACATAATAGTAACATAGTGGTGCAATATAATTCTAATTTGGGACATGCCTAAGGTAGAATACTTTAGTACAACATAAAAGATCAGTCATAGATAGATGACAAGTGTTAGCTAGACATGCAAAATATGCATAATTTAGATCTATGAAGAATTTGAAGCTAAGATAGCTACACATGTTTGGCATTATTGTCAAAGAGGGAGAGAATACTAAGAAGTCACAAGATTACTAAGAAAAGAAAGATAAACCTCAGAGGGAGAGAATCATGAAAGAGAGAAAACTAACAAAGGGAGTTTGAAATTTTGAATGGATGAGATGTTGGAAATTTGATTGAAAAGATCATTGATGAAGATGAAGAAGATTGATGAAAGAGAGAGATTGTTGTTAACACAATGTTTTCAATCATTATTTCATTGATGTCAAACTTGCTATTTGTAGGAATAACATTTTCTTATAAGATCCAAGTACTATCACTTAGTTGATTGATGAAGATGATTTGATCAACAAGATGTAACAAGAGTACCTAAGGGAAAGGTTGAGTTAGGATATTGTAATGAAGTGCAAGGATTAGTTAAGAAAATGATTAGATGATGTATTGATAACATACTCAAAGATACAAAGGTTGGTCACACTTAGAAACATTGGAGGACTAAGTTGTAACAAGGTTGACTATAAAGCTTAAACTAGGTTCATTAGTTGGTGTTGACCAAGCTAGTTGAAGGTGAGCAAATTCTCAGTTGGAGCTGAGCAAAAGGAAAATCTAGTGTATGTCGAGTGAAGTTCAAGTGCCAAGTAAAGTATTAGGTGTCGAGCATCAAAAAATATTAGTTGGTGCCCAATGAACTTTAGGTGTTGAGCATCAGTAAAAATGTAGTTGATGCCGACTAACACAATATGTGCTGAGCACCAGTATTTTGATAGTGCTAAGTTGCTGCATTATATTAAATGATGAAGATTTTCCAAATCTAAGCTGAAAAAGTTGTTGCCTTGAATTTTGTGAACCGTTTGGAGGATAAGGATGATGAGCTGGTGGCACAAAATTCTATGTAAACTATATTTGGGCAAATTCAAAAGAATTATTCAAGAAGTTTCTAGAGGAAACATAATATGGGTTAGATATAATGAATCCTACCTAATCCATACAAATTGAAATCAAAGGAAGAATCGAGAGGGAAAAGAATTTCGAAATTCTTATATAAGGACTCATAGACCAAGAAGAAAATGTTGCTGCTGGAGTGCCAAATTGCAAAGTGGTTAGAAGGGTGTCAAGGAGAAGACACCTGGGAGAAGGAAGAATAGAGCACAGAGACTTTTCTTCTACAAGTGGTCAAGAAGAGATGATTGCACTAGTACATTGAGCATGGAGACTCAAGGAGACTAACTTGAAAGAAGGGAAAGCTGTCAAGAGTTGCAGAGACTAAAAGCTAGGCAAATGAAAATATAAGCTAAGAAGTGATTTGAGATTTGCAAGTTGAGTTGTATTTTATAATCAGGTCAAAATCCCTAATTGTTACTCTCTAGCAATTGTATTAGTTAGGATACAAGGAAAATCCTATGGACTTAGGTTGGCCTAATAACCATTTGTAAATCCTTTAACAAGGTGGCATTGCAAGTGAATGTTCTAAAGTCATCTAACTAGGCCCACTTCTAATAGGGTGCTTAAATCCTCTAATAAAGTCACATTTAACAATGTGTCGTAAGCCTTTAATAGCGCAGGCCTTTTATAGGGCATCACTTCAGAAGAGTGAGAATTGAGTAGCATGTTACTAGTGGTTTCTCCCAAATTGGGTTTCCACATAAATCACTATGCTATGTGTTGATCTTTTTATGTGTTATGCTTGCATGTTGATTTATAGTAACTTGCTAAATAGGAATGATTAAGCTTGGATGAATGATTAGGTTGAATGGGCTCACTACACTTAGTGAAAAAGTTTGAATAGGACATTTGGACCTTGAATAACTAATTCACCCCCCTCTTAGTTATTCTAAAGAATTTCTAACATGAGAATCATAATGAAACCAATGATAGTAGTCACTCATGGAAGTGAAATATTTTTGATTGTATGGTAACTAAGTTATTATTAGTATTTCAAATATTTGAGATGTTTCCATCAATGCCAAAGAGGGAGATTGTTGGAAAATCACAATTGAAACAATTGTTGTTTTTTCATTGATGTCAAATATATGAATGAGACTTATTTCTACCTAATCTAAATGTCATATATATTTGATTGATGAAGAGGATTTGAGAGTTACTCTCAACTATAGCACCTAGAGGAAAGATTGAAGTTATGAAAATGAAGTTATAACAAACATTTGATTAGATAGACTTTGATAAATCAAAGTAATTGTTTATGTAAAGGAAGCTAAGCCTAGCTGAGAAAAAGAGTAAAATACTAAGGAGTTTCAAGTAATGCTAGTGTCAACTGAGCCATAGTTAGTGCCGAGAAAATATAGTGTTGACCAAGCATCAACATTGATCGAGCAAGTTAGTTGATGCCAACCCAAAAATCTTAAATAATGCCTAAGTATTTTAGTATTGATCAAGTTTTAGAATTTAGTGATTGTTGAGTGATAGGAAAAGATCAAATTCAAAGAAATTGTAAGATCAAGCCAACTCAATTGATTTACTAAGAGATGTAAAATTTGTTGAAGATAAGATTGATGAGTTGGATCATTAAATTTAAGAAAGTGATTTGGTAAAGACCTAACAGAAGGATTCTAGATAATTTTATAAAGTATGATAAAGAAGATGTATTGATACATTGAATCAAGTTGAATCTGATTGTAAACTCTAAGATCTATGGTGGATATAGAAAATAGTAAAGCAAAAATTTCCTATTTAAGGTAATATAGAATTGAACATTTGGTGCCTAGTCTATCCCCAACCAATGTGTGTATAAGTTTGTATGTGATGGATGTCATATAGAGTAGGGTTGATCAGAAACACACAAGTGAGTGGATGAGAAGCTAAAAGAGAAAACCTTATAGATGTGATGCTATGTTGATAAGTGAATTTTAGCATAAGGCTTAAGTATTTATGAGAAGAGTGAATTGATTACTTGAAGGCTGTCCAAGTAGATCAAGGTCATAGATGACAATGAAAGGCTTATCATTGAGCTAGAATAAGGACTGAGCAAAGATACGAACCAACAAAAGTGATTTGTACTCACACATATCAAAACCTACTATTTTAGTTCTTATCATTGTAAATAGTTTGTATTTAAATCCTTTTAATAGAGGTTGGCATAATAGTCATTTGAAGATTTAATAGTCTGTATAAATCCTTTAACTAGATGACATTATAAATGGAATGATCAAAGTCCTCTTACAAGGCCACTCCTAATAGGGTGATTAAATCTTCTAACCAGGTCACATTTAATAGTGTGTATTGTAACCTTTAACATGGTTGGCTCCTAATAAAGCTCACTTTGAAAGAGTGAAGAAGAGTGACATGTTGTTGGTAGTTTTTCCCAAATTGGGTTTCCACATAAGATCCTAGTGTCAAACTATGATGAATGTCTTATGAATGTTTTACATGTGATGATGTTTTTGTTATGCAATACAAACTTTAAGGTTATAATAGTTTTATAGTAGAGACTAAGTAATAGAAAGATATATAGGATAATCATAATAGTGATGTGTTATGTTTAATTGTTCAAGTGGTACATATAGACCTTGAGTAATTGATTCACCCCCTCTCGATTATTCTAAACATTTCTAACACCAATAAGCCCAAGAAATACTAGAGCAAGAACTTAAGCTATATAATAAATTACTCCACTATTGAAGGAGGGTACAATCAAAATTATAAAGTCATCCCAATCATAAGTCAAGCCTTTTCAGAGAACAAAGAATGACATTGAATCTTCCAAGAAGAAAACCAAGAGGAGGAAATTGATTGTAAGAGATGACGATGATGAAAATGAGGACATTGGGATAATTTAACTAGATCAAGGGGATCATTTTAGGGTTTCTATACATAGGAGACCTGAGACTATTGATGAGATAACCAAAAATATTAAAAATAGCACAAGTCTTTCTACATCTAAATACTACAAGTATGATTCTATAAGCAAGGAGGACAAGAAAAAGATAGAAAATATCGTGATAGTCATGATGACTAGAATTAAATACATGCCTTTAGAAATTGGAAATCAAATTCCTGATGATCTTTACCAAATAATTGACATGTGATGGAAATACACTCTAATAACCATGAAGGAAATGAGATGAGGGACATTGGCTACTCTTATGCCTTGAAGATATGAGTGAAGCATTGAAACATTACAAAGATAGATTTGTTAGAAAACAAAGAGATATTTATATTTTGATAGGAATTTTGCAATTAGTTGATAAATAATCAGAAGTGATATACAAGAAAATATATAATATCAATAGTCCAAAAAAATTTATTCAAGTTGACAACTCCAAGACAGAGAAACATGTTGAGCTTGACAACAAAGAAGAAGAGTTTGTTAATATTTCATTGCAAGAATGGGCAGATTTTGGGCACAATTAGCTAAATGATATAATAGGGAGACATGAGAATGTCACTATTGAAGATCTAATGGAAGATGATCCAACCAAGGAGATGAAGAAGGATGAAGATATCACAATAGTAACTAAGCTAGATAATGAGGCTAATTATTGCTTCTATTTTATGATAATTTTAAAATACTCTATTTTAACATTACCAAGACATTTGTGAACCTATGTTAAGCTAAACCTATGATTAAGTCTAGATAAAACCACTAACCTATGGATAGATAGTATGTAATATTTTGCCAATATTATATAAATAATGCAATATTTCATATAACCATCAGAATGTGTATTCTAATATTTGGATTTAATTTGATTATGCTTGTTTGAAAATATTTCTACATCATAACTAACTTGATAGGGAAGGATCTAGAGATGATCAACAACATTCAAGGAGGAACATTAAAGTCTAGTCACGATGGAAGAACCATAATGATATCAGAAGACATTGCCACTACAAAGGAGGAGCCATTATTTCATAAATGCAGGGATGAAAAGTTGCTATATTTCCTCTGCATTTACTATTGTGTTGACTTGGTTATTCAAACTTTATTATTTATACTGTGAACTATTATGTTTCCTTCTTTTTCTCTGGCAAATTTGTAGTCAGTTTTTTTTCTTTTCTATTTTTGAATAAGTGTTGATCCTCTATTTATAGGGATTGGATTGATAGTTTTGGAAAAAAATTTATGAAAAGAAACTGTTGACTCTCGTGGTTAATTGTTTTCACAAATTTTATGTATTGTTCTCATGTAAGGAATTTTGAAACATAATGAAATAATTTGTAAGAATTTTCCTTAGGGAAAAATCACCCAAGATCAAGGAACTCAAGCACAAGCATAGAATAGACCAACAAAGTATGATCAGAATAACAATATGATATTCAATTGATGTACAAGTACACTAGGAGTGCCTGAATATAAAGGCCTCTAGAATGCTTCTAGAATTTCTGGGAGTTAGTACACTGATAAGTCTTAGAACCAAGCACATGTCCACTAGGGGTGGATTATCCTCCATTAAGCACAGGAGTTAGTGTAATGATGAGAGGATAAGCCTACAAATGTGTAGCATGTAAAATTATGTTGTAGACACCATGTGCTAAAATAAGACTATGAATAACTGTGTTGTCAACATGACAACTTAGTTAATTATGCAAACTCTAGTGTTGTAGACACCATGTTCTGAATTAGAGTTTCTTACTTCAATGTTGTCAACATGACAACTCATAAAAGTACAAAAACTCTTAGGTTTCAAACTAATAAATAATAAAAGAATGCATTGACCTAAGTAAACTTAAGTAAAGTGTAAATAGTGAATACTTATTTACACCAACACCCCCTCTTAAGTGCAACTTAGGGGAATGCACTTAAGCTCACAAAAGCTAGGATGAAAATGCATGATGGGTCCTAGCTACTAGGCAATGTTAGGTACCCGTGAACAAAATACAATGAAATCTCTCATAAAGTGGAGAAAGAGGGAAAACCTCCCCGAAAAAGAGAGATGAAAAAACAAGATGCATGGGTGGATGGAGTAATCAAGACCCCTCCATTATGACATACATCAAGTGTATACAATAGAGAAGTATGAGAAGAACACAATCCCAAAAGAGGAAAAGGTCCCCCCATAAGAGAGAAGAAGAAGAAAGGAGACAAGGTAGTCCCCCCCCCCCCCCAAATGAAGAATGCCAATCAATGATAGCCACTCCAAGGTAGAAGATGATCCATGACTGCTAAATAATGTTCCTCCCCATTGGAATAAACAATGACATAGGTACAAATGAGATGCTTACCCAATGTGTAGAAAGAATCTTGATGATGAATGGTGTCTCTAAAACTTGCTCAACTATCCTTGTGTCAATACTGATTGTTGCCCCTTCCAATGTTGCTAAAAAGAACAATGTCAGATCTAGTAAGGATGGATGTAGAACATGTCCCAAAGAACCAACTGTCTCCTCAAATGATAAAGAGACCTCCTACAACTATTGTACATAAGGATCCACAATCATATCAACCTATAAAGATTGATCATGTAGAGAATAGAAAGGAGGGTCAAAGTGAGCCCTCATGACAACTGAAGAAGGATCTTTTGCATCAAAGAGAAGATGTATATCATCAATGATGTCTCCCAAATCTTCTATGTATGAATCCACAAACAAACTTGAAATATCTATTATGTAGTCATTCACTGATGTTGGAACTGGAAGACAAGGTGTACCCTACTATGGTAGATTACATGGACCTATCACAGTAGCAATGCATGCATGTGGAATATGTTGATGTTGTGATGTCAAGATGTATCTATCAATTGGAGCCCACATATCTAAATCTATTGAATCACTATCACTGGTGTCACTATCAATTTCCACAATGTATGAAGTATAGAGAGGATTAGAGGATAAGCATGGTGAACTTTCCTCAAAGTGAACATTCCTCTGTATGAAAATTTCATGAGTCTCAAGATCCATAATTCTATATGCCTTAACATTGTCTTCATATCTAATGAAAGTACAAGGCCTTGGTAGTGGTGCCTTGTATTCCCATGAAGATATGTTGGTCCATGCTAGACAACCAAAGACTCTTAAGTGTTTCACAACTAGTTTTCTGCCGCACCATGCATCAAAAGGAGTCTTTCCATATAAGGCATAATGAGGAGACCTATTAATTATGTGATTGACACTGCTTATAGCTTTGAATTCAAATGATGGATCAAGAGACTTGGATTAAATCATGCAACTTGCCATTGACTTTAGAGTTCTAATCATCATTTCTGCAACACTTGTCTTTTGCATACTGAATGCTACTAGATTTTAAAGATCAATATCCTCAAGTTTACAAAAGTCTCTAAGTCTTGAGTTCAATATCTGCTTTCATTGTCCATACAAAGAACCTTGATGACTTTCCTTGATTATTTTTCAACATGACTCTTGAAAGCTAGAAACTTATCAAACACTTAATTCTTGTGATCAAGAAATTAGACCCATGTGTAGTGTGAAAAGGCATCAATGAAGTGAGGATGTAGTGACCCTTGCTAACTAATGTTACTACAAAAGGACCTACTAGAATTGTGTGAACCAACTCAAGAGTGATTGATGCTCTCCAAGACTTCCCTTTATCAATATTCTCTTCTAGATGCAAATCCATTGAACAAGTTGAACCTTCACCCTTAGAAAAGTTGATTATGGGTAGACCTTTCACCATGTTGTTTGAGAAAAGATGATGAAGACAGTGAAAGGCAAGATGACCATGATGCTCGTGCCATAATTTTCTTTGTGAATGAGATTGAGTCAACAAGGTATGTGAAGGAGACTTAGGCACAAAGTGGGAGAAAGAATAAAGCCTTTTTTGATGATTGACTTTACCCACTGCAACTAATGAATCATCTTTAAGATTGCACACCACAACTGAATCAGGAAGTCAAATTTATTGCCATCTCCATAGTGAGTGATTTGGGAGATTGAAAGGAGATTAGAGCTAAGGTTAGGAACATAGAGAACTTCTTTGAACTCTCCATTTTCCATCTCAACTTGTCCTTTCCCTTCAACTTACATTTTTGTATCATCTCCTACAATGATGTGTGCTACCTTAGACTACTTCAATGAAAAAAAGTCTCCTTTTGAAGAACCCATATGATATGAGGCACCTAAGTCAAGTATTCATTCCCCTGAAGAACTTGAACCAGCCATAAGTTCTTGCCCTTTTCCCTTTGAAGTGGGTGGATCCTTGGAAGCATTTGGCACATTGATTTTTTTCTTCTTGAGTAGTTTTTCCAACTCATCAATTATCTTAGTCTTGCAATGATGCTCAACATGATTTGGTTTCTTGCAATATGCACAAAAATGTTTATCCTTATTTTCATTGTTTACCTTCTTGTTGGAAGAAGAATTGCCTTGCTATGAGGAGGAAGATTGTTGTGTCTCTGATTGTGATTTTTGCTTCCACTATTTTTTCTTTCTATTGGTAGAACTTTTGCCTTGTTGACTTGATTGGTTCTCATTGCTAGCCACTAATGCCTTGGTCTTTGATGACTTGAGAATTATCATATCTATCAACTTGGATTGTTCTAACATCAATAGTTCTGCAAATACATCAAATGTAGGCTTAGTGAAAGTGCTTCCCATGGTCAACCTATTAGTGTTGTAACTTGAAAAAAAAGATGCATACTTTGAAGGTAGCTTCTTCAAGATGTGATGAATCAATCGATCATCCTCAATGGGATTACCGCAATCTTTAAGTAGTACTCTAAATTCATTGGCTTTGTTGATGTAATCTTAGAATTGTGTCAAAAAAATTTGGATCCAAGAGAAGTAGGTTATCCTCAATTTGGAATCTCTTTTCCTCATCCACTGTACCATACAACCCTTCAAGTTTGTCCCAAGTAGGCTTGGCTTTCTTAAAGCTAGAAATGTGGAAGAAGAGATCTCTATGAACACAACTCCTAACGATTCCTAAAGCCTGATTATCTTTAATTTGCTAATCAACTAGTGTTGTATCATCAGTGGGTTTTGTAATTGTACTATCAACATATAAATTTTAACCTTTTTCCATTAATCTACTCTATAAAATATCTTTTCATGTAGTATAATTGCGTGAAGTTAGAAGTGGAGTTTTAGGTGAACCCATGATGCAAAAAATAAAAAGAGCACAAAAGAGAGACACAAAAACATAAGAGACACCCCCTTATTCACTCAATCAAAGACCCCCCCAAAAATGATGCTTTTGGCACTTTATATGTAGTGCGTGTACAATAGGCCACTTGTCAAAATGTACAAAGTGGACTTCTAATTTTTCTATTTACAAGTGCCTTTTGAGGTTCAAATTTGTCACTACGTATTGTAGCTTAGATGTACAACAATTTTGAAGAGTAATCAAAGCAATACAATGCAAAAAAGGACCTAAGTCTAAAAGTGATATTTCTATCCATACAACCCTATAATATAATTGTAGATCTCGAAAGTAGACAAAAAATTAAGCACTTTAAAAAAAAATGCAACCTAAAAATGTGTCTAGATGAGCCTGTATAGAGCATTTGAAGTTGCAAAATACAAGATTGGATAGGTACAGTCACCAAAAAATGCAATTTTTAACAAATTTGTGCACCAAAACTAGAAAAGAATAGCACCATTTAAAAGTTCAGGAAATTCTACCCAAAAGAAAAAAAATTACACCTGATTTGGAGTCCGGATGACTGAGTTATGGCCTCCCAAAGTCAGATTGTCAAATTAAAACTACTGTCAAATTAAAACTACATTTGAAGAGGGGTCTAGGTAGCAAACTGCAAGGTTGCATTTGATGGTCAAATAGTCATCATAGTAGTTCAAATTTTCCTGAAAATAACAATCAGACGACCATCAAATTTAGGATAGTAAAATGCTGATGTCAGCAAAAGAAATATGCCTTTATGACATGGTAGTGGCATCAGTAGTATGGTTGATGATGTTAACTATATAGAAATGACATATGGTGATAGGTGTAGCAGGTTGAAATAGCATACAAATGAGTTGATGTGTGTGTATGAGAGCTAATTGTACTTTGTGAAGTGGTGATGATGTCACTATGCTGAGTGGGCTAGTTGTTTGATAGACATGACACATTGGAGTCTACATTGTCAATAGTGATGGTGTCTTGTCTCACATTGTGGTGCCAATGGGAGAGTGGGTGGCTAGAATATATTACGTCAGTGCCAAAGAGTAACTTATCGGGAGTTAAGGGTCCATGAGGAAAGAAAACAAGGCATCATCGATGGTCAAAAATTTAAAGCTGCCAAATGACGAAGCTTAGCAAATAGACGGGCGAAAAAAATAGAGCTGATGATGGGATGTTTTTTGGTGCTGGGAAAGTTAGTTTTAAACACCGTGGTGGAGAAGTAAACACCCATCGAAGGTTTACTATCGTACGCTAGAAGGTTCAAAGCACAGTGCCAGTGTTAAGATCACTCGGTGTCACAGAGTTGAAGACTAATAATAATTATTCCACATTTGTGTGGAATACAACCTATGATGTGTATAAAACTTGAAAGCCATAGAAGTTAAAATAATGAAAAAGTGGTCGGGTTGGGTACTCCACTCACTGTGGTTGGTCAAAAATGTAATGTAGTTGTCAATTATGTATTCTATCCACCATGAGTTAGATCCATCGGGGGTTGTGTCTTGTGCCAAAAATATGTGATAACATGCCCACTGCGTGAGATGTAAATGCTGAATGGAATATATTGCTATAAATTGGAATATTCCCTGCAAGGGTCGAGGTTTCACCACCTAGTTCCTACAAAAAAATCTCTCTATAGACCTTACTGGCATACATTTTTTTTTGGAAAAATTATAAAAATCAAAATTGCAAAGAAACAAATGCAGATTTGAAAATAAATTTGTAGATCTAAAAAATGCTCATATCGGATTTGCAAATCGGGGCCTTCGGGTGCCAATTTGCAAAATTTTTTTGCCTCAAATTTGATTATAGCCTAGGGTATGAAAATTTATAGTCAAATTTCACTAAATTGACATTTCAAATGCAATGGTGAGGTCCATTTTGGCTCTAGACACTCCGAACGACTGCGATACTCTAGATCTAGTTCGAGGTCCTTTGAGAGGTGAGGCAAGAAGATGGTCTCAAATGGCTATGTGAAAAGAAATTTCCCCAGCTTTGATACCATGTAAGAATTTTTCTTAGAGAAAAATCAACCAAAATCAAGGAACTCAAGCACAAGCATAGAATAGACCAACATAGTGTGATCAGAATAACAATATGATATTCAATTGATGTACAAGTACACTAGGAGTGCCTGAATATAAAGGCCTCAAGAATGCTTCTAGAATGTATACAAGTCAACACACTGATAAGTCTTACAACCAAGCACATGTACACTAGGAGTGGATTATCCTCCATTAAGCACAAGAGTTAGTGCAATGATGAGAGGATAAGCCTACAAAGGCGTAGCACATAAAATTATATTGTAGACACCATGTGCTAAAATAAGATTGCAAATAACTATGTTGTCAACATGAAAAATTAGTTAGTTATGCAAACTCTAGTGTTGTAGACACCACGTGTTGAATTAGAGTTTTTTACTCCAGTGTTGTCAACATGAAAACTCATAAAAGTACACAAACTCCTAGGTGTCAAACTAATAAATAATAAAATAATGCATTGACCTAAGTGAACTTAAGTAAATTGTAAATAGTGAATACTTATTTACACCAATATAATCCTTGGTTTACATTTTGTGTTAGTAGAAGCTCACAAGGGGGCCCACTTGAGAGGTGGATTAGATTAGAGTATTGGAGATTTATTTCTAGCATTTTTAGTATTTCAAGTGGAAGTTGTAAGTTGCTTCCTACAACATCATACTTTGCGAGTGTTCTTGTAGTATCTATGAGAACAATTATAATGAATAGTCTAAATTGGAATATAGGTTAGCATTTAATTACATTTCCAACATTTATTTTAGTGAAGAGCTAAATGTGTTAGTTTCCTATAGTACTAGTGTAGGTTCTTTCCTTGCATTTTACTTTCCTATAGCATAAGCATAATGACTCTTTAAGAAGTCTAGTGCACATACTGTACTAACCATTTCAAGTATATGTCCCTGGGTTGACAAATTAAATGCACCTCATGGTAGGAAGAATAATCCTTAGATTGAATATACTATTCCTAAGTTAGGCCTGAGCATGATTATCACACACCTATTGTGAGGCGGACAACCATTTTTTGGTAACATTGCTGAGGATGGTGTCAAGCTAGGAACTTTTTTGGGTCATAATTTTTTTTTAGTTAAGTTTTCTTAGAGATTTGCAGTCCTAAAAGTTTCTTCACAAGTGTAAAGAATTCAATTACATGCATTAAAAAGGAAGATGACGAGATGAATATGGCATATTTCTTCCATAGGAGTCTATTAATTTGAATGAAGAAATTGAAGAAGTTGAGTTGCCTTTTGAGGATGCAAACCCTGTTTTTCCTAAAGAATCTTCCTCTAGAGCATCACCCTTGGACACTAGTAATCTTCAATATTTTGTTGAAATTTTGGCCAGATTTCTTGGTAGTTCTACTCCAAATCCACCTATTGTTAATAATCTAGTACCAAATTGTTTCTTTTTAGCAGCAACCCCATAATCAAATATCTCCAATAATGGCACAACCTACTTTTCCATTTCCTCTCCCAAGCCTCATAACTAATGCTAATCTCAAAAGTATACCTCCAGATGCTCTTTCAAAGTTCTATGGCATTGCAACTAAAGATCTTGATACTTTCTTGTTTGAGTTTGACATACACTGTCATAGCCTTGACTATAACACTAATGCCCATAAGCTCAAGTTATTTCTAGCAACATTGAAAGAATTAGCTTTATGATGGTTCATGGGTTTAGAAGCCAATGCAGTATGTACCTGGGATGAAATGAAAACTCTATTTTTGGATAAATACAAAGAGTATTGCAAGGAAAATGATTCAAGAGGAGATGATATATCTTTAGAATATCACAAAAGGAGGATGAAACATTGGAAGACTATGTTTCACATTTCTTGTATACATTGTAGAAGAGCCCTTAGCATGTACTAATAGAGGATTCACAAAAGTTAGTCCTCTTAAGAGGGATGAATGATAATTGTCTAGAAGCACTAGACCTCATGGATAGTGGTGATGTATATCAATCTTCTTGGGATGACCTTGGGAAAATCTGTCTTAACTACTCGAGGTCAACTATGAAGAAAGGAAGAGGACACCAGACTACAACCACTAAAGGAATAAGTCAAAGTATTTCAAAGCTTGAGATATCTAATCTACTCTTAGATTTTAACCAAGACATCATAAATGATGTCACTACACATTTTGACACAATGACTATAAAGAAGAAGCATGCAGAAGCTAAGGTGCAACTAGCTAAGTACTATCTATACTACCAGAAGAAAAAGAAGATTTCAAATGCAAATTGGTCACTAATGTGGAGAACCAACATCTTCCAATTGAGTACATCAAGATAGTTGGAGAGGATGAGCAAGTTTCTTCATTTCCCAATGTCGAACATGGGCCCAACTTCAAGCTATGCCTCAGGAACCTTTACAAAATTCAAATCTATATGGTAATCAATGGAAAAACCATAGTATCCAAGGTCCTCCATAATATAGTCAACCCAATTGGAATAATGCTTAACAAAATAATTCACGATAGTCTCAATGGCCTCAGAATTTCCAATCTTTTTGGCCAAACCAACGAAACAATTAGTGGTCTAACCAACAAAATAATCAATGGCAAAATCAGCAATACTAATGGCAACCACCCCAAGAGAATTGCAGTCTGCAAACCAATGGAGAGGACCTCAGCAATGGCCTAACCAAAATATTGGTAATCCACAATTATCACCTCTAGTCCAATAACCTGTACAAATGCCACCACCTACAAGTGTTGGACTTCAAAAGTAGACTCAGTTTCTTGCACAACCTCAGCCAAATCTAAATAACTAGCAGCCACAACAAACCATGTATTCTGTTGATGCTCAACAATACCCTACTTATGCTTTGAAAGTTGCAAATATACATTTGAAATTTGGTACAACCCTACTAGTGCCTAAACCACCTCTAATAACTAAAATAATAGATACTCCTACAACATCAAAATCCACAACTTCTTAGCCAAAAATGGTTGACCCAATCAATATAACTAGCTTAGCTCAAACCCAAATTGTACTTGAACCTCCTTTTCTAGAAAAGCTCATACCACACAAATGTGCACAAATAGAGGAACAATTCTTTGATATCATTGATTAGCTAAAGAACATGCATGTCCAAATTCCTTTATTCTAAGCTATTAAAGATATTCCTATTTATGGCAAAGCTATTAGAGAAGCCTATTTGAAAAAGCCTGGGAGAAAGAAAAAGGACCCAACCACATTCCATGTTGTAGGAAAATTGGCTTATATTATGTTAGAAAAATTGGTCATTCCTAAATATTTTGATCCAGAAAGTCTAATTGTGAATGTGATTATAAATGGTCAGTTTGTTAAAAATGCTTTGATTGATCTTTGTGCTATTATATATATTATGACTAAAGATACTATGAAAAAGCTAAATATAGAAGGGTTAAGAGCTACCCCAACAATTGTGCATCTTGTAAATAGTTCTACTATCACTCCTAATGGGATGATAGAAGATAGAGTAGTAAGCCTAGACTCTCTAGAGTACCCTGCAGATTTCATGATTCTATTCCCAAAAGTTAATTTATCTGTTTAGCCTATCATCTTAGGATGACCATGGTTAGCTACAATTGATGCAAATATAAGTTATAGATTAGGAAGTGTGATTGTATCAGATGGATAGGCAACAAAGAAATTTGATTTATATCCTCCAGCACAACCACAACCAGATTTAAGAACATCCATATGGCTAGATGTAGGAGATGGATAAGAAGAGTTAAACTCTATAGCATAGCTTACGATGATACATAAACAATGTTTTTTGAAGCTATAGGAAGAGGATTTAGTAATTTAGAGTATTCTTAATAATACTTGAGCACTAGAAAAAGATGTATCGGATAGTTCTGTGTTAGAATTAACTACATATGAGGAATGTAATGAGAGTTGTTTTCTACCCAAGGAGCCAGATGTTATCCATTGGCTTTTACCATGTGAACTAGATACAAGTCCAATCTTTGAAGATACTATAGTTGATCTCACAAGTACTATTGAGTTGTGAAAGGGTCATAATCTCCATGTCAATCCCAAATTTCCTTCCACATAGATGAAATAGTTAACAAAGCTTCTTTAAAAACATGAAAAGGTTTTTGAATGGGACTATGGGGATATGAAAGGGTTAAGTCCTACATTATGCACCCATAGAATATATATTAATGAAGGATGCTTGCCACTCCATCAACCCCAAAGAAGGATTAATTGAGCCCTAAGAGAAATAGTTAAAATTGAACTACAAAAGTTGCTCGATGCTAGTTTTATATACCCTATATCTGATAGTAAATGGGTTTCACCTTTGGTCATAGTGCCTAAAAAGGGAGGGAAATGGAAAATTTGTGTAGATTATAGATAATTGAATTAGAAAACCAAGAAGAATCACTTTCCTTTACGCTTCATTGATCAAGTTCTGGACACTCTAGCTAGTAAGAAATATTTTTCTTTCCTAGATGGGTACAATAGTTATAATTAGATAAGTATAGCTCCTAAAGATCAAGATAAAACCACATTTACATGCCCATTGGGTAATTTTGCATATTCTATCTTGCGATTTGGCCTGTGTAATGCCCTTGCAACATTCCAAAGAGTTGTCATCAACATTTTTGCTAATATATCATATGATTGTATGGAAACATACATGGATGATTTTACAACATTTGGAGTCACCTTTGAAGAAGCCTTGATGAATCTTGAAAATGTTCTTTTTTGATGCAAAGAACATAATATATTACTCAATAGTGAGAAATATTTCATGCTCATGCAGGAAGGAGTGGTGCTTGGTCATTTTATGTTAGTTGTAGGAATACAAGTGGATCCAGCTAGGATAGAGGTAATTCTAACATTACCCATACCTACAAAATCAAAGGATGTAAGATCTTTTTTAGGTCATGTTAGCTATTATAGGCATTTCATAAAAGATTTCAATAAAATATCTAGTCCTTTGTATACACTATTGACTAAGGAAGCTGAATTATATGGACACCTAAATGTAATGAACCCATCTTACAATTTAAGAAACTCCTTACTATAGCACCAATTTTAAAGGGTCTGGATTGGTCAATTCCATTTCATATTCATACTAATGCATCAAACTATGTTGTAGGTGTTACACTAGGAAAAAAGCCTACTAATCTTGAAAATGCCATCTACTATATTAGTAAAAGCATTCATGGACCTGAATTGAATTACATTGTAACTAATAAGAACTTTTAGCTATAGTCTATGCATTGAATAAATTTAGACATTATGTAACTAGATATCCTATTTTTGTTCATACTAACCACTTAGCTATAAGGTACTTAATGAACAAACCTACTATAATTGGTAGATTGGCAAGATGGCTCTTGTTGTTACAGGAGTTTGATATTACCATTATTGATAAGCCAAGAAAGTCCAACATAGTTGCTAATTATTTGTCTAGACTGCACATTGCTGATGAATATCCAACTCCCATTGAAGATAACTTTCCAAATGAGCACTTGTTCCATATAAAAACTCATACACCATGGTATGCAAACACAACAAACTATTTGGCTGCAAATAGAACACCCCCACACTTTTCTCACAAAGATAAAAGGAAGTTAGCAAAGAAAAGTTTTCATTATTCATGGATAATAAAAATCTCTTCTATACTGGACTAGATTAGATCACGAGAAGATGTGTCATAGAGGATGAAATATATGACATACTACATGCTTGTCATGATAAACCATGTGAAGGCCATTTTGTAGTTAAGAGAACAACATAAAAGGTATTAACTACTTGATATTACTGGCCAATATTACATAAGGATGTAGTAACTTATACAACCAACTGTGACAAATGTTAGAGGATGGGCCACCAAACTAAAATTGATGAGATATCACTCAATCCATAGATTGTAGTAATAACTTTTGACAAGTGGGGTATGGACTTCATAGCTCCAATTGACCCACCATCAAGTGGCAAATCCTACATCTTAGTATGTACAGATTATGTAACCAAGTGGGTGGAAGTTTAGGCAATGAAAAATGCAAAAGATAACAAGGTAGCTAAATACTTATATGAATAAATATTCACCCACTATGGAGTTCCCAAAGAGCTTGTCACAGATCAAGGAGCCTAATTTACATCAAACTTGAGCACTAAGGTTATGAAAGAATACATCATAAGGCACCACAAATCTAGTCCTATCACCCTCAAGCAAATAGGAAAGTAGAGGTCATCAATAGAGAAATTGAAGCCATTTTGACTAAGATAGTGCACATTCACAAGAAGGATTGGAACAACAGATTAACTGAAGCTATATGGGCATACTGAACTACATGGAAGATAACCACTAACTTTACTCCATTTGAACTTGTGTATGGAAATGTAGTAATGTTGCCTATTGAATTTCAACATAAAACCTTGTACACTACTTTGGAATTGAACATTAGTCTTTATGCACCACAACAAGAGAGACTTCTCCACTCGAACTCACTAGATGAAATGAGAAAGATAACATTAGAAAGAATAGAGATCATTCAAAAATAGTGAAAGAAGTGGCATGATGCACATATCTATAATAAAAAATTCCATGTGGGAGATTGGGATCTTCTATATGATTCTCATTTCAAAGAGAATCCAGGGAAGTTGCAGACTTGATGGTTGGGGCCTTATGAAATTTGGTATGTCTTTGATAATGGGGTAGTCTAGCTAACAACTATTGATCCTATCCACTTAAAATTACTTGTCAATGGTCATAGGTTGTACCTCTATTGCAAACCATAGACTAAAGAGGAGTTTCTCCACTAGTTACAACTACATAATTTCCCAGCTAACACACTTCTTATAGTAGAAGGTGTTGACCTCTTGCCTACAAATATTCAATAACAATTCCTTCGAGCATGCCCATAATAAACACTTTATGTCCACATAAAGTTCAAATTCTTCATTTACCTTCTAATTTCTTATTTTTCAACCCATCTCATTTCTTTCTTTCATCCACCCATCTTCCATGTCATCATTTTGCAATGTTTTCAATAACACTATGAGTTTGCTAATGTATGTTGTCATTGTTGACCTCCAACTCTTGTCACCTTTTGGCATGTGCAATGATCAATTAAGTATGTACAAGCTTTTCAAAAAATTATTCATTTATAGACCATAGATTTCATTGGTTATATTTATTACTGCCTTATATATTATTGTGGCATTATGCCAGTTCCATACCTTGTGCCAATTAAGACAAGTGAGGAAACTTGTCCATGTTTGGTAGGGGGCAAAGAAGGTTACTAATTCCCAATGATATACTTATTTATTTATTACAAATCTTCAAATCTGTACCATCCTCTTTAAAATCCAATTGCCATAGTACACAATTGTAATGTGTTGTACTCTTATTCTTGAATAATTCCTTACTATTAGGCTATGATATGACCTAAATTCAATTTTGATGTGACACAAATTTAATTTTGGGAAGATTTTCACGTATCTCTGATTTATTTTCATTAAACACACATTATTATTACTCATGATGTATTGTTCATGATGAAAATTAGCAGAAATATTGTGAAATGTGAAAAGGTCTGTGATTTTCAAAAACAAAAGAAAGCCTGAATTTATAGAAGGAAAGAAGGTAATAATGCAAGTAGAGTAGAGTCTGAAATTGACAAAGCATAAATGGAAGGATAATTGTAGTGACAAGAACCAGTGGAGCATAGTTTTTTACTTTCAGATGTGGAGTCAGCGAGAAGATTTAATGCATGTGGTTGGTTAGGGTATTTTCTAAAACTAACAGAGTTTGATGATGAAGTAGCCACTAAATTTATATGTACATTTGAGAACGAAGAAGAAATGGTATGGAGGTTGATGGTTGTTGCCATAGAAGAATAGATAGTAGAAGTAACCAAGTTACTAGTAGTGGTAGAACACTACCCTAATGCACATGATGCAAGGTCAAGTAGGGCCTAGTTTTTCATACCAACTGACCCTCCATTGGATATAACCAAGTAGAATTATAAAAGAAAATCTCTTCTACCACCATACAATGAGTTGGCCATACACATTATTAGGTATTTTATCTATGAAGCATGATTTTCATATTTGCATGCACATCATTTTAAGTTGCTTAGTTATATAAGGCATAATTTTCTAGTGAATATTCTCAATTTCTTGTACAATATGTTATGTATTAGTGCTAAGGAAACCCAAAAAGGAAAAAACAACTCTATTACTCACCATGCCCTAATCAAATTTCTTATAGAGAGATCTCTTAGGGGTGCCTCTCCTATGTCATGGGCTGAATTTGTTCAGTGTATAACCTTGCAAACTTAGGCTACCCCTAATGACTAGCCCAATGAAGAAAATGCAGTCCCCGTTGACACAACAACTGAGCAAAGTACCCAAGATGCTGAAATTGTAAATGTGCAACAAAATGTGCCCTTAACCACTCAAAAGAGAAATTTACCTACGTCCACTTGAGCAAAGAGGAAACAAAAAGTGCAAGAAGAAACCTCGACTCCAATAGCAAAAAGAAAACCCCTCTATTATAATAACAAAGAGAAAAAGGTCTATTCCTACAACAACCACTCCTGTAGCATCTACTCCAGTCACACCTAAACCAAAGTGGACCTATAAAATGGTCAAAGCTAAAGATGTTCTTGTGTGTAGAAGCCGTCATACACAAGGTCGAGTATCCCTAGTTTCCATTGAAAACCCAAATGCCCTAATTTGAAAGTCTCATATAGAATTAGTAGTTGAAAATATTCTAGATGACTCTTCTATGCAATTGGAACCCCAAAATGTGGAAACACATGAAAATGAGCCTATCAATGAGACACCACAAGAGAATTAGAAAATGTGTAAATCAAACCCTACTATTGTTCCAGAAAAAGTCCCTGGCAATGATCAACCCACCATGCTTCCAGTCCCTGTATATTTTAATGTTTCCCTTATACCTTATAAATCCACGTGGTACACCCAACATTTCTATTATGTTGCCAAAGAAAAAAGGACAAAAAACAAGGCTCAAGAATTTCCTTCATCTATAATTCAATTGATATTTTTTGGTCTATACAATCATTTAATTTTTCAAAAACCCTTGTGGAGGCAAGAAATAAACCAAATGTAAAAGGAAATATTTGATATAGATGAGGAAATTGAATCATTGAAAGAGCAACTTGGGAAACATAAACAACATATGAATAAAGCTTTAAAGCTAGCTAACTAGGTAATGGCCTATAGACCACCACCAAGGGTGTATTCCATTTGTTTGAAGGAATAATTTCTGTTATTTCAATTAATGATGACAATGAGAGATATTGATTGTGAATTTAAAAATGCTCAAGATTTTTATAATGTGTACCAGAATTTGCCTTCATGGAAAAAAAATTTGTTGTGTGAACTCTATTTGCATAATTTCATAATTCCACATGAGATAGAGTGAAACTCTTTGCTTTACATAGGGGATGTTCACCTTAGAGCTTTAATGTCTTGGATGCATAATGAGATAAATTATGATAGGCAGTTGGATAACTATAGAGAACTTGAGAAATCTAAACCATTACCACTATGGGCTGATTCCCATAAGCCTTACGACCTTTTGAGAGATTGGTTCAGATTAACAAAAAGTGTTTATAGAAAGGGAAAAGGTTTATAGAGAATACTAGACACTTCCAAATTTTACATAGCAAAGAGTAATTGTAAGGCTTAGAAATTGATGGAATCAATTAATAGAAGCTTTCAAAAAGGCTGAACCACATAGCCCTATCAATTATGAGGCAATAGTTAATAGGGTGGCTAAATATATGCAACTAGGAAGGCAAATCATAAAAGAGCTATGGATGCCATTAACTTTTCAGCCTCCTACCCTTCTTTGGCCTCTATATGAAAATAACGCTACTAGACTAGACCCATTGGTTGAAGAACACTTGGGTGAACAATGGAGATGCACTGGAGGATATTTCTACACTTTTAGAAGTGGGGAGCAAGGAAAGACTACAGTGGGAGATTTCAGAGCCATGACAAAGAAGTACAATGCTTGAGGACACCCATCAAAATTATCAAGGGGTAGATGATGAGGCTAATTATTGCCTCTATTTTATGATAATTTTAAAATACCCCATTTTAACATTACTAAGACATTTGTGAACCTATGTTTAGCTAAACCTATGATTAACTCTAGATAGAACCATTAACCTCTAGGTAGATAGTATGCCATATTTTGCCAATATTATACATATAATGTAGTATTTAATATAACCATCAGAATGTGTGTTATAATATTTGGATTTAACTTGATTATGCTTGTTTGCAAATATTTTTACACCATAACTAACTTGATAGGGAAGGAGCTGGAGATGGTTGACAACATTCAAGGAGGAACATTAAAGACTAGTCACAATGGAAAAACCATAATGGTATTAGAAGACACGACCACTACAAAGGAGGAGCCATTATTTCATGAATGAAAGGATAAAAAGTTGCTATATTTCCTCTGCATTTACTATTGTGTTGACTTGGTTATTCAAACTTTATTGTTTGTGCTATGAACTGTTATGTTTCCTTCTTCTTTTCTAGTAGATTTGTAGTTAGTTTGTTTTCTTTTCTATTTTAGAATAAGTGTCGATCCTCTATTTATAGGGATTGGATTGATAGTTTTGGAAAAAAAGTTTATGAAAAGAAACTATTGACTCTCATGGTGAATTATTTTCATAGTTTTTATGTATTGTTCTCATGTAAGAAATTTTGAAACATAATGAACTAATGCTCGGTTTACATTCTATGTTAGTAGATTAGTAGAAGTTGACCAAGGGGGCCCACTTGGGAGGTGGATTAGATTAGAATTATGTAGATTTACTTCTAGTATTTTCAATATTTCAAGTAGAAGTTGTAAGTTTCTTCCTACAACATCATACTTTGTGAGTGTTCCTATAGTATCTATGAGAACAATTATAGTGAATGGTTTGAATTGGAATATAGGTTAGCATTTAATTACATTTCCAACATTTATTTTAGTAAAGAGATAAATGTGTTAGTTTCCTGCAGCACTAGTGTAGGTTCTTTCCTTGCATTTTACTTTCCCGCAGCATAAGCATAATGACTCTTTAAGAAGAGTAGTGCACATACTGTGCCAACCATTTCAAGTATATATCCCTCGGTTGAAAAATTAAATGCACCTCATGACAGGGACAATAATCCTTAGATTGAATATAGTATTTCTAAGTAAGGCCTTGAGCATGATTATCTCACACCTATTGTGAGGTGAACCATCACCAAACACTAAAGGATCAACACTTACTAAGCTAGCTCATGCACATATACTTGGTGTTGCACCTATAATCGAACAAATTAAATAATTTCCCAAGCTAGTGCTACAAATTGTGAGTGATAGTCTTGTTGGCTCTCTATATATTTTAGTAGACACTATCCCCATGAACAATGAAGGATAGAAAATGGATGTAGATACTGAGCATCAGGTTCAAAAAGCACAAGAGCAATGAGGAAGAAACAACCAAAATTGTAGATACCAAACAATGAATACAAATGTTGATACTCAACATGCTCAAATTGGAAGAGACAAAACTAGCCTATGAATGTTTGAGTGAGGGAATTATTGGGCATGGGCAACTTGTAGTTGCAAAGAAGAAAAAGTTTGAATATCTGAGAGTTTTTTTCTTGTATAAAAAGTTCTTTTCTCAATTCCATGTTGCTATATTCCATATACCTAACACTACACAAGTTGAAGATAGAGGAGAAAGTGAGTGAGGAACCAAAGAACAATGAGGTTGTAAGTAGTTTATTGAGCATGGCTATAGTATTGTTTGTATAACCCTTGGAAGTGTCTACTATAAACCCACAAAACAAAGGAGATGAATGAAAGAAATAATTTGAAACCAAATAGAAACATATTGGAGTACAAGTTCCTATGCCCCAAAATGTATCACTAACCACCAATGCTATAGATTCTAAGGGAAAGAAGTCAAAGATGAAAAGGAAGGAGAATGCATTGGCCACAAATTCAAACTAGGTGACACTAGATGAAGTGATCGTTATTTCGAATTGGGATCCAAATAATTTAGATGAAGAGAGAATGACTATATACAACAAAATGTATGAAATAAAATTGAGCAAGCCAGAATGAGAAGGGATCACAAACTAAAAAAAGTTTTGCCTAATGTCAAAGACATATTATTGGAAGTTGTGCCAAATATTGTTTTGAATGAAAAAGAACCTATACTAGACTAACTAGTGCAAATTGGATATAAGATAAATGAACCTAATATTGATACTTAATCAAAATTGATGCAAAGAAATGACAAGAAATTTGAACACAACTTGTTAGAGAAAGTCACTAAAGACATTACAATCAAACTAGTAGCATTATCCACTTACATTACCAAGCTAGAACTGATTGTGAAAAATATTTATTGTTATTTCATAAATTGTGTGGTGTCCCCTCTATTACAAATGAAGTCAAAGAAAAACTAAAAAATATTAATGAGCATATGAAGCCCAATGTTTCTACACTAAAATTCGATCCAAGCACCTCATCAACACACTATTCCCATTTGAAATATCTAACAAGACTTCAACACCAATTGTTACATGAAGAAAGAAATATGAGGGATGAGCTAAATGAAGTTTGAGCATTTTTATTACCTCATTTGGAGGTTATGAAAACTCATATTATGATTATGACATAACTCGTAGCTGCCCCAAGCTTATTTATTGCTAAACACATGACATAGTTAACAACCAAGATGATAATTGAGAAATAAACACTTGAGCTGATAAGAAAAAATTGTAACAATACAATGACAACTATGATGATTACTCATATGAAGTTTCTTATCCACTTTGGCTCACATCCAAAGTAAGTGTTTTTCATGTTTTAAGCTATTTTGGAATCAATGTAAAAAAAGGGAGAATTATATACGTTTGTATGTATTATGTAGATTTTTGGAGTTATACTTGGAGGTAATATAATACTACAATGCAAACAAAAAAAAACCATTTTGAAACAAATTCTCAAAAATGGTTCATACTGAAGAAGCATATGCATAGAGGGAGTTTGTATACATTTCAAGTTATTTTGAAACATGAAGTTTTTTCCATTAATGTAAAAGGGGGAGAATTTTACTCCCATATATAACCATATTTCCATTTAGTGTCAAAAAGAAAAGAGAAAGTGAACATGGTAACTAAGTCAACATACTACCTCGGTAATGAAGGAGGAGATGAATGAGTTTTATAGTTATGCTCGAGCTTAGTACTCACTGAGCTACTTTATTCTCACTAAAAAGAAGACTTTACTGAACCAAATAGAGGTCATCAAGTATAGATTTCATTGAATGACAACATATATAATATTGTATTTATCAAGTAGAACAAAGGGTCTATAAAATTTTTAATATGAACAAAATATGATGTGACACAATCATACCAAAAAAAAGAAGCTTACATAGCTTGAGGTAAAGATTTGAAAAGATTTCTTGAAGAATGTGAATTGATTGTTTTATGATTACAATGTAGAAAAGACCAATAAAAAATGGGAAAGATAATGAATGAAATGATGGATTATTTTAGATCATTGATCTCGATTAGAGAAGCATTTTGGAAAGATCCTAAACCCTAATTAGGCCAGATTACAAAGAGGAAAAAGAAAACTATATAAGAACGTATAAGGAAAAATTTAAAGTTTTTTTGAGAGAAGTATTGAAGTGAGAAAGGATATCAAATAACAAAGTAAAGTAGAAAGTATATCAAAGGTCAAAGATCATAGATTTTAGTATTGAAAGGAATTATAGATCAATCATAAAAGGTGATATATCAGTGAGTAGAAGAGGGATCTAATCACGAAAAGTAGGTTTCTATTACAAAGTTCATTTTCTACTACTTTATAACCACTATAATAGTTCTAAAACCTTGAAGAAGGTATACCTAGTTCAATCTTTATGTAAATCTCTTAACTGAGTACACACTTAGAATAGTGTTGTAAAATACTTGACAAAGGTAGATCCTAATAGATCTAATTGTATACTCCTAATAGATTAAGACATTATAAGTGACAAACCATTGTAGTCCTAACGAGGCACCCCTTACTATAGTACTAATGGATTTGTGGGTACCCACCCCACCATAGTTTCCCCTCTAACCAAGGTTTTCTGCATGACCAAATGAGTGTGTTACATGTAATGGTCTCATTTTTATGAGTTTATGGTTGACACATGTTGAATTAGTTAAGTTACTTTCATTTACAAGTATTTTGGTAAAAATTATGTGATTATTGAGTGGTAGAAGAATCAAGGGGAATATACCAATTTTTTTAAAGATTAATTATTTTTGAGGACACTAATCCACCCTCTCCAACATCCTACCTTTCTTATTATTCCAATTAAATTAACCTAATTGTGAGGCCACTTGGCATAAGGTAATCTTATAAATTGTCAAATATTGATTGCAAGATTCATATTTAATGAATTTCATGGTTTTCTGGAATCTTATGATGTTTAGGGTAGATATGAGCTAGTTTAAGTCCCCAAGAAGTCATATACAAAAAGTTGTTTATGAAGTTGCATAACCACATTGAAAACTTTTTGTGTAAGAAATGAAAAAACCTTCCAGATGGATGATTTGAATTAAAATATTAGTTGTGATAATTTGGATAGGCATATATACCCCTAATAAGGTCGAACAAGGGCATATTGAAGACTTTGTATGATTCTGGTGGAATTGTAAGAAATAGAATAATGACTTATATATTTATTTTCATGTTGTTCCATATGTACAATCTAAATTGGATCAAAATCTCTATTATTTTGGAATGGTTAGATAGGGTTTTGTCTTACCTTTCCATTGTACTTGGTTTCATTTTCTAAAGTTGGGTAATAAGGAAGATATTTAAGTTTTTTTGTGAGTTGATGCAAACCCTTGCCAAAACAAGGTTTTCACAAAGAAGCAGCCCTAACTCGCTTTTTGGCCATGGGAAATTAATGGTTATTGGTGTGAATAAATTTAGGCCTATGTACTCTAAGGTTCTTGAATTTCAATCTTGGATGTCATTGCTCGCTATTTTCCAACTAGGCGCTAGCCAAGCATCCCTTATGTCCTTGGTTGTTGAATGATGCAATTTGTGTTGAAGTGAGTTTGGAGAGTGGGCACTCAATCTAGTGAGTTATTTGGTGTTTATAATTACAATGAAGAATATAGAAGTACTTAACCATGTTGGAAAATCCATATGTTGGTATGTGCTTTGGAAAAATAATCTAATTAACTTTATTTGGTCTTTAGACAGAATATTGATTTGGGGGTTCCCATGAGAGTCAAAATATTATCCTTTCATGTTAGATAGTACTTCCAAATGGGTATCTAGAAATTCTATATTTTTGTGGTGTTGTGTGGAAAATATGGTTAAAAGCTAAAAAAATGTCTGGGCAGATTTAGTAGAAATCAAGCTAGTCTACAAGGTCAATTTGGGAAATCTGCATTGTGGGACTCTTGGACATGGTTTGGTGTCCTCAAACCAATAAAAACATGTTCAAGTCATCTTCCCAAAAAAAACTAGAGGTTTGAGATGTTTTCCCATTTTGAGTTGCTTATAAGGATTTTGTCCCTAAAGCCAAATTGACATCAAGTTTGATCTATGTCTAGGCTAGAGACTTGTGACCTTGGAAGTTGTTCAGAGCCTTATATTTTTTCTAAGGATCCAATAGAAGTGAGTGTGTGCATTTGAAATCAGTTAGGGTGATCATTTGGAGTTATAAGAGCTTATGAGCCTGTAGTGCTCTCTGTGTCACTTCACTAATATGAAATAATTAATTAGCTATTAAATTATATATATACCAAAAAAATACATAAAAAATTAAATAATTTAATACAATACATGAAATATATAAATTTTATCTGGTTATAAGGTATCATATCTGCAAGTAGAATGAAGATATTTTGAGGATGATGCCATTGTATTGGATTAGTGCATGAGGAATAAATGAGGTAAACTACAATAGTCAATATTACTTGATATTGTTGGTTATGGTCTATTTCTTTTGTTCTTTCAATAGTATAAATCATATGTCATTATGATATGATATATATTTTTTGTTTAGTTGGTTAAAAAAGTCATATGGACCTAATGCCACTTTTTGTTTTGTTTTGGATAATGTGTCATCTTTCTTTGATAATTTTAATGTACAAGATGCTTCAAATGTCTTGGTCATTGTTATCATTAGTTTTATATTCATTTTTATAAACTATACTATTGTGATTTAGTTATTTGAATACATACCTAAGATGTTATACATTGTTGACTCTTTTGTGTTCATAAATAAAATGGATGTATACAAGATGTTATCTATTACTTATCTACATGTTCATAAAGACAATATTAAGTATTAAAAACAAATCTATAAAATACATTGTCAAGTATCTTAGAATATACGAACACATATGTAAATAGTTAAAAATGTATTAATTTTCTACTTCTAAAATGAATTAGAACAAAATAATTTGATTAATTCTAAAAGCTATCTTATATTTTTGTATTTCAATAATATAAAAAAAAAAAATTGCTATATCTTAAACTTAACCTTTTATCTTCAAAATCTAACAAAATATTATATATTATGATATTAATATAAATTAATAATTTTGTGAAACTAAATTCATATTTAAACTTTAAATTATCATGCGTGATTAAAGAACATAAATTGTTTCATGTAGTTCTCTTGCAAATATTTCTAGTAAATTGCAATTTTAAAGATATTCTCTTGTTTTGTCCCTTATTAGGCTATTACAAGAAATACAAATCACTTCATATTTATATAGAAATTTTCAAATAGTTTTAAAAAGATTATTCTCCTTTTTGGCGCCATAATTATGATAGACCATAGTTGGAATGTCAATCTCCTACTTTCTTCCACCATGAAAATGACATATTCTCTATAAACTTCTATTCTCTTTATAACTTATTTAGAGTAAGAATCTTGTGGTCCACTCCACATAATATCATTCTAAAAGAATGATGGTAACAAAATTCTTAGAGCCACAAAATTTATCACTTTTCTCATATTTGGCGTTATATTTTTTCTCCTAGCCTTTTTGTGGCTTGTATAAACATTTTACTCTCCATTAGCATTATTGTCAATGAACTTGTCATAATCTTATTAAGAATATTTTCATTTCACGAAGAACAAATTTACTCCACATTATAAAGGCAATTTAATAAGATAATAAGAGTTGGAATGTCAATCTCCCATTTTCTTCCATTATGGAAATGACTTATTCTCTATAAACTTCTATTCTCTTTATAACTTAATCATAATAAGAATCTTGTGGTCCACTCCACATAGTATCATTTAAGAGAATGATGGCAACAAAATTCTTAGAGCCACCAAATTTATCACTATTCTCATATTTGGCATTAGATGTTTTCTCCTAGCCTTTTTGTGGTGTGTATAAATATTTCACTCTCCATTAGCACTATTGTCAATGAACTTGTCATAACCTTATTAAGAATATTTTCATTTCACGGAGAATGAATTTACTGCATATTATAAAGGAAATTTAAATAAGATAATAAGAGGTGGAATTTTATTTTTAACATTTCAATGAACATGTTCAAGTATATGCATTAAAAAAAAACAATTTTTTTTCAAAGAATAAGGTATCAAAGGGTAGTTGAATAGAATTTAATCTTATTATATTAATTAAGTACACAAGAAACATAGTCTAAGGATCTTATACACAAATTAGGCTATCAAATAAAAATTATAATGCTAGTTGAAGGACAATTATTATAAATAAGGTTCATTATATAAAATAGGTTATCAAATGGAAAATAAAATATATAACCGAAGGACAACTCTCACAAGATAAATGATTGTTTACATAATATGATCACAATACAAATTAAAAATTACATATTGTACTTGTTTCAGAGCCCATGCCCCTAATTCTAAATAGGTTGAAGTTGTATTGATGCCAAACTATTTTTCCTAGTGTGGAAGTTGCAAACATTAAAAAACAATGTGAAAAATAAAGTTTTTAGTAATGCACTAAAATATTGTTTTCCTAAAAATGATTACATAGAGAATATATTAAAACAACTAGGCTTACATATATGTCTTAGAATGGCATGCCTAATTGAATCAACAATTACACCGTTATGTAACCCAAGAACAAGTAGAGCCCCTTCCCAATTCAACTTATGATGAAAAATAGTTAACAAGTTCTTGAGAATGACATTCCAATACTTCTTAATAGAGGGGAAAATCCCAAAATTTAGACTTTATATTGTTAACTACTTTTGTCATTACATTATATGTTATTTTATTGATTTTTACTCAAGGCAAACTACTTGACCAATAGGTGCTTCATTGGACATTTTGGTGAAAATATGCATTTGATTAATTATTTTAATTTAACTAGTTTTTTTTCATTCATGAATAAAATTAGACATTTATATTATTTTTTATGAATCATGTTCATATTTTTAGTCATAAAAGAGGTGGTTGGACATAGTCAAACTTTGAATGTTCATGGGTTGATAGCTTAGATCAAAACAACAAACACTAATAGAAATAACACTTGTACTTACAAGAGGTTCAAAGGAAATAAAGATTGAAACTAAAGATAAATTTCAATTGAAGGACCACAATGAAAATTAAAATATAAAAGTTTTATTTAGGTTTTAAAATATTGATAATTTTCAAATAGAACCAATTTAATGGGGTCATTATAGTCCTCATTATTTAATTTATCAATCAAAGGTGTTATCAATGGCTTAATGCAAAAGAGAACTATGAAAACTTGTTTGATCATCTATTCTTTAACTCGTAGAAATATAAATTACTCTAGAATAAACTTGCAAGAATATCTTGTGCTTACAAGAATTGAAAAATAAAATAAAATATACATTTGATACAATTAAAATTCTTTCTTGAATTAAGTTCAATCTAAGGAATCTTGGAATATATTGACATAAATTAAATTAGAAAAGGTCTTATTTCCTAAGGCTAAAACATGTAATTCTAATCCTCTTCCCTTTGATCAATAATTACAAAGTATTTAAAGAATACTTATTCTTATCTACCCAACTAATCTACTAAGAATTTGGATCCCAAATCTCTTCCTTGAGGGGACATTTATAAAACTTTGAGTAAAGTAGAATTGTCGTCCTCCATCCCACCACTCCTTCAGTCAACTTCAACCATGAGCTACTTTGTCCTTATTAAGAATATTTCCAAACAATAAAAAGGGTTTTTAGCCCTTGATTTCCACTTTCTAAACCATTTTCAATTTTTTAGTTTTATTAAGAAATGAGGAAGGTATAAAAATTATACTAAGAATATATTTTTTAAGAATTTTTTGCTAACTAATTTTAGAAAGTCCTTGTATGATAAAGGTGAATAAAGGAATTATTTTTAGTTTGGTCAACCAAAATATTGTTGATTATTGTGAAGAACATACTAAAATAATGGAATTAAATCTAAAAACTTTGTTAACTTGACTTATATTTATCATCCATCCAGAGTGGAGTTAATTCAGAATCATGAGAGAATTGAGCTAGAGTGGACACAGAGGGTAGAATTCAAATTTTAGTTCTAGGGTTGCAGAAAAGATTGAAGATGGAGAGTCTAATTTGGATGATGAGGGTGACTTGGGAGATGAAGATTAAGGGATTGATATGTGGGCTCAACCTTGTATTTGGGGTTTGATAGTCTCTGGTTTTGGAGGTTTTTCTGTAGCTAGGGTACCTTATGTGGAAGGTGTTTGTGGATTGTTTGTTGCTTTGGAGCCAGTTATGTGGAGGAACATGCCTGTGCCTCTTGTATTTTTCCCACTTATTTGTAATTTTCTTCACTCTAGGGTTGAATAGTTTGTCAAGGTTTGGAAACATGTTTCTCCTCTCTTTGAAGGAGCTAGGGTTGGCATTGAGCTTGTCCAAAGTGGGCACATGAGGGATGCTAGATCTTTATTTTTTGGTGGGAATTCTAGCTATGAGGTTGAGGTTTCCCTATCTAAGTGGTGGAGGGTTATTTTGGGCTTCTCAAGCATGAGGCTTGATCTATTTCTTCAAAGGGCTTTTGGTTCTTAGATCAAAAGGTTTTGGATGCTCTGCCCTCGTTCTTTGGAGAGTAGTTATGACTCTAACCTTATCTCTAGTCTTTTGAGACACGGGGCTCTTGGTGATAGGATTGTTCTAATCCTTCCTCCCCTTTTGGGTTGGGATTTTGTTTTGTGGCCCTCCTCTTTGCAAGGTTGGGCTTGGTGCTTTTTGGTTGGAGAGTCTTGGTGTTGTTTTGGTTTTTTGGATTTTTTGACCCTCATTTGTTTTGGATTTGTCTTTTCTATGGATCTATGGATGGTCTTTTTCCATATTCACATGATGGTTCTTCTAGGTTCCTGCTAGGAGGATGCTACAAATTTTCAAGGGCCCTCTTTTCGAATTGTGTTGTTTTGGTTAGGAAGAGGCTTCAGTGGTAGGGCTTCTGCCCTTTTTGAAGACTTGTGCCTAAGATTGTCAATTTTTGCAAGGTCTTTATTTTCTCTTCTTCTCCTTCCCCTAGTTTTTTATATTGAGGTAAAGTCCTCCCTATGGCCTTTTGGGCTTGTTTTGGAGGATCTCAAGTGTGAGGGATTTCTTCCTCTTTTTCAGTGCCCCATTCATATTGAGGTGGTGATATTTTATGTTGTTGGTGTTCTAGGTGGATGCTTTGGCCTTCTCTTGGTTGGATTAGGCTGGAGGATCTGAAGTGGCTTTATTTTGAGGTGGCTTCCCTTTATATTGAGGTGGAAGTGGTTTGGATATGAAATTGGATGTAGAGATGCTTTCTCTCCCTTAAGGAATCAACTGGTATTAACAAGATGTATTTTTAATTATCTGATCAGATCATGTTTCAAGATGTTGGCTATGCTTAGGGGTTGGGATAAATCCCCCTTTTTCCCTATATTCTGGTGGATCTTGTTGCATCCTTTTTACCTTTTGGGTCTCTAGTTCCAACTCATGCTCTATTCTTCCTATCTTCATGATGTTTTCTTTTTGGTGATCTTTGGTTGGCTTTATGCTACTGATATGATGCTGAATTTCTATTGGAAGAGTTTCATCTATGTTGACTCATAGATCACGGTCAAAATTTGGATGAATTAGGTTCAGGGCTGCATCGAATATTATTTATGATTCTATGTTATAATACATGCTCTATTCTTTCTATCCTCTACTGATGTCTTTCTAGTGACATTTGGCTGGCCTTTTAACTGTGGATATATTATTGAATATCTTTTTGGTAGAATTCATCTAAGTGTGGTTACAAACTCCATTTAAAATCTAAATGTAAAGGGTTTTAGGGCCACTTTGAAGCCTATTTTCCTAATAAAAAGATCGAGTTATCTTTGATGGAGAATGATAAAAAAGTGTGGTGTATAATTAAAACTTGTAGTAAATATAACACTTTTTATTGGCTTAGCTATAAAAAAGACTAAGTAGACCAATGGAGCTAATTGGTACAAGGTTGTGATAGGTGATATAGTGAGAGCACATAAGTGCACATCCCTTATAAGACGAAAAGATATTAAGGTCATATTTGTATGAGGTACATCTAACATAAATGACATGTGACATTGATAGGAATACAAACTAAACATAAACAGGTGAATTCAACTTTTGAATTCTCGAAGTAGGGCATGTAGTTGAGTGATCAAGAATCATATAAAAGACTATTATTTCAAGAAAAAATACTAGATTACATATGGATAAGAAAAATGCTAGAGATATGAGATGATTTTAATCTCAAAGAAAAAGGAGAAGAGGAAGAGATAAGAGCAAGACATGGAGGTGAAGTGTGTTGACAAGAGCTAGTGTACCAAACAACATAGTGATAAAGTGTGTTGTAATGAACAATATTGTGAACATTAGAAATTATGTCTGAGTTATAGATCTAAGAGAGAGTAGAGTAAGTCCCAAAAAAGTCAAGGACATCAAAGTGACACACATAAAGATAAATGAAAGTAGCTATTATGTTTAGGTCAACCTTTTTGTTTTTTGGTAATCACTACAATAGTAAATCTCATCGAGGGTGAACTTTAACAAGTTTCGTATCAAATCCCCTAACAATGCAACATATTATTTTTTGTTCCAAGTCATTGTTAAAGATCTGATTGAAAAGATCATTATTGAAGAAGGGAGATTGTTGCAAAGAGGGAAATTGTTGATAAAGAATGTTTTCAATCATTGTTTTGTCACTAATGTCAAACCCGCTATTTGCTAGAATGACAATTTCTTATAAGATCCAAGTACTATCACTTAGTTGATTGATGAAGAGGATTTAATGAATAAGAAGTAACAAAAGAAACTATGGGAAAAGTTGAGTTATGGTTTTGTAATGAAGTACAAGGATCAATTAAGAAAATGGTAAAATGATGTATACACTTAAAGATATAGAGGTTGGCTACACTTAGAAACTTTAGAAGAATAAGTTGTAACAAAGCTGTCTGCAAAGCTTGACCAAATTCATTAATGGGAGCTAAGCAAGTTAGTTCATGCTGAGTAGATTATCAATAAGTGTTGAGCAAATGCAAAATCTAGTGTGTGTCGAGCTAGATAGAAATGTAATAGGTTTCAAGCATTAGTAAAACTTAGTTGATGCTGAGTGAACCCACAGTAGGTGCCAAGCATCAGTAAAACATGGTTGGTGCCAAGTAACATAGTATGTTTTGAGTATCAAAAAGTCAATAGTACTAAGCTACTGTATTATTTGAAAAGTAAAAGATTCACTAGATCTTGGTTGACAAGTTAGTTACCTTGAATTTTGTGAACCAGATGGAGGATAAGAATGATGAGCTTGTGGCACAAAATTTTAGGTTAATTGTTTTTAGGTGAATACAGGTGGATTCTACATGATGTTTCTAGAAGAAACAAGATTAAGGGTAGATTCATTGAAGCTTACCTAATCCAGTCAAACCAAAATTAAGAGTGGGAAGATTAGAGCAAAAAAAGTATTCTAAACTTTTATTTAAGGAGTTGTAGGTCAAGAAGCAAGAGTGGTTGGAGAGAGTGTGTGGTGTCAAGGAGAAGGCATCGAGAGGGAGGAATAGAGGACATAGACTCTACTTTGATAGGTGACCATAGAGGAGATTACATTGGCACAACAAGCATGGAGACTCAAGGAGAAAAAGCTTTAATGGAGGACAAGCTGTTAGAGCTATAAAGACTAAAAGCTAGAAAAATTTGTGAGCTAAATTGAGATATGAAATCTGCAAATTATGTTGTGAGTTGTACCAAATCAAAAGCCCTTATTGTTACTCTCTAGAAATTGTATCAAATAGGGTAAAATCCTATGGACTTAGGTTGTTTTAACAACCATTTTGTAAATCCTTTAATAGGGTGACATTCTAAGTGAATGTTCTAAAGTCCTTTAACTAGGACTACTTCTAATAGGGTGGTTGAAATCCTTTAACCAGGTCACACTTAACAGTGTGTTGTAGCCTTTGATAGGGCAGGCCTTTCATGGGGCATCACTTTAGAAGAGTGAAAAAGGAGTAGCATGTTATTGGTGGTTTTTCCCAAATTAGGTTTCCACGTAAATCACTATGTTATGTGTTGATCTTTCATGTCTTATTCTTGCATGCTAATTTTTTAGTAACTTGCTAAGATGTATGTTTAGCTTGGACACATGGTTAGTTTAAATGAAAAAGTTTTATCAAGACATTTGGACCTTAAATAACTAATTCACCCCCCCCCCCCCCCCCTCTCAGTTAGTCTAAAGCATTTCTAACAATTGGTATTAGAGCTATCTACTGATTTGGTTTAAAATTACTAGAAGTAGAAAAGATCAAGATGTCCAAGAGATAAGTTCCCATGCTCAATAGAGATAACTTTGCTTCACTGCATGGAAAAGTTTAATTAAGCTACACCTTGGATCAATAGGTGATCATGCAAAAATCTCAATTGAAGTGGAACATATTGATCTAGGTAGTGTTCCTATTGCAAAAGATATGAAAGAAAAGAAGGAGCACAATCAAGCAATGTTGGAAATTGCCTTTGCCCTCAACTATGTTGAATTTGATGACATCAAGATATGTGACTCTACATTCAAGATGTGGAAAGCCTTGACTATTATTTATGGAGGAAATAATAATGTTCACAGAGCAAAAAGAGAAATCCTTAGAGGAAAGTTTGATGACATGAGAATGGAGGAAGGTGAGAATATTGCTCAATATGCCTCTAGAGTAAAGGAAGTAGTAAGTGCAATAAGAAGTTTGGGTGGTCATTTAGATGATGAAATTTTCAATAGAAAATTATTAAGAACCTTGCTCACCATCTATGCTATTAGAGTGTTAGCCATCTAAGAGTTAAGATGCATACCAGGAAACAAGCTAACTCTTGAAGGTATAGTGGGAAGACTTACTGCATTTGAGTTATCCAACTTTGATAACTACAGACTTGAGAATCTTGAATCTGCTTTCAAGGCCAAGATATTGTTGAAAGACACTGAGGAGGTGAAACCAAAGAAGAATAAAAAGATAAAATATGCATCCAGTGATAGCAACACAGATGAAGAAGATGTGGAACAATTAGAAGCATAATTGGCCAAAATATTTCATAGAGGCAAGGGTAAATTCAAAGGTAAGTTGCCTATCATTTATTTTAATTACAATAAAGTTAGACATATTGCCACAAGATGCATATAGAAAAAGAACTATAGAGAAGGCAAGAGGTACAAGAAAAAAATAGAAGATGATGGAAAAGATTACAAAGACAAAGGCAAAAAGTGCTACATTGTTGAAGAAGAGGATTCTGATGAAAATGATGATGAGGTAGTCTATGTAGCTATGAAGGATGAGTCAGATGAAGATGAGGCAATATCATAGGTAACCTGTATGAACAAGAATGACAGGTGGATCATAGATAGTGGGTGCTCACATCACATGACAGGAGACAAAAGTAAGTTTGTTACCTTTACTCAATATGATAGAAATAGTTTTAGATTTGGAAATGATGCTCCATGTCTAATGAAAGGAAAAGGTTCCATTAAGCTTGTAGAGAAAATTTCATGTGATAATGCATATTATGTTGAAGGATTGAACTATAATCTATTGAGTGTGTCATAGTTAGGTAATGTAGGATGCAAAGCAAAATTTGGAAACAAAATTGCCAAAATCTATGACACTGATGGAAATCTGATAGGAAAAGGATACCAAACTAGGAGTAATTTGTTTTACCTAGATATGGAAGATGCAACCTATCTTGTTGTTAGATTTGATGATGTGTGGCTATGGCATAAAAGGCTATGTCATGTCAACTTTGATAATCTAATTAGCATCAACAAAATGAAGAAAGTTAGAGGTTTACCTAAACTAAAGAAGCTTGACAACATAATGTGCAAACTGTGTTAGATAAGAAAGATGACCAAGTCAAGTTTCAAAAGTAAAACTTAAACTTCCAAAGAAGTACTGGAGTTAGTGCATACTAATTTATGTGGCCCAATAGAAGTGCAAAGCTACAAAGGAGATAGATATATAATGTTATTTTTAGATGACTACTCTAGGATGATGACTGTCATATTCTTAAAGAAAAAATCTGATGTATTTAAAATGTTTAAGTGGTATTTGGCCAAGGTTGAGAAAGAAATAGGAAAGAGTTTGGAGTGCCTAAGATCAAACAAAGGAGGAGAGTTCACATCAAAAGAATTTGAGACATTTTTCAATGACAAAAGAGTTAAAAGACAAACATTAGCACATAGAACTCCCCCACATAATGGCATTGCAGAAAGGAGGAATGGATCAGTGATAGACTATGCCAAAACATTAATGGTGGAGAAGAATGTTGCTTCAAAGTACTAGAGAGAAGTTGTAAGTACAACTATCTACACCTTGAATTGAGTACAAATCAAGAAAGATACAAATGCAACACCTTTTGAACTATGGTATGGTCACTCACCCAATTAAAAAAATTTCAATGTGTTTGGTTGTAAATGCTATATTCTTAAAGATTCTAGAAATAGAAAGTTTGATGCAAAGAGTGATGTAGGCATATTCCTTGGATACTCTACTAGAAGTAAAGCATAGAAGTTTTTGAATACTAACACTAACAAAGAGTGCAAATGTAAATTTTGATGAGCATGTAGAAGTTCAAGATGATGAATCCATCAAGAAACTAGAAGAGTATAGATACTTTGTATACTTCTATGAAGGAATGCCTATTGAAGGAGAAGTTGCCAATCAAGTTGGGAATTAGCAACAAGTTTTAGTATCAGCCGAGTCACAACCAGTGAATGCCAAGTTGTATTTAGAAGCCAAGTTGTAGAATGAAGATAATGCACATTCTGATTCTAAAATCAGTACACATGAAACATATGCTAAAATACCAGAAAGAGATATGCACAGTGACTCTGAAGTTGAAAGACCAAACACAGAAATAAGGAAAGAACCAAGGCTATCTAAGTATGTGAGAAGACATCACCCTGTAGGAAAAATTATTGGTGACAAGGAAGGAAAACCAATGACTAGAAATAGACTAAGAAATGAATCATGTCTGCTAAACAAGATTGAACCCAGAATAGTGAAAGATGCACTACAAGATGATGATTGGTGTAAAGCTATGGAAGAGGAGATTGATTAGATAGAGAAGAACAAAACTTGGACTTTAGTTCCAAGACCAACTGATAAGAATGTGTTTGGTACAAAGTGGGTATTTAGGAACAAGCTAGATGAGAATGGTGAGATCACAAGAAATAAGGCCAGACTAGTCTTCAAAGGTTATGCACAAGAAGGACTAGACTATGGGGAAACATTTTCCCCTATTGCAAGGATGGAAGGAGCAAGAAATCCACTTGCATATGCTACTTACAAATGTTTTAAAGTCTACCAAATGGATGTAAAATCTATTTTTTTGAATGGTATACTAGAAGAGGAAGTCTACATAGAATAACTAGAAGGATTTGTTGATGACATAAACAAGGATATGGTTTGCAAACTGCATAAAGCACTCTATGGTTTGAAACAAATGCCCAGAGCATGGTATGGGAGACTTCACAAATATCTTGTAAAGATAGGATTTGAGAGAATAGATGACAATAACAACCTATATATCAAGGCAAAAAAAGGTAAAGATATTTTGATATTTGAAATCTTTGTTGATGATATAATATTTGGAGGAAAAGATGCACTATGCATAGATTTTGTTGATTAGATGAAACATGAGTTTGAGATGTCAATGTTTGGGGAAATCAAATTATTTTTTGGATTGCAATTACATCAACTAAAACATGGCATATTTGTGACCCAATAAAAATATCTTAAGGAGATACTCCAAACATTTGGCTTAGAGGATTCAAAACCAGTTAGTACACCAATGGTAATAGGAGATAAGTTATCCAAGAATAATGAATCAACTAAAGTAAATTAGACAATGTACAAATCAATGATTAGAAAGTTGTAGTATGTTGTGCATAGTAGACCAAACATTGCATTATTTGTTGGAATAGTTGCAAGATTTTTTACAAACCCAAGAGAAAATCATCTTATGGAAATAAAAGAAATAATGAGGTACCTAAAAGGAACAGATGACTTTGGCTTATACTACAAGAGGAGTGAAAAGTTTGAGTTAAATGCCTACATTGATGTAGATTGGGGAGGTAATATAGATGATCAAAAAAGCACTAGTGGAGTAGCACTCTTCTTAGGTAAAAGATTAGTCACTTGGACTAGCAAAAAGAAAAGTTGTTCCTCATAGTCTATAGTTGAAGTTGAGTATGTTGCTACTGCTATCAACTGCACCAATATTGTATGGATTAAACACTTGTTGAAAGGTATTAAGGAAGAGGTAACTAAACCTATGATACTCTATTATGATAATACAAGTTCCATCAACATATCAAAGAATCCTGTGATGCATACCAAAACAAAGCACATTGCAATTAAGTATCACTATGTAAGAGAACTGGTGGAAGAAAAACAAGTGAAGATGGAATATGTCAACTCAAAGGAACAAATTGCTGACATCTTCACAAAAGCATTACCTAAAGATGCATTTTAGTATCTTAGAGATAATTTAGGGGTGGTACCCCTATCCAAGGCTGTTTGAGTAATAGCAAGATTGCCCTACATCAAATAAGTTGATTGCTGAAATGATATAAATTGATGCAGAGGATACTTACTTTAGGTTTTTCCTGAAGTAATTAAACTACTAAAATTCCAAACAAGTCACAAGCAAGGTGATAGAGGGAGAAATTGGAGTTACTAAAAATGCTACACTTGCATGATAAGATGCTGAAATAGTATGTCTTTTGCATTGTTGTCAAAAAGGGAGAAATAACAAAACTAATCAAAGTGGAAAGTTATAGAAAAGAGGAAGAAATAGCAAAAACTGATCAGACATGTAGAGCGAGAAATATAAAATCTATAGGATCAAATGTATAGGGGGAGGAGTAGTAGAAAAGTAGCAGAAAACAAGAAGAAAAGGAAATAGCAACTAAGAGGGAGAAAACAACATAGAGTAGCTAAGAGGGAGAAAACAACATAGACATGAATTAGTCAAGATAATAAATAAGAGAGGGAGAAAAAAAAAAAAAAAAGAGGAAAAAGATAGTGTATCAATAAAAGAGGTATCCCTAATACTTTAAGGGAGGGAGTTACCTATAGAAGTCAGAGAGAGTTATAAGAAATTCAAAATTGCTGATAGAATGAATAGTTTTGGATACAAAGTTTTCTTTTTGGCATTTGATTTATTATTTAAACCTAGTTAGCATTTTAATAACTTGGTTGATCAGTTTGGTTTGTCATCAATGCCAAAGAGGGAGATTATTGAAGATCTGATTGAAAAGATCATTAATGAAGAAGGGAGATTGTTGGAAAGAGGGAGATTGTTGATAAAGAATGTTTTCAATCATTGTTTTGTCACTGATGTCAAACCCAAGTTTCCACATAAATCACTATGTTATGTGTTGATCTTTCATGTCTTATTCTTGCATGCTAATTTTTTAGTAACTTGCTAAGATGTATGTTTAGCTTGGACACATGGTTAGTTTAAATGGTTACATTGTACTTAGTGAAAAAAATTTATCAGGACACTTGGACCTTGAATAACTGATTCACCCCCCTGCCCTCCAAGTTATTCTACAAAATTTCTAATGGTCATTTAACCAAGCTTCTCTTAACTAGGAAATAATCTCACTTGTCTATACTAGATCTCCTATCTAGGTGACACTTGACAATGTCTTTATAATATTTTAACAAAGATAAACTCTTAGCTGGGCAACCTAAAGAGAGTGAAAGATTTGCGAGGATCATCTTACACATCATGTTTTTTACCTTAACTCATTTTCTATGAGATAAATATCTAAGTTATGTGATTCTACTTGAATCTTGATTTTTTTTCTTAATCCTAAGTAATTATGTTGTAGTCATCTATTTAAGAAGACCAGTGTGAGGTAACATTAGAAAATAATTTGAAGTTCTTTGCAATATACTAATTCACCCCCCTCTTAGTATATTCATCACTAAGTGGACCAACAATTAGTATTAGATCCTAGTCCTATAAAAGGAGTTTGAAAACTTAAGGAAAACATAAAAATGACAAAAAGGGAAGCACAAAACTTTTCAAAAGATAACTATACCCTATGGTTTGGAAAGACAAAGCTACATCTTAGAACATTGGGAGATGCATACTAGAAGAATGTTGAAACCAAGTATGTTCAACCTACAACAATGCTTGATTTAGATCAAACAAAGGAGAAGGAATCCCATATAGCTACCATGGATTCATTGCTAAGTGCCCTTTCATATGTTGAGTATGCTGATGTAGAAGATCTTAAGATTTTTTATGAAATTTGGGAGAAGCTTAGGACTATTTATGGAAGATAAAAACACATCCAAAAGGAAAACATTGATATTCTAAGAGGAAAATATGATGAAATGAGGATGTAAGAAGGTGAGAACATCAAGAGATATGGAAAGAGAATAAAACACACGGTAATTGGAAAAATAACTACCATAGGACAATGTAGTGAGAAAAATATTGAAGAATTTGTAAAATTAGTGTGCTATAAGAGTTTCATTCATTTAATAATTGAGATTGCTAGATAAAGGTGAGGTATCTCTTGATGCCTTGATAGGAAAGATGATGTTGTTTGAGTTGAGAAAATTTGACAATAGTCAACCCAAGGGTGAAATTTCATTTAAAACTTCAATAGCACCTATTATAACTAACAAGGGAAAGGAAGTGGAAAACACTTCCAAATACAGAAGAGATCTTGAAATCCTTTTTGTTGAGGAAAATAAGAAAGAAGAGCTAGAGGCTCTATTTGTAAAAAGGACTACCAAGAGGTAAAGGGAATTATAAAGTAAAATTCCTTTCAAATATTTTTAATTTAGAAAGATAGGTCACATAGATGTGAGATACCCCAATCCTATCAAGAAAGAAAAGAGCAAGAGATGTATAAGCTTCCAAGGAAAAGAGAAGCATTGTTACATTGTCAAAGAAGGTGTTATTGATAAGGAGATATAATTTATTTCTTTAAAGGAAGAAAGGGTAGAGAGAACCCTAATATCAAGCACCAAAAACAACAAAAATCCATATAAATTATCTTAACCCACAATTGGTGATTGAAGAAAGTTCCATAAAGTGGAAGAGTATGATAGAGGAATAGTAATATTTGGAAATGAGTACTTGTTGTGGTCTCCACAACACATGCCCCATTCCTTACTAGGAATGGGGACCCCCTACCTTTTTTTGACTCCCAGACTCAGTTCGGGAGTCGGGAGAAGAAAATTCGATTAAATAAGTTAGAGAGTTGAGTCCAAAAAATACAAAAAAATTAGAAATTGAAAAAAAAAAATTTTAAAAATTTTAAAAAGAAAAAAGAAAGTTGAAAAAAGTGCCACGTTCTTGCCAAGCATCGTGCGTGCCCGCGCTGAGCGCCCGAGCACCGCATGCACTGCCATAGTTCATACATGCGCGCGCCCATGACCAAGGTGCCTCATACGCATTCGCACCGCATGCTTCTAAAGCACCATGCGGCCTTGCCAAGCTTCCCTTTCAGGGTTTAAAATATATTGTTTAAGTATAAGGAATTATATTTAATTCCTTATACTTAAGATATATTTTAATATATGCGACGAATCTTTTGAGATAGGTTTCAGATCTCCCGGAGATAAGGTAAAGATTCTAGGAAATTTCAGGGCTTCAGAAATCTAGACTCAACCAAAATTCAGGGATTCAGGAATATAGACTTAGCCAAATTTTAGGGCTTTAGAATTTCAGACTCAGCCAAATTTTAGGATTCACCTCTAGTTTTGTTTGAGTAGCTAGTGTGTCTTTACTATGCATTGTTAACTCTATGGACTAATGTTTGCTTCTTGTGTAGGTAAAAATAGCATCCTCAACTTGTCAAGGTCATAACTTTTGAATTAGACCTCAAAATTATAACCGCTTACACTGTTGGAAAGAAGAACTAAAGATCTAATTTCACTCCCGAAAATAGTGAGCCTTTGGCTATCCAGTTTTAGGGACCAACAAAGGTTCCAACTTGAAATTTTGAGAAAAATACCTCCAAAAAGGTCATTTAAAATGCCTAGAAAAATTTGTGAAAAAATATGAAAAAGTTGCAAATATTTGATCGTCTTGGATAATCTAGATCACTTGGTTTCTCGCCGAAAAGGATTGGACAGGTGGAGAGAAGACAAAGGTCAAAGATACAAAGGTTTGACACATAAAGCAAATTAGGTTTCTCTTCTTATGCAGCTATTGGGGACAAGATTCAATGTAGGTGCCTTGAGATTTTCAATTGAAGAAGTAGAGGGAGTGCAAGTTTATGAAATTAATTGGCTATAAAGAGGGTGTAAATCATTAGAAAGGGGCATGGAGCATGTACAAAAAGTGATCTAAAAACTCATTTGAGCAAAACCCAAAAACTGTTTCCAAAATTGAGAACTTTGATTTTTTGGCAAATTGAGATCCGCAGGTCTGCAGCTCCACAGCTCTGCAGGTTTGTAGGTCCGCAGGTCCGCAACTCTGCATTTTCGTGTAGGTTCACAATTCAGAGGTGCACCGACAGTTGATTGCATTTCCAAAAATATCACTTTCCATGCATTGGGAGCACATTCTGATGGCAAGTTAACTTCGACACACACCTAGTGAAGGGCCAACTTCTATTTTTGGTGTCTCCATGCACTTCTACTTCAACTAATGGATTTCTCCTACTTTCTCTCTCATGTTTTCTCTATTTTTGAAATGTAAAGGGCTCATGCATCCAATTAATGAATAAAATATGGATGGAGTCCCTCTAAGCACCAGTTAGATTACCGGTTTGTATATATTTAGTTTGTTTTAATATTTTAAAAGCATTTTATTGCATTAAGATATCTCTCACTCTCAACACAAATTGAGGAGTTGATTTCTTATAAATACCCCATTGTAAAATGTAACAAGGGTCGCCATTATTATGCAGTAAAGTTATGCTTTTGGTGCTAGCATTTGGAGTGTAGTTATTCTTGCTTGAATGTGTCATTGTTTTGTGGATTTTATTCATGAGATTGTGATTGAGCCAAAGGTTTATTGCATTGTTTTTGGTTGTGCGATCTTTTAGTTCTAGTGTTTGCCACAGATATATGAATTCTATTGACGTAACAAGCTTGAGAAGAGATCACCCGATTGTGTTTAGATAGCTTTTTGTCTCGCATGACGTCACTTTTCGTGGCCTTGCGATTTGATGAAGAGTGAAACATCATTTGATTTGTTAAAGATTCTCACTGACAATTGCATCAATGGATTCAAGAAGTGTTGCTCCTATTTTCATTGGTTTGCTATCGATTTCTTCAAAGGTTTAACTCACAATGTGTTGTGTTATGTAGCTTATGTTTGTTTAGGAATTTCAATTTCAAGTTATTTGATTTCATGTTATTTACTTTGCTAACCCCCTATTAGAATAGGACCTCATACTAGCTGCATTGTTAGAGTTGCATTCATTGAAAAATAGAAAATACAAAAATATTGTTCTTTTGGTGTGATATTTTGAGACAGTGAACAGATTTTACTTGATTCCAAGGTAAAAGAGTTTTTGGAACCAGTAAAGGCCTCCTCATGAACATTCATATTTATCTTCTACTGAGCAAATTTTGGTACGTCGCAAGACAAACACTAAACCTTGAAGTGGATCCTTAAAAAGATTTTCTTTTCAAGAGAGGAATTACACCATGGATTCCTATCGTTGACCTCGTGTAAAATGAATGCCCAACAGTACTCTTCATGTACGATAATAGTTGAGGGTTCCATATCCCTAAATGAATCCATTGATTATGAAGATTTTAATATAGAGGAAGTTTTAAAATATAACTTGTTAAGTGAAAATCAATTGATAAATAAAAGGTTAAAGGTTTGAGTTTAACAACAGGTCTTACAAGATTCTTGACAAGACATGTAAAATACTAGTTATGCGTGAACAAAGAAGAGGTAATCTATTTTTACCTTAATACTTATATAACTAACTTTTTGATATCTAAGTTTGATAATAGTTTTCTATGGAGAGAAAAATGTCAAAGATCGTGCTCTGCATGTGGGTTACATTGATGCTTTAATGTCTTTGCTCTGTACCCCTATTGCTAGCCGAGCAAGTGGTGTCAGATTACTTGTTACTTTGGTTATTTCCCTTCATTGTTTATTTTATGATTGGATTTAATTTCTATTTTTCTATAGGTTAGTAGAGTGTTGTGATAATTTTTTTTGGCATAACCCTAACATTTTTTTCTTTCTTCCTTGGCACTCTTGTTTTGGATTTTCTTGTGTGAGTGTCAATCATTTCAAGAAGTGCCTCTAGGATTGACCAGGGTTGATTTTATTCTAGTTTGTATGTTGGATGAGAGCTTCACCTATTCATGATGGGGTTTAAAGAGGAATAAAGGTAAATAATGGAGAACCTGAGATTACAAATAAACTTTCTTATAGGGAAATGGTCACTGAGTAGTTTTCCTAGATTCTAGAAATGACAAGATTTGAAGGAAACTTTAGCAAGGTGGGTAATAGAGGAAATAATCCCAGAGAGCCCAACTCCAATGAAGATAGAATAGGAGTGGAGATTATATTACATTTAGCTAAATAAAACCCAAAATCCAACATGAAAGGTCAGGTCTTGGTGGAAAGTATGACCCTACTTTGTATCCAAATGATGGTATAGTTAAAGAAATTATAAATGAAAAAAATAGGCTTAAGAATGATGCAATTTTTTTGTGTGTGCATGGATATTAAATTTCTTGTAGATAGAAAATTTATTGATGACTAGATTAACAATACTTGGGGAAAAAATACAAGCATTTTGGTTAGTTTTAGTAGGATGATTTAGAAAGGGCTTTTTTTTTTATCTTAAAAAATCACGAGATGCAAGAAAAAGTGGTTAAAAGAGGAAATTAGTTTGTAGGGAAAAATTTGTTTAATGCTATTCCTTGGTCTCCAAGAATATGGCCAACCATCTTCTCTCACATGCTTCAACCTTTTGGGTTGAAATGAAAAGTGTCAACCCTGAATTTTAGCCCTTCATTCCTTCAATGTTTAAGCTTGTAGGGGTTATTTTGCAAGTTGAAGACTCTAAGGTAACTCTTCCTCATCTTAAGGCTAGAATTTTGATTTCACTAAATCCATACAGTCTTCTCCTTGAAATAATTTTAGTTAGTCACGACTTTAAAAAATTTAACTAGGACTTGGTAAAGTTAGGAAATCTGAGGACTTATTTTCACTATAAAATATTTGATGGACACAATAGGAAAGTCTACCCTTCTCTTAAGAATATTAAGAATTCCCTGTATCAAACCCTAATTTAGGTGATTCTCTCCCCAAAGAGAACCTTGTTAATAAGAATTCTTGAAATGTTGAAATTTAATGCCCTAATATGTTGAATACTAATCAATGGATAATAAATATTAATGATAGTGGGGAAATATTAGATAAATTGATGCAAGAGCACCTAGGGTCTTATTCTAATCCTATTGAAATTTTTGGCTAGTAGTGGTCCTAGGAAAACCACAAGTGAATAAGGGATACAAGATATCCCCAAGTGTGTATTTAGGTTATTAGGTGATCAAACTAGACATACAAGTTTGGCTAAAAGTTGTCAAGGTTGGCTTGACATTGTAATAGTTGCTTAGTTTAGTCAAAGTGGGTCAAACATTGACTTTGACTCTAAAATGGGTAGGTAGGTGCTCATAATAGTTAAATGTATTATTGGGATGAAACTTTTCTCATTGGAAGTGGTCATGAGTTTCAAAATCATAAAGGGAAAATATGGAAAAAGTTTTCAATGACAACTTGGCAACTTTGTAAATTTGTCATAACAATATTGAAAACAACTTGTGAAAATCACCAAGAAATGGTTTGGGGTCAATGCAAATAGTTGTCACATGAGAAAAGAGCTATATAAGATCATTTCAAACCATATTTAAGGGTGTGAGTTAGTATTGTACAAAATTTGGTTGTGAAAGAAATCTGTTGCATTGCATTCTCCTATCACAATAATCTTGCAACTTAGTCATCTATAGTATAATGGATTGAATTGAGTGAATTGAATATATATTTGGATAAATAATTTCAAGTACTAAATTTGAGAACATTTTGGTTTTTTTTTCTTTAGTTTTGATAGTTGTAAATAAAATCTTTTCTTAGTGACCAATTCATTGGCCTCTACAAAGTAGGTAAGCTAGTTATGGCTCTCATGTGATTTCTATTGGTTGAACCACTATGACCTTTGGAATCAAGTAGAGCACTTAAAATAATTTTTAAATATTCATTTTTGGGCCCATATGAAGGGGTTTTCTATTTTTGGTATTAAGGACAAGGCGAGTATAGGCATATCCAATTAGGAATCTTAATTGTTAAAGAGCTTGGATGGAGGAGTTGATTGATTGGTTTGCACCAAAAAAGCTCTTGAGAACAAAGGGAAATTCCTAAAGGTCTTTTGAGAAATATTTGGGTAGAAGGAAAAACCATTTTTTGGTCTTTTGAACCCCTACAAGATCAGATAGCAAGTATAAGGTTGAAACCCTTGAAAATAGGCTTATTAGTAGGGACACGGTTTATAGACAGAATGAGCACCTAAAACCTTTAAAAGCTTCTAGTTTTCCAAAAAATGTATCAGGAACCCTAGTTTTTTAGGGGCCTCATTAAGGATGTTTTTGTTTTATTTTCAAAAAAGTTAAGTTGGAGGCCTAATTGGGGAAAAATGCTACTAGCCCTAAGAGAAGGGTTTGAAGAAATCGGTAAGGAACTATGTTTTTTTTTTGTGAGAAAGAAGACTTTAAAGTCAATAAAATGGACATGTGAATAATTCCTCCATCCTATCATAACATTGGTAAATTCATTAGTGAGTGGAATGAGGTCTTGATTCTTTGAGCATTTGCATCATAGTGAAGGGGTAGGTTGAAGTGGTAAGTTGGTAGAGAGATCCTTGATGAAGAAGGAGGATTAAAGAAAAGAATTCTCCTAGTGTGGGTTCTTGAAGTGAATCCTAGGAAGCCCTAGAAGAGATCCTTGTGAGGTACTAAGAGAGGTAAGGACAAGAACTTAAGGATACTCCCTATCAAATCGATATCAAAGCCATTGAAAGATTCGGGTTAGGACATTGTATATGTTAGAATTAGTGGGAGAAATCACCATGGTGACAAATGCAAAACTATCCAAGGATGTGACAAAGAAAAAGGAGATAAATGGACTCCCAGAGAAGTCCTAGAGGCTATGAGGAATAGACTAGATGAGGTTGCAGAGACAACTAACAAGGTGAAAAATAATTTGGAAGATGGTGAAGACAAGGGTAAGATAGTGGACGACAAGGATGTAAGCTTGATGGGATACCCTTGTTTAATAGAAAGATGGATTCATAGTTAGTAATGGAATGGAGAACCATTTTGAGTTTGAAGGAGGTACTAAAGCTCAAAATTTCAAGGTTTCCAATGCCCAATTGAGGGGATTAGCCCTTGGTGGAAATTTCTACAAGAAGAAAGGGAAAATGAAGGAAAGATGTCAATAGCTAATTGGAAGGATATGGTGTCTAAGATCAATGAGAACTATTTTCTAGAGGATTATGAGAAGCAAATGCATAAGAAGAGACAAAAAGACATGGATGTTACCTCCTATATAAAAGTGTTTCAAAAATTGTCCCTGAGATCCAAAGTTCAAGAAGAGGAGAGTATTAATGTGGCAAGATAATTGAGGAGTCTGAGATGGAGCATCCAAAAATATATTAGTTTATGGACCCATACTACTATCCATAAATGTTTCTAGTTGTCCCTTAAGGTGGAGGAGAAGAGAAAAAAGAAGCTAGCTACAAGCTCAAGATGCAAAGGTAGAGGAAGAGATTCAAGTGGAGGTCATAGGGGAGGATATGGTAGTAGAGGTAATGAAAATAAGAACCAAGGAGACTCCAAGCTAACTGAAAAAATTAGTAAATTAAGTGGAAGAGGCAACTACAATAGAGGTAGAGGCTCCAACCATGGTGGAAGAGGTATATTTGGGGGATTTTGAAGAGGTTCACATTTTGCAAACATAAAATGCTACATTTGTGGTCAATTAGGTCATCCTTCCTATAGTTTCCTAACCTACCATAATCTTCATAAGGTTGCAAGAATGTTTCTTATGTATAGGAGGAAACTAGTAGGGTTAAGTCCCCTAAAGTAGATCTTAATTCAGAGAGTGGAGAGAGCCTTACATTAGGAGAGTTATAATTAGGGAACCTAATAAGGAGATGCCTAAATAAAGATGGACATTTCTCAAATCAAATGCAAAATTCTTGGTCAAGTACGTAAAGTCATCATTGACTTAGGATCAATAGATAATATAATCTTAGAGGAACTAGTATAGAAGTTGAAATTCACCAAAATACCCCATACACATCCTTACAAGGTCACTTGGTTGAATAAAGGGAAAAATGTTCTTATGAATGAACAAGTTTGGGTAGAGCTTACTATAGGTGAATATCAATACACAAAAATATGTGATGTTGTGCCCATGGATTCTTGCCACTTTTTTCTAGGCATACCATAAAAATATGACATAGATGCAGTCCACCATGGCAAGAATAACTTTTATGTACCTTCAAGAATAATGAGATCACCTATAAGATCTAGTCCATAGCTGGAGGAGGATCTAACAATTCAATGGATCCAAATGTAGTGTTGATGAGTGGAAAAGAGTTCGTACATGAAATCAATCATGATTAAGGAGTAGGGTTTTTTGTTGTAGTGAAACCCAAGGAGGATAACACTAAAAAATGGGAACCTATACCTACAAAGGTGAAACAACTATTGGATAAGTTAATCAAAGACATCATCTATGATGGAACACCAACCACATTTCCACCTTTGAGGTCCTTTAGCCATTAGATATCCTTCATACTAGGGGCATCATTGCCTAACAAAGATGCATACAAAATGAAACCAGATCAAAACAAGGAGATACAAAGGCAAGTTCAAGAACTATTTGATCAAGGTCTAATCAAGAAGAGAATTAGCCCATGTGTAGTCCCAGTTGTGTTGGCACCAAAGAAGAGACGTAAGTAGAGAATGTGTACTCATTCTAGGGAAATAAATGTGATAATAATTATATATAAAATTCCTATTCCTAGGATAGAGGATTTAATGGATTATCTTGAGGGTGCTAAATAATTTTCCAAAATTGACCTTAAAAGTTGATATCACCAAATTAGGATGAAATTGGGGGATGAATGGAAGACAACCTTCAAAACTATAGAGGGTCTTTATGAGTGGCTAATTATGCCATTTGGCCTTACAAATGCACCTAATATATTTATGAGTTAATGAATGAAGTGTTAAAATATTACATAGGTAGGTTTGTAAGATGTTACCTTGATGATGTCCTCTCTTTTTTTTTTTTTAAAGGAAGACCATATGAAGCACCTAAAGATAGTGTTAAGGAAGTTTCAAGAGGAAAAATTAGCTATTAATTTAGAGAAAAGTGAGTTCTTGAAGTAAGAGCTAGTGTATCTAGGTTTTTTTGTATCACAAGATGATTTGAAGATAGACCCAAGCAAGGTGGAAGCTATCATCACCTAGCCTACTCCTAAAATAGGGACCGAGGTGAGGAGTTTCTATGGATTGCCTCAATTTTATAGAAAATTCATTAGGAGGTTTAGTGAGATATGTGCACCCATATTGGAAACTATGAAATGTGGTCATTTCAAGTGGACCAAGGAGGCTAATGAAGGTTTTGAGAAGTTGAAACAAGAAGTAGCTACACAACCTATCTTAGTGTTGCCTATTTTTATTAGCCTATTTATTGTGGAATGTGATGTAAGTAACATAGTTGTTGGGGTAGTCCTAGGTTAGGAAGGAAGACTAGAAGCATTTTATAGTGAAAGGTTGAATGAATCCAAGTCAAGGTACTCTTCCTATGAGTTAGAACTCTATGCATTGGTCCAAGCCCTTACAAAGTGGATGCACTATCTCTTTCCCAAAGAGTTTGTGGTCTATATAGATACTCAAGCCCTAAGCTTTATCAGTACACATGAAAAGTTGAGTCTTAGACACATCAAATTGATGGAGTTTCTCCAAGTATACACATTTGCTATCAAGCACAAAAGGGGCAGAGTAACAAAGTGGCAGATGCACTTAGTAGAAGACTACTCAATGTCTAAGAGATCCAATTTTAAAGTATAGGCATTGAAGGACTTAAAGACATTTATGAAGGAGATGAAGACTTTACAGAAACATATAAGGTATGCTTTGAATTTAAGAATTAATCTCATAATGATTTTATTATTTAGGGATAATCATTTTTGTATGTCGAAGGGATCCATGAGGGAAAACTTTATTCAAGAGAAACATAATGGAAGTATCAATGGTCATTTTGGTTTGAACAAAAAATTACAACTCATTCAAAGGTTCTATTATTGGCCCAAGATGGAAAAAGACATTAGGAGGTGTGTGGAATAGTGTGTAGTTTTCCAAAATAACAAAGGCACATCCTCAAATGATGGAATGTACCAACCTTTGCCAACTCCTACTATACCATAGGATTTCTTAAGTATGGGTTTTGTAGCAGGTTTACCAAGGACAACTACTAGTTTTGATAGTGTGTTTTTAGTAGTAGAGAGATTCAACAAGATAAGTCACTTCATGCCCTATAAAATAAACACATGATGCTAGCCACATTGTCCACCTCATCTTCAAAGAAATAGTAAAAATTCATGGCTTGCCAATGAGCATAGTCTTAGACAGAAATGTCAAATTCATGGGTCATTTCTAGAAGACCTTATGGAGAAGGTTAGGGAAAATATTGGCTTTTAGTTAAACCTTCCATACACAAATAGATGGTCAAAGTGAGGTAATAAACAAGGTACTTGGAAACCTTCTTAAGTGTTTGACTAAGGAATATGGTCAGATGTAGGACCAAGTAATTCCTCAAGTGGAGTTTTTCTATAATGATAGTGTGAACAGGACCACTGAAAATATTCCATTTGAAGTAGTATATGATATCCATCATAGAGGGGTTTGTAAGCTTAGAGAATTAAAGAACCAAGAAGGAATTAATGGGCATGCAAATGACTTTGCATAGTCTATGAAGGAGGTACATGAATAAGTAAACAAGACATTGATAGAATCTAACCAAAAGATTAAGTCCAAGATAGATGAGAAGAGGAAATAACTATAGTTTGAATTATGTGATTGGGTGCTGGTGCACCTAAACAAAGCCAGGCTCCAAAAAGGCTTGCCAAGGAAGTTGTAGATGAGAAGAGTTGGACCATGCAAGGTCCTAGCCAAAAAAGGGTAGAATGCCTAAAAGGTAGACCTTCCAAAAAAACTATCAATCTACCCTATTTTCAATGTGCAAGACCTCATCAAATATAAAGGTCCTGAGGTGCAAGAATAAAAACATAGTACAAAGGTAGAAGATGATGTGAAGAAGCTCAAGGTACCTACCCAAGTCAAATCTCAAGCTGAAAGTTTCTTAGATTCAAGAGTTAAGAAGAAGACTTGACATGGTATTTACATGGAATACCTAAACAAATGGAGGTACCAACCTTAATTGGAGTGGGTAGAAGAAGTTGGCTTTAAGAAACTAGGAATAAGCATGGAACTCCTAATTCTGAGAGTAATTTAACTTCTTTGTTGAAGGGGGAGAATGGTGCAGGAGATCTTAGGGTCTTGGTCTAACCCTATTGCAATTTTTGACTAAGGGTTAAAACATAGACCCAAGTTTGTGTTTAGGTTTTAAGTGATCAAACTAGACATATGCTCAAGTTTTCCTAGAAGTTGTCAAGGTTGGCATGGCATTGTAATACTTTCTTAGTTTATTCAAAGTGGGCCAAACATTTAATTTTTCTCCAAAATCAGTAGGAAGGTGCTCAAAATAGTTAAATGTATTATTGGGATGAAACTTGGCCCTTTGGAAGTGGTCATGAGTTTCAAAATAAAGTTTGCAACTTTGCAACTTTGTAAAGTTGCCATGACAACATTGACAAAAAATTGTGTAACTCACAAATAAATGGTTGGGGGTTGATGTAGAAAATTGGTCCATGAGCACTAGAGATATCTAATCTCATTTTAAACCATACTGAATGGTTGGAGTTAGTGTTGCATATAATTTGGTTGTGAAAGCAAACTATTGCATTCTATTATCTTGTCACAGTAATCTTGTAACTCAATCATCTAAAATTTAATGGATTGAATTGAGTAAATTGAATACATGTTTTGATAGATAATTTTAAGCACTAAATTTGAGTACATTTTTGTTCCTCATTCTTTAGTTGTGATAGGTCTAAAGAAAATATTTTCTTGGTGACCAATTCACTGATCTATATAGAGTAGGTAGGCTAGTTATGGCTTTCATTTGATTTCTACTGGTTGAACCACTACAACCTTTTGGAATCAATTAGAGAACTAAAAATACTTAAAAATATACATTTTGGGGCCCATATGTGTTGGAATTCTATTGGGAAAGTAAAATTCTAAGTGGGGGGGGGGGGGGGTTAAATCAAGATCTATAAAACTTTTAACTCTTTTAAACAAATCTAATGAATTCAACATAATACCCATCTCATATCTAGACCATGATTCATATAACCATAACCTATAATGTAAAAATAGATATAACTAATCATCACATCCAAGGTGAAGGTAAAACTTGGGTGGGGATGACACCCACATATCTTCACTACTAATAAAAAAAGTGTTCCTATTAAGGCTACAATGTTTGATCACTATTGGTGATATACCCTATGAGGGCAACCCCTACTAAGTTCTTATAAGAATTATTTATTCTACCTCGATTAAAGAATTTAAAATTACAACTAAGTACTCTATTAGGATATTTAAATAGGCCTATTAGGACAACTCTATTAAGAGATTTACCCTAATTCACTTGCTAGAATGTATTAGTACCTGATCCTTTTGTTAGCACTTTGTTGCTAGATTATGGATCTTCTCTTTTCAATATAATTTGATCTCTATAATTAATAAAATTTATTATGTCCTCCACTATTAGTTTGATCTATATGATCTCCACTTCTAATCATCAAACATAGCCTTCCTTCATTCCTGGACTTGACTCTTTAGTCTCTCCTTCATCTCTCATGCATATACATTGATTTAGGGTTATAAACCCTCCTTAAATAACCACTAGAAGATGCTTCTAGATCATGATCAATGATCCATATTTCTCCCTTTTTCTACATAGTCCTTCCAATTCTCTAGTTGGTTAGACATCCTTCATAAGGATTGATTATCTCTAAGAAATGCAGAAACAACTCCTTATCTATCTCTACAATCCTAAAACTAGATATAGATGTTGGCCAAAATGGTTTACATTAGTTTTTATGCCATCAAAAGCACATATGCCAAAACTAGTGTACTCAACACTTGAATACCTTGACACTTGGTCACAATTAAATTTCATGCTGGCCTCAACATAACTATATGACTCAACATAAACTACCCTTGGCTTTTGTATACTCAACAATAACTATATTACTCAACATAAACTAACTCTAATTTTCTTGGTGTCTACTAAATTTACTTGGAATAATCTATCACTTGGACTACACCGGGGTGCTTGGTAACCTAAGACTTGGTCGGCTCACACTAAGAAATAAACTAGTCCAAATACATTATTCTACCTTCATTAGGTGGCTTAGTCATTGTGATGACCAACCAACTCCACCTAGGAAATGACTAAGTGTTTGACACTAATAGGCATCATGACTTCAAGATCAACAATCTCCCCCTTTGACATTTGTGGCAAAACAAAATTTTCATGACTTATCATTGTGTTTAGTTTTCCAAAAATAGCACTCCACCTTAAATTATGACTTGGTCTTTATAAAGACTTTACTATATACATCATATGTACATGTATCCACAAATGAGGAATGTTACATTGTCATACCTTTGATCTTTGATCTTCATCTGTTCCTATTTCCTTCCCTCTTTTGGTTTCCCCCTTGAATATATGACATGATTACTATTTCCCTCTTGTATAAATTTTCTCTATTTTCCCCCTTTTTTTTTTCACTCATGGATTAGGGGTTTCTAGCATCAGATTCTACTTGTGCAAAAATGATTTATGAATCTATAAAATCATAGCCAATGCATGATCCCAACTAGATCTGACGGATTCCAATACTTATATCTTTATCTCTAGCTAAGAAGCTAGATCCACTGAACTATCTATTGTTGAGAGATCCATATCTCTCTGAACTAAATCTTTTGCAGTTGTTATTTTTTTCATCTTGACCTCCAAATGAGGTATCAACATAAATTGAATAGAGATAATTTTAGTCTAATGTTTCAATCTTTAGACATTAACTTGGTTAATCTCCCTTGTGCAAATGTCAATTTGTTGAAATAAATGGAGCTTGAACTTGTGTCCATGCTCAAAGAATGTTTGGTTGACTTCAATATGACTAAAGCTTAACAATAGACTATTGATTCTCTAAGGTGAAGAATTAAACATCACAAAGCTTCAATATATAAAGAATTAGTGTTTTGTATAACTTCCTCTAAATTCTATACAAGGGTGGAAAGTTCAACCTATTTAATAGAAATTTTTGTTGAAACTTTGTCCAAAAATTTGGTTGCAAATTTCTTTTTAGACCACTTCATGAGCTTTTAATTTTCCTCAAGATCATAATTGTTGACTTTCTCAACAATATGAACAAATTGTTCTATGAAAGGTGTTTTCTCATTAACAGTATAAATCTCAAATGCATCAACAAAAATGTCTTTTATTTCATGCAATACCTGCATTTGCTGATGTTCTCTTCTTAGTTCCTCTTGATTTGTCTTCCTCTTCATTTTTTCTTGAAATATTTGCATTTATTCAAATGTTATTATCACAGGGTCATACTTAGGAGTTACTATGACCTCATCTAATGTCACTAACTTTCTAGGTGACTTAACCTTTTTCTTCATCTTCTTTGACCTTGGTGTGCTGACAGTTGGAAATAGAATCTGTAATGATGTCACTTTAATAATTGACCTCAACATCTCTTGTCTTGTAGATGAAATCTCCTTCTAAGTAGATTATACCTATTATTTAGGTGTAGTAGTTGATGTTTTAGTAGATGCAGACACAACACTTAAAAATTGCACTAATACTTGGATTTCCTCGTGTTCCTTTGGCTATTGGGACTCCTTAGTCTTTTATGGCTTGACCTCCTTTTTTTCATCAATGTTAGGTCTTGAGGAATCAATTGTAGAGTGATCTAGTTTCTATTTCTCTTCTCCTTCTTCATTGTTAATGAAAATATTGGTCATATGTGTTGGATATAGAATTTTAATCATTGCCTTTCCCTATTCCTTGACACTTACATCTTGTTAACCTTTCTCCTCAATTGTGATTGTTCAATGTATAGTTGTTGAATATATAGTTGGTGCACTCTAAATCCTCATATAATCCTAAATTTATATCAACACTTGATTGATGCATGGTAAAGGAGTGTCTAAGATTTCCTTGATAATTGCATCGTTCTTTAGATCAACCTCAGTCAAAACATTAATAGTTGTCTTTGTTTCCTTTGGGATGTCTTTTATGGTGACAAAATCTTGTTGTTCACTCTCCTCTACCTTTCTCCTTATTCTTTCCTCAAGATTATTTGTCTCATCATAATCTTCCTAATTGTCTAGTTGCACTATTTTTTCCTCCTTTTCTTCTTCTGCTATTGGAACTAATAGCCCAAATGTCTTCATCCATACTAAGATGCTCTCTTGTACCATATCTTCTATTTTATTTTTCAAAGTATTATAAGCCCTTATTTTGGGCACAAAATTCTTTGCAAAATTCCTTAGGGCTATTAAAATGTGTGCCTTCTCTAAATATGGCATAGTTTGAGCTAATGTAACTCCTCTGATTTGTCTTTTAGTACACAATGCCCATTTTCACTTTGTGTCCATCTTATTGTATATTTATTTAGGGATTGCCTTTCCTAACTCTATAGGGGTATACTTAAATTTTATCATCATATCTAGCACTTCTTGCTCTACCTTTTATTTATCTATATTATCTAAAGAAACATATTTAACTTTCTTAAAACCTAAAATTCTTGATGAATTTTTGATATTGTCATGTACCTGATCAATATCTTAAGGAGATTTCCTAGGAACAATTTGAAACTTTCTCAAACTATTTGATTCTATTCTCTCTCCTTCACCCTCTTCATAATTAGGCATGACTACGAGTTTCCTCCTTGGCTTCTTCTTTAGACCTCGTTCAGTCACTTTGGTTACTTGTTTCCTCTTTGGTAGGGGTTTTTCCTTAACTAGCTTGGTTAACTTTGCTACCCTTTCTTTGGCTGGGAAACTGCAGGAGACACTACCTTAGATCCTAGTTTTGCAATTCTTCTTTGAGGTGTATAGGTAGGAGGTGTAACACTTTTCTTCAAATTCCTCTCTTCCTTAGGATCTACAATCACAATTTTCTTCTATTTTGTTGGCTTAGGCTTGAAAACCACTAATTATTTTCCTTTTTTCTCATTGTCCTCATTAGTCTCCTCATCTTCCCCTTTTCCTTAAGTAATATGTAGGGGTCCTTTGCCAAGTTTTCCTTCAAGATCTGCAATCATCTTCTTCCTTTTCCTATCCATTTTAGGCACTTTAGTTTGCATCATCATTTTGATGTTTGTTATTTTGTAGGTACTAAATGGCTTGACATTCATCATATATAAAGGTTGTCACTGCCACATATATCTCATCTATGTTTTCCTCATATTGCATAGGCCTTAGCCATGCAACCCTTGGTAATACAACTTGTGCATAAGTGTAGTTAGTGTCCACCATGAAGAAAATATCATTATAATAGTGATCAATAACTGACTTAGGAATCATCATCCTATTTTTTAGAAAACCTTTATTCACTCAACCTTGAAAACCTTCAGTAAACCTAGAACACAGGTAAGCCCTTTCTCAACAATATTTTTATTCTCCACTTTTAGTGCCCCATTCTCAAAAAATTTCTCATAGGCACTTCCAAGTTCAAAATCTCCAATATCCCCTATCTTACACTTATAACATTAGGAAATTTCATGCACCATGATAACTCTAGGAGGAATCAATGATAAAGTGCTAGATGTTACATTAGTAATCAAAACTTTTGGTTATGCCCTAAATTTTGGTGGGGGACATTGGTCATTCCTTACAATCTATGCATAATTATCTTTCATGACTTCCTTTCCACTACCATATGTAGATGATGCCATTTTGAAATATGGTTTTGAAAAAAATTCAATAACTTCACAAAATAACTAAACTTAGTTCACAATCTCTACTTAATTCTCTTTACAATTTTTGATGACATGCTATAGAATTGCACAAATTTTTGCACAAATCACTCTCTCAATCACTCTAAATTTCTCTAAATCACTTTGTGGGTTCTCTAATTTCTTGCTAAGTAAAAATGATCTTTAAAATTTATTATATAGCCTCAAAATTTTAAATTAGGTCTTCAATAAATGCTTCATATAGTGGTGGGTGCAATACAATTGTCTCGACCTCAACATAAAACTTAGTTCTCAATAAACGTCCTATTGCTCAGTCTAGACCACCACTCAGTCTTTATTACCATTTCCACCCTTGGATTGATCAACATATCAAATTTGTCTATATGAGTTCCCAATTCACATTGTGATACTCAATCACTATAGAGACTAGTACTAATACTCAACAAGAATTGTACATATGATCTCTTTGATAAGTTCTTGCCTTAAATCTATCCTAGTGCATCTTGATTCATGGAGATATGGAATTTTAACATAACTTAAGTTAGGAATTGGTGTGAAATATTGCATTTAAATGAATAGTTCCTTACATACCTTCTTGCTTAGTTAGAGGTAGCGTGATCACTTGATCCATTGGATTGGGTGACCTTAGCTTCACTGGTTCCACTACTGCCAGCTTCTACCTTCTTTCTCTAGGGTTGATTAATCTCATTTCTTGTTTTTTCTTCATCAAATTTTCCTTTTCCTTTGTTATGTCCATTAATAGGTTTTAGTGCTTGGGTCCGGCAATCCTTGCTTACATGTCCAATCTTATAAAAAGTATAACAAACTAAGCTTACATTCATCTAACTCTTAGATTTTCCTCTAAAATTTGTCCTGATATAATTTTTGGCAATATGTCTATAATCACCATAGTAATAAAAACTATACCATGTGTTGTAATCCCAAGTATGAGAGTTACCTTGTTTAGGCATATATCCTTGCTTCTTAGTTGTCCAGTTAGATTTTTCCTTGGATCTATATTCTTGAGCTCTATGTCCATTTTTATGACAATTATAGCAATGACCTTCAAATCTAGGTGCTAATGTTTTTTTTCTATCCTTTGAGGTGCATTCATTTTCTTGATGTCCTTGTTTCTTGCAGTTAAAAACATGTCCATTACAATTTGATTTATGGTTCTGCTTACCATTCTTACTCATGTATATATTTTTTCTATGTCCTTGTTTTCCATAGTGATGACATGTAGGTTTTTTGTGTTTAGGCTTTACATTTCTCTATTCTCCACTATTTGATGATTCTCCTTCTTTAGTGGATGATAGGTGCTTTTTGTATCCTAGTACAGAGGTGTCACTAGGTGTTCTCGGTGATCACATCAATTGTTCAAAGTATCTTATATCTTCATTGGATTTGTTCATTCTTTCAATGAGTTCCTTTTTAGATCTTGACTCATTCCTTATTTGATCATTTTGTGACCTTTGATTTGCAATCTCCACATCCTCCCTATTTAGTTCTTGATTTTCAAGTAGTAGTTGATTCATCATGTCCAACTAATTGTTTGTTAGTTTCTTCATGTCAAATGTCCTTTCATCAAGTCTAATAGGCATTTTTCTATTATCTTCTTCTGCCATAATTTTTTATTCTTCAACTTTCTTTTTCTATTGAGTCACTTTACATAGTCTTACTAATTGGATTTCATGTTCTCTTTTGAATCCTTTGACTTCTTCATTCAAAATGTTTTTCTTCTCCAATACGTTTGCTATAGCTGCATCACTTTCATTAGAATTTACATTATCAAGTAGTCCTTTAGCTTCTTCTCATTGACAAAGTGTATCAATTTTCTGAAAAGCCAAATCTTTCCTTTTCTTTAAGGATCTCCTTAAATCCTCTCTTGCTGCTTCAAGTTGTTGTAGTATGATCTATATGTCAAGTTTTTGATTCTCAATGATTTTTCCCAATTTATAATCCTACATATTGAAGATCTCAACTCTCAAGTTGTTAGAGTTATTCTAAGAGAAAAAATCTTTGATACCATCTATTGGACATCTATTGGGAAAGTAAGATATTGAGAGAGTGGGGGGGGGGGGGGGGTGAATTAGGATCTATAAAACTTTTAACTCTTTGAAAAAAATAAAATGTATTCACCATTAAACCATCTCATATCTAGATCATGAATCCTATAACCATAAGCTATAATCAAAAAATAAATCTAACTAATCATCACATCCATAAACATGAAAGTAAATGTAAAATTATAACACAATGATTTGGTTATCCAAAAGCCCTCCAAGGTGAAGTTAAAAATGGGGTGGGGATGACACACACAAATATTCACTACTACAACAATAAAGTGTGCCTATTAAGGCTACAATATTTGACCAATTCTAGTTATCTACCCTCTGAGGGGTCTACTCTACTAAAAGTTTACAAGAATTATTTAGTCTACCTTGATTAAAGAATTTAAACTTACAATTAAGTAAGCACTCTGTTAAGATATTTAAATAGTCTTATTAGGACCAATCTATTAAGAGATTTACCTTGATTCACTTGCTAGAATGTATCAATACCTGATCCTTCAGTTAGAACTTTATTATTAGATTATAGATATTCTCTTTTCAATTATTTTTTGATCTCCTTACTTGATAAACTCTATTATGTCCTTCACTACTAGATTTCTCCATCTAATGTTTTCTTCTAATCATCACACATAGCCTTCCTTCATTCATACACTTGAACCTTAAGTCTCTCCTTTATCTCTCATGCACATAAATTGATTTAGGGTTATGAACCTCCTTAAATAACCATCAAGAGAAGGTTCTAAATCATGATCAATGATCCATATTTCTCCCTTTTGTCACTTAGTCCTTTCAATTTTCTAATTGGTTACACATCCTTCATAAGGATTGATGATCTTTGAAAAATGCATAAATAACTCCTTAGATGTCTCTACAATCCTCAAACCATGTATATAAGTTGGATGAAATGGTTTACACAATTTTTTGTGCTATCACAAACACATATGCCAAAATTATTTTACTCAACACTTGAATACCCTGATGCTCAGTCATACTTGATATTCATGTTGTCCCTCGACTTCTATACGCTCAACAATAACTATATGACTTGGCATAAAATAAATCTACTTTTCTTGGTGTCTACTAACTTTACACAACATATATTGTCACTTAGTCCACACTGGGGTGCCTGAAAACCTAAGACTTACTTGACTCACACTGAGAAATAAACAAGTTTAAATACATTATTCATCCTTCATTAGGTGGCTCGATCATGGTGATGACAGACCAACTCTTCCTAGGACATGACTAATTGTTTGATACTAATAGGAAACATGACTTGGAAATCAAAAATATGAATTGGTTTTCTATTTTTGGTAACAAACCCTAGGTGAGTATATACATACCTAGTTAGGAGTCATGACTATAACAGAGCTTTGATGGAGGAGTGAATTGATTAGTTTGTGCCAATAAAGCACCTAAGCATAAAGGGAAATGTATAAAGGTAATTTGAGTATTATTTGTGTAGAATTTGATACAATTTGTTGGTCTTTTGGACCCCTACAAGATCACACAAGTAGTATAAGGTCAAAACCCTTAAAATTAGGCTTATTAGTAGGGACAAGGTGTATAGATAGACTGAACACCTAAAGCCTTTAAAATATTTATTTTTTCCCAAAAGAGTATTAGGAACCCTAGTTTTCTTGGAGCCTTTTTATGTAACTTTTTGTGTTATTTGCACAAAGGTCAAGTTGGAGGCCTAATTGGGGCAAAATGCTACTAGCCCTAAAACAAGAGTTTGAAGAAATCGGTAAGAAACTATGATATTTTGTGAGTAAGAAGACTTTAAACTTAGTGAAATGGACATGAAATGAAGCCCCTCATCTTGTCATAAAATTTTTAAAGTCCTTGGTGAGTGGAATGAGTTCTAGATTCTTTAAGCCTTTCCATTATAGTGAAGGGGTAGGCTGAAGTGGTAAGTTGGTCGAGAGATGCTTGGAGAAGAAGAATGATAGAAGCAAAGAAATCTCCTAGTGTGGGGTCTTGAAGTGAACCCTAGGAAAGCCTATAAGAGATCCTTGTGAGGTCTTGAGAGAGGTTAGGACAAGAGTTTAAGGATACTCCCTATCATAAACTCTTGAATAAATTTGTTTCTCTTACTAACCCTCTATTTGAAGAGAATTTTAGGGAAGACCGACTAGCTCTTCTAATAGTTTGGATACCCCAAAACCCTTTTTCTTGCCAACCTACCCAAATGAATGTTGAAAGTTAAAAAGGTTAATCTTAATAATTCCATAGTTCTTAGTTCTCAACAACTTTCTCTATCTAGCATTAATTCTAAGTATTTTCAAGACAAGAATATAAAAATGTAGACTATTGAAAAGAAAAGGACCTCTAATGGCACCCCCTTCACATGTTGTGGATAATTTCACCAAGTCCATCACTAATGCTAAAAATGCCAATGTTGTGGAAGGAAATAAGGATGGCTTTATTGAGGTAATTATAAATAAATAAATAAAGACTTATGAGAGGTCTAATAGCACTAAGATTATTGATAAACAAAACAAAAGCAAGAGTTTAGACATTCCTTCTTGTTTTAATAGGTTATGTAGCAACCTGACTTCCAAATCAAATCAATCATGAATATGAATCTTCATTGTTGGAATGTTAGAGGAATGGAAATGCCAAATAGAAAGTATGTGATTATAAATTGGTGTAATAAAATCCATCAAAAAGACTTTATTTTGCTCCAAGAAATTAAAGTCATAGGTTTTCATGCTTCTAAAACTCTCAAGTTTTTTTGGAATAAGCGACTAGTTTATTTTTTCATCATGATAGATGCTATTGGAAACCTAAAATTGGAACAATTTTTGTTTTGGCATTGATGTCAAATCTATTGATAAGACATATTGCTACCTAATCTAAATGTCATATCTATTTGATTGATGAAGAGGATTTGAGAAATTTCTCATAATAAAAAAACTTATAGGAAAGGTTGAGTTATGAAAAGGAAGCTACAATGGACATTTGATTAGCTAGAATTTGATGATACAAAGTGATTGTTTATATCAAGAAAGTAAGCTAAGTTGAGTAATAGAGTAAATGGTTAAGGACTGCCGAGTGATGCTAGTGTCAACTGAGCCATAGTGAATGCCGAGAAAATCTAGTATTGACCAAGCAAGATAGTTGATCCTGAGATAGAAATATTTACAATGACCAAGTTTTAAGTGATGATTGAATGTAAGAACTTAGTAATTTCCAAAGTAACATTGTTGAAGATGAATTTGAAGAAATCATGATTTCTAGCCGACTAAGTTGATTTCTTGGGAGATACAAACCTTGTTGAAGATAAGATTGATGAGTTGGATCATTAAATTCAAGAGAACGATTAGGTAAATACCTAATAGATGGATTCTAGAGAAGTTTCTGTTGGATAGTGTTGTCTTTGATGTTACACAAATGTCATATCAGTCATCGGACATAATCTACTGAGCTCAGAAGGTAAGCATAGTAGTTTACAGAGTCTACCGAGCATTGATGTATATTACACTATAAAGATAGCTTCTACCGAGCTAAGTTGGTTAACGAAGGAAGTTCAATACTTACCGAGCTCACTCGGTGATCGAAGGAAACTATGATAGAGTGTTTACCGAGCTGGGAAGGTAAGCGAAGAAAAGTTAGTGTTTACTGAGATGGGAAGGTAATCGAAGAAAAGTTAGTGTTTATCAAGCTGGGAAGGTAAGCAAAGGAAAGTCAATGTTTACCGAGTTCACTTGGTGTCCAAAAGGAATTTGGCAAAGACAGTTTCTACCAAGCTCACACGGTAATCTATACTTACCGAGTTCTCCGAGCGATTGAAGGGATGTCACAGAGTTCACTGTATTAACTGAGCTTAGTCGGTTAACACAGGAATTATTTTTTGAACAGTATTAACCAAGCAGTGTCGGCCAGTAAAGGGATTTGTTAGTTTGTAATTTTAATTATTTCTAGCCAACTATTGTATTTGTTTGATTATTGGTCAGTGATTAGAGCCGACTAAGATAATCTGTAAGGTATATATGAAAGATCAAGTTGTGAATTCGTAAGATGTAAGAATTTGGGTGCATAAGAGTACAAATGTATGGATATGAAATGAGCGAATATTGAACATAAGAGCGAATGTTGAAGAAGTGTGATGAAGGATTAGATGCATTGAAGGAGCTGCAAAGTTGTATGTGATCAGTAAGGATCTAGTCAAGCATAACAGAGATCTGCAATCAGCAAAAGATAAGTTGCACATTATATCAGGTCACTTCATTGTTTCTTTCTAACCATTGTAACAGTGAACACAAAATCTCTTAACAGAGTGGGTTTAACAACCCTATTGTAAATCCTCTAACAAGGTGACAGTTCAGTTGAATTGTTCTAAAGACCTCTAGCAAGGCCACTCCTAACAGGGTGATTAAATCCTCTAACAGGGTCACACCTAACAGTGTGTTTTGTAACCTTTAACAGGGTTGGCTCCTAACAGGGCTCACTTCAGAAGAGTGAAAAACAGTAACTAGTTACATTGGTGGTTTTTCCCATATTGGGTTTCCACATTAAATCTGGTGTCTTTAGTGTTCATGATTGCTGAATTATTTTGGTTACCAGTTCTTAATAATTATTAGTATTTGCTGCATTATCAAGTTTCAGTAATCTGTAACCAAGATCAAGATTTTAGACATCTAAGGGACTGTGAAATGTTTTTGTGGTAACTGATTCACCCCCTCCCCCTCTCAGTTATTCCATTCTCATTTCCAACAATTGGTATCAGAGCTTTTGGTACTTGCAGGAGAAGATTTCAAGGATCTAAGAAAAAGATCAGGATGTCTTACAAAAGAGAAATTCCAAAACTTAATAGAGATAACTTCTCAGCATGGCAAGGACTGATGAAACTTCATCTAGCTACTATTGGTGATACTGGACTGAAATACCTTGAAGAATAATATGAAGAACCTTCTGGCACACTGTCAGTCAATGATATTGCTGAAAAGAAAACTCACAACAACATGATGATAGACATAGCATCTGCTCTCAGCTATGAAGAATTTGATGACATTAAGGACTGCAAAACCGCCTTTGACATGTGGAACAAGCTAAAAGAAATCTATGGAGGGGATGACAATGTGAGAAGAGAAAAAGCAGAAAGTCTAAGAGGACAATTTGATCAAATGAAGATGAGAGAGGATGAAAACATTGCAAAGTATGTTGAAAGAGTTAAAGCATGTGTAAGTGCAATTAGGGCAGCTGGTGGTGACATCAAAGGAGAAACAGTTGTAAGAAAAGTTCTCAGAACCTTGCTTCCCATTTATGTAATTAGAGTGTCTGCAATTCAGGAAAGAAGATGTGAAGCAAATCATCAGATAAATCTTGAGGCCATAGTTGGGAGATTAACTGCATTTGAACTAGATAACTTTGACAACTATGTTCCAGCTTCCAAGAACATGGAATCAACATTTGAGGCCAAACTTTCACTCAAGGAGAAAAGCAAAAAGAAACTTTAGTTAGAAAGTGAAGATGAATCAGATCTAAGCTCAAACAGTGATCTTGAAGTAATTGAAGCTCTTCTAGCAAGAAAATACTCCAGAGGCAGAGGAAAATATAAAGGTAAAGTTCCTCTAATATGTTTTTCATGTGAAGAAATTGGTCATATTGCAGCTAGGTGTCTGAAAAAGCAGAACAATGACGAAAAGAAGGATCATAAATGGAATGGCAAGAAAGATTTCAAATCATTCAAGAACAAAGGTAAGAAATCATGTTTCATGGCTGAAAATTCTGAAGATTCTGATAATAGTGAGGATGAAATTGTTTATATTGCTGTTAAAGATGATTCTAACAATGATGAGGAAGATAAAATTGCTCTTATCTCTCATATAAGTAAGAATGATACATGGATTATAGACAGTGGTTGCTCACATCATATGACTAGTGATAAAACTAAGTTTGATCAGTTTGAAGATTATGATGGTGGCAGTGTAAGGTTTGGTAATAATGAACCTCATTTCATAAAAGGAAGAGGAAGAATCTGTCTAACCAAAGAACTTGTTTGTAATAATGCCTATTGGGTTGAAGGTCTCAAACATAATTTGCTAAGTGTGGCACAATTACTCAATACTGGATTCAAGGTGGAATTCATGCATGGAAAGGCAAGACTGTTGAATGAGCAAGGAAATCTGATAGGATCTGGCACCCAAACTAAAGGTAACTTATTCTATCTAGAACTTGGTGAATGCTCATGTTTTATTGCTCAAATTGAAGAGAGTTGGTTATGGCATAAAAGGTTGTGTCATGTCAATTTTGATAATTTGATAAAAATAAGCAAATTCAAGAAAGTAAGAGGCATTCCTAACATTAAGAAACCTGAGGTTGGTCTATGCAAGAACTATCAGATTGGTAAAATGGGAAGGACTAGTTTTAAAAGTAAAAACTATCAATCTAAAGATATATTAGAAATTGGGCATACTAATTTATGTGGACCTATTGGAATAGAAAGCTATACTGGAGAGAAATTTTTCATTCTCTTTGTTGATGATTACTCAAGAATGATGACTGTCATGTATCTAAGAAATAAATCAGAAGCATTTGAGAAATTTAAATGGTATTTGGAAAGAGTAGAAAAAGAAATAGGGAAAAGACTAAAATGTTTAAGGTCAGACAGAGGTGGTGAATTCATTTCACATGAATTCAATAACTTCTACATTGAAAGAGGTATTAAAAGATAGGTTTCAGCACCAGGAACTCCAGAACAAAATGGAATAGCTGAAAGAAGAAACAGATCCATTATGGATTGTGCAAGAACCCTAATGATAGAAAAGAACATTGCTATCAAATACTGGAAGGAAGCCATCAGCACTGTAGTTCATACATTAAACTGAGTACAGCTGAAAAAGGATTCATTCAAGACTCCCTATGAATTATGGTATAGCCACAAACCCAATGTAAGTTATCTGAAAATATTTGGAAGCAAATGTTATATTTTGAAAGAATCTAGAAAAGGAAAATTTGATGTAAAAGGTGATGAAGGAATATTTTTGGGATATTCCTACAAAAGCAAAGCACATAGATGTTTAAATCTATCCACTCAAAAGGTCATAGAAAGTGCACATGTGAAAATTGATGAGTTTGCAGACAAATCAGAAGAAGAAAGCAAAAAGGAACCTAAAGACTACAAGAGATTTGTTTACATTGAACCAGATACTATACCAAGTATACCGTTCACTCAAGAATCCTCAACTCCTGAGTCTTCAGTAATCGAGTTGCAAATAGTTCAAACCGAGCCTCAGCAACTTTCAGACACTACCGAGCAAGTGTCTACCGAGTCTGAATCAACCGAGCCAATATCTACCAAGCCAGAACAACAAGAATTTGAAGAACAGAAGGATAATAATGAAATTCATTCAAGAGGCAAGGAACCTGTATTAGCAAAATATGTTAGAAGACATCATGCACCAGATCATATCATTGGAGACAAATCTGAAGGAACCCTGAAAAGAAGTAAGTTGAAAAATACTTGTTTACTTGCTGATTTTGAACCTAGAAGTATTAAGGATGCACTGGAAAATGATAGTTGGATTGAGGCAATGAATGAGGAAATAGAACAGATAGAGAAAAATAAGACATGGACTCTTGTACCCAGGCCCAAAGACAAGAATATAATTGGAACCAAGTGGGTATTCAGAAACAAGTTGACTGAAGATGGTAAGGTATCCAGAAACAAAGCTAGATTGGTATGCAAAGGATACTCACAAGAAGAAGGTATAGATTATGGAGAAAATTTTTCTCCTGTTGCAAGATTGGAAGGAGTCAGAACCTTACTTGCATATGCTGCTCACAAAGGATTCAAAGTTTATCAGATGGATGTCAAGTCAGCATTCCTCAATGGAATACTAGATGAAGAAGTTTACATTGAACAACCTGAAGGCTTTGTTGATCCAAATAAAAGGAACATGGTCTGCAAATTACACAAGGCACTGTATGGTTTGAAACAAGCTCCTAGAGCATGGTATGAAGGAAGGTCCAGATAATAAGATTGTCTTGGCAGAAATATTTGTAGATGATACTGTTTTCACAGGGCATGATGATCTTTGCAAAGAATTTTCAGAACAAATGAACAAGGAGTTTGAAATGTCTATGTTTGCTGAGATAAAATTCTTTGTTGTTCTTCAAATCCAACAAAATAAGAATGGCATCTTCATCACTCAGTCAAAATACATCAAGGAGATATTGAAAAAGTTTGGTATGGAGGATTGTAAACCTATTGGAACTCCTATGTGTACTGGATTGAAACTTACAAAAGATGATGAATCCAAAGAGGTAGATCAAACATTGTATAGATCTATGATTGGAAAATTGCAGTATGTAGTTCATATCAGGCCAGATATTGCTCTCGCAGTTGGTATTGTTGCAAGATTTTCAGCAAAACCAAGAGAAACTCACCTGATGGCAATCAAGAGAATAATGAGATATTTGAAAGGAACTGAAGATTATGGGCTATGGTACAAATTTGGAGGTAATTTGGATTTGAAAGTTTTTACTGATGTTGATTGGGCAGGGAACCTTGATGACAGAAAAAGCACAAGTGGAGGAGAATTCTTTCTTGGAAAGAGATTGGTTTCTTGGACAAGCAAAAAGCAAAATTGTACATCCCAATCTACAGCAGAGGCAGAGTATGTTGTTGCAGCAGTAAATTGTTCTAATATTGTTTGGTTTAAGCAACTATTGCAAGGAATGAAGATGGAAATCAAAGAACCAGTTGTTATGTTCTGTGATAATACAAGTGCAATCAATATATCCAAGAGTCCAGTGATGCATTCCAAGACCAAGCATATTGCAATCAAATATCATTTTGTCAGAGAATTGGTGCAAGACAAGGAGATCAGATTGGAATATGTCCACACAAAGGAACAAATTGTTGATATATTCACAAAGCCCTTGTCTAAGGATGCATTTTTATATCTTAGAGGTAAGTTAGGGGTTATTCCCCTATCTAAAGTTCACTAAAGGAAGCTTTAGTGATGCATCAATGGATACCAGATTGAAGATCTATCTGTTGATGCAGTTTAATCAAAAATCATTGCATATGAATCAGTACTATAGGTACATTGCAATTCACTTTACTTCAGTTGTCTTTGGCATGTGTTGTCAAAGAGGGAGAGATTTACTGTCATATCCTTCTGAAATTTATGAGACTTAAAAAAATCTACTATGAAGCTCCTTAAAAGAGGGAGACTAGTGAAAGAGGGAGAAGTCTGTTATCTTGTTTTCAAAATTTCATTCTGTTATGAAATGTTGTGTTGCCATCAATGCCAAAGAGGGAGATTGTTGGATAGTGTTGTCTTTGATGTTACACAAATGTCATATCAATCATCAGACAGAATCTACCGAGCTCAGAAGGTAAGCATAGTAGTTTACAGAGTCTACCAAGCATTGATGTATATTACACTGTAAAGATAGCTTCTACCGAGCTAACTTGGTTAACGAAGGAAGTTTAGTACTTACCGAGCTCACTCGGTGATCGAAGGAAACTATGACAGAGTGTTTACCGAGCTGGGAAGGTAAGCGAAGAAAAGTTAGTGTTTACCAAGCTGGGAAGGTAACCGAAGAAAAGTTAGTGTTTACTGAGTTGGGAAGGTAAGCAAAGGAAAGTCAGTGTTTACCAAGTTCACTCGGTGTCCAAAAGGAATTTGGCAAAGACAGTTTCTACCAAGCTCACTCGGTAATCTATACTTACCGAGTTCTCCCAGCGATTGAAGGGATGTCACGGAGTTCGCTGTATTAACCGAGCTTAGTCGATTAACACAGGAATTATTTTCTGAACAGTATTAACCAAGCAGTGTCGGCCAGTAAAGGGATTTTTTAGTTTGCAATTTTAATTATTTCTAGCTGACTATTGTATTTTTTTGATTATTGGTCAGTGATTAGAGCCGACTAAGATAATCTGTAAGGTATATATGAAAGATCAAGTTGTGAATTCGTAAGATGTAAGAATTTGGATGCATAAGAGTGCGAATGTATGGATATGGAATGAGTGAATATTGAACATAAGAGCGAATGTTGAAGAAGTGTGATGAAGGATCATATGCATTGAAGGAGCTGCAAAGTTGTATGTGATCAGTAAGGATCTAGTCAAGCATAACAGAGATCTGCAATCAGCAAAAGATAAGTTGCACATTATATCAGGTCACTTCATTGTTTCTTTCTAACCATTGTAACAGTGAACACAAAATCTCTTAATAGAGTGGGTTTAATAACCCTATTGTAAATCCTCTAACAAGGTGACAGTTCAGTTGAATTGTTCTAAAGACCTCTAGCAAGGCCACTCCTAACAGGGTGATTAAATCCTCTAATAGGGTCACACCTAACAGTGTGTTTTTTAACCTTTAACAGGGTTGGCTCCTAACAGGGCTCACTTCAGAAGAGTGAAAAATAGTAACTAGTTACATTGGTGGTTTTTCCCATATTGGGTTTCCACGTTAAATCTGGTGTCTTTAGTGTTCATGATTGCTGAATTGTTTTGGTTACCAGTTCTTAATAATTATTAGTATTTGCTGCATTATCAAGTTTCAGTAATCTGTAACCAAGATCAAGATTTTAGACATCTAAGGGACTCTAAAATGTTTTTGTGGTAACTGATTCACCCCCTCCCCCTCTCAGTTACTCCATTCTCATTTCGAACAGTTTCTAGAGGAAGATCAAGAAGATGGATATATACAATGAATTGTATTGAACTTGATGATAAACCTTAATATCTATGGTGATTATGGAAAATAGTAAAGAAATAAGTTCTTATTTAAAAAGGTACATAAAAAAACCAAAAGAGGGTTGTGTGTGAGGTAAGTATAGAATAAGGTTGATCAAAGACACACAATTGAGAGTGTGAATGTGAAGCTAAAAGAGATTGCTTATGTATATGCCACTAATATTGATAAGTGAAATATGAGAAAGAAGGATTGTGCATTGTTGAAGGGGGAAGAATGATCACTTGAAGGGTTCTTGAGTGAATTAGAAACATATATGACAATGGAGAGCTTATTAGTGAATTAGAACCTGAACCAAACAAAGATTTGAACTTGTAGAGTGAGTTGTAATCATACAGATCAAAACCCTACTATTTTATTTCTAATCATTTTAAATAGATTGTAATGAAATAATTTTAACATAGGTTGAACTAATAGTCATTTGAAGGACTTAACAGTCTATGTAAATCCTTTAACAAGGTGATATTCTAAGTGGAATGATCAAAGTCCTCTAACAAGGCCACTCGTAACAAGGTGATTAAATCCTCTAACTAGGTCACATTTAATAGTGTGTATTGTAACCTTTAATAGATTTGGCTCCTAATAGAGCTCACTTTGAAAGAGTGAGAAAGTCATGACATGTTGTTGGTAGATTTTACCAAATTGGGTTTCCACATAAAATCCTAGTGTCAAGCTTGTGTTGAATACTTTATGTCTTACATTTTATATTCAGCGAAGTATGTTATATTTGGAACAATAGTTTTGGTTTATCAATACAGTAGAGACTAAACAACAGAAGGATAAGAAGAATAATAAGAGTTTTATGTTTAATTATTCAAATGATACTTATGGACCTTGAGTAACTAATTCACTCCACTCTCTCAGTTATTCCAAACATTTCTAACAAGAGGCAACGGGGGGTGTCAATCTTAATTTTCCCTCAATGGGAGAATAAAATTATCAGCAAAGGTGCATCTCCTTGTCATAGAGCTATTTAGACCACCTTCAAATTCCATGACTACACTATTGACCTATGTAATATTTATGCTCCTAATGACTATAGAGAAAGAACCATCCCATGGGATTGGCTTTTAGATAACCTTCCTAACACTTATTGGGTTTTCACTGGTGATTTCAATATGATTGAATGCAAACTTGATAAGAAGGGTGGATATTAACATGAATTAAAAGGAAATGAACTTTATTTCTAGGATAAGATAAAGATAAATATTAATATAGATGATCCTCTCTTTGGAATGAAGAATGAATATATTAACATCTAGCATACTTGGTGTAACAATCAGTTTAATAAGGAAAGGATTTACTGAAGAATGGATAGATTCTATTTATATTTTTCTTTGCTTGGTTTTGATTAGGCCAATGGAAACAATCCTATTTGTGTTAAGACTGCTAGTATCTCTGATCATTCCCCCATTCAAGCTTGCATCATAGTTAAGGATGATAGTATTAGGGACAATATTTGTAGATGCAAGAATCCTTTCAAGCTCAACACTTCTTTGTTGCATGATAATGATTCTCTTGAGCCCATCAGATTTCTCACTACAATCTCTAAATTTTTGTGTTGATAAGAGAAATCTTAGAACTAAATGGGAGAAATTGGTAAAGTATGATGGAAAATGTTTCAATTGGTAGGAACTAAAGAGCCTATTGATAGAAATTATAGTGAAAACTACTATAGAGGGAACCTAATAACATTAAAAAAAATCTCCAATTCAAAAAATATGACCACAATCTAACCATTAACAACATATAAACCAAATCTTAGTTAAGAAAAGTCCAAAGCTACAAAATTAAAGGTCAAAAGGTCAGAGCCAAAGAAAAATGGATTAAGGAAGGAGATAGAGGAAAAATTTATTTCTTTAATTTTATTAAAGCCAAGAAAAGTGGAGAATAAATTAAAGGAATTCAAAGTGAGAATGGATTCACTAAAGATTCAAATAAGATCCTTAATACCTTTGTTCAGTTCTAAAAAAAACTATTTTCTTCTAAAGTTGACAACATGAATAAATTTTCTTCAAATCTCTGTATGAATCTCATCCCTAAGAGGTTAGCCAAAGTCATTTTAATATGCTTCAAAAAAATATTGGTCTCAAAGAAAATGAAGATGTCATTGCCTCAATTGCTAATGGAAAATCCCTAGGACTAGATGGATTTCCTATTGAATTCTATAAGGCTAACAAAGAATTGATCTCTACTAAATTTATCAATATTTATAAATTTACTTTTCAAAATAACATGTTGGGAGAAATTGTTAATAGAGGGGTTATCAAGCTCTTGCCCAAATTCAGAGATGTATCTTTGGTTTAAAATTGGAGACCAATAAATCATTTAAATATCTATTATAAAATCATTTCAAAAAATATGGCTAGAAGAATCTTTGATATTCTCAATACCATTATCTCCAAGACTCAAAATGGATTCATAAAGGGGAGATACATCTTAGATAACATGACCAATTGGGAGGCTATGCATTAGGCCAAAAGAGATGAACAAGATGTATCCATAATTTTGCTAGATTTTGAAAAGACTTGTGATAGAATTGAATGGGGTTTTGTGGTTGAAATGTTGAAGGCCATTGGGTTTCCTTCTTACTTATACACTTGGGTTAAAATCATTTTCAAATATAATAATACTATCATAGAAGTTAATGGTAAGCTTTGTGACCCAATATCCTTGGGTAGATCAATAAGATAAAGATGCCCCTTGGCTCCTACCCTATTTTTTATTGTTGCTGATATATTATCTTATGTTCTCATAAGTACACATCTTGGTAGCCTAGTCAAAGGTTTGATTCTTCTTAATAAAAAAGACTTCCTTATAGAATAGTTTTCTAATGGTATTGCTATGTTTGTGGAGATGAATGAGAATAACTTTGATAACATAATTGATAGAATTCATTTATTTTTCCTCACTTCAGAAGATAAGATCTCACCCATGAATTCCACTATTTTAGGATGGAAAGACACCCCTCCTAATTAGTTTAGTAAAAAAGGAAGGAAACAGAAAGGGGCTAATGATATTGTGAGATATTTAGGAATCTCTTTATCTCTAAATCGCTCTAACAAGGAGATCTAGAATTGGATATTTAATAAGATAGAGAGGAAACATATTAAATGAAAAATTCATATATTATCCATTGTAAGGAGGGCACATATTTTCCAAAATGTCATTTCTTATCACATAGTTTATTATTCCTCACTTGGATGTTAGCTAAGTATCAATCTAATAACCTGGAGAAAATTTTGAGAGGGTTCTTGTAGTTAGATGGCATGGGAAATAAGAAAAGACATTGTGTGAAATGGAACTAGTGCTATTCTCTGAAAAACATGGGGGTTGGGGGGCCTTGGGCTCAAAGTTATAAAAGTGAAAGGCTTAGCTCTTGCTTCCAAATGGATTATTAAGGTTATGAATAAAAATGAACTTGGGAAATCCGAATTAGAAATAATATAAGTGTGTGTTTTATTAAAAGAGGCAAATATTGGCATAACATTCCTTTCATTGATATTTTGTTTGGTGATTTTGATATTAAAATTTTGGATCTAAGGTTTTCTCCTCCATTTGGAAAGCTTGGTGCTATGTTAGATCCTTGATTTTCAATATATTTTTTGTAAGGAAATGTCCATACTATGCTATTATTGATAGATGTATTTGGTGGCATATTGATCTCAACAAAAAACCATGTGCTTTGATCTAATGTTGCTCTGCTAAAAGATGACATAATTTAGGTATATCTATAATTTAGGATATTGTCATTGACAAGCATTAGGGGGTCTTGGGAGGATACTTTCTTGAAATTTAATATTCCAAAATCTTAGAAGAAAAGTTATACCCTTATTTCCAAGGCAGTGGGTAAGTTATTTCTTGGTATTATTTTTAATTCTCAATAGTGGTTAGATCAGATAAGGCGGATGGATGACAACAATTTTAATAGTTGCTCCTGCAAACAAATATACAATATGCTTAAGCACAATAAAAATATTATTAATAGAATCAAACTAGTTTGGGGTTTGAACTAGGAGATCTCTAAATGGAATTTTGTTTTTGAATTGTTTTGGCACTCCCCTATTCAACCAAAAATTGTGTATTTTAAATGGATTCTTTTCCTTAAAAAACTTGTTGGTTTTGTTCTTCCTCCTGTGATGTTCAACCTATTGTTTACTCTTCGTGTAATTGTCTAGAAAATTTGAACATCATTTTTTTGAATGTGTGTTTGCTAAAAGCTTATAGGAATTTCTATTGGTCATCCTATCATTTGGAACTGTAATGATGGTCTCTCCTAGCATGAAATTATAGCAGACTTCATTTCTAATTTTGATTCCTATTTCAATATGTTTTTTTTTGTTTTAACTATTGAAATCATGTGGATCATTTGGAAAACAAAAATGAGAATATTTTCCAAGAAAGAAAATGGGCCCTTACCAAGTTTAACTTCAAACTTACACATTTTTATATTGTTTCCCAGGTCACATCCATCATTGAAGTTCCAAGGGAAATATTTAATGAGTTACTCAAAGAAGGAGCCATGATTGTCTCCAAAAGAGAAATCCAAAACTTTGATGACTTGGATGCTGAATAAATGCTTGATAACCATAGTGACATGGATAATAAAGGGAACCAAACCAATGTTAAATTTTTTAGACATAGCAACACTAAAATCAATTCTTATGATACCAATATTCTTGACCTCTCCAATAATGAGAGAAGGATCTTTGATGGGAGGGAGATTACCATTGCTTGGGACTACATGTTTAATTGGCATAGTGATAATGGATTGAATAAGTATTACAATATGAAGAATAGACTCATTAATGTAAAAGTGAATCTTGAAGCGAATCTATCTTTTTTGTTACTTTTTGATTGTACAACAAAACTTATGCATACTATATATTTTGAAAATATCATAGTCAGTCATCATGTAATACTTTGTTGACTTCCTTCATATTTTTTAGTCTCTCTTGTTCTATGGCATAAGAGGCTATTCCATATAAATTTTGAAAGCATTTTAAGGCAGGAAATAAACCATGTATAAGAGACTTGCCTCTAGTTTTTATGGTAATACATGGAAGTACATAAGATCAAATTGGGGAGATGTGTTCACCTTACAAGAACTTGGGAGCTACTACTAAGAACGTGACATTGTTGGAAACTTACAATTGGAGCAATTGTTGTTTTGTTATTGATGTCAAACCTATTGGTGAGACATATTTTTATCTGATCTAAATGTCATATCTATTTGATTAATGAAGAGGATTTAAGAGATTTATCATAACAATAGCTTCTAGAGGAAAGGTTGAGTTATGGAAAGGAAGCTATAATGGACATTTGATTAGTTAGACTTTGATAGGACAAAGTGATTATTTATATCAAGAATGTAAAGCTAAGCCAAGAAATAGAGTAAATGATTAAGGAATGTCAAGTGATGCTAGTGTTAATTGAGTTCTAGTAAAAGTCAAGAAAATCTAGTGTTTAAAAAGTCTCAATATTGACCAAGCAAGTTAGTTGATTCTGATCCAAGAAGTTCTACAACAACTGAGTGATTAAGTGATGACCGAGTGTTAGAACTTAGTGATTTTTGAGTGATAGTATTTTGAATGTATTTGAGGAATCATGATTTCTATATGACTTAGTTGATTTATTGGGATATGGAAACTATGTTGAAGATAATATTGATGAGTTGAATCATTAAATTCAAGGAGAGGATTAGGTGAAGACCTAATAGACAGATTCCAAAGAAGTTTATAGAGGGTGATCAAGATGTTAGAAATATAAGAGGAGTAACTGGAGGGGAGGGATGAATAAGTTACCACTAAAACAATTCCAAATCCCTTAGATGTCAATACAAACTTCTTATTAGCTCAAATCCTTAGACAAATTGGTTAGAACTAGATATTCACTATAACTCAGTTAACAAAGAAATCTTGAGATATTAATGTGAATTAACCTTTAGTAACTTTTTTGTAGAAAGATAAAGTAGTAAGCTAATAACATGAACACATGAGACACCAAGATTTAACATGGAAACCCAATTTGGGAAAACCACCAATGTAACTAGTTACAAATTTTCACTCTTCTAAAGTGAGCCTTGTTAGGAGCCAACCCTATTAAAGGTTACAAAACACATTGTTAGGTGTGACCTTGTTAAATAATTTGAATCACCTATTAGGAGTGGCCTTGTTAGAGGTTTTAAGACACTTCAATCTATAAATGCCACCTTATTAGAGGCTTTCCAAAAATTACTTTGAAGTTAACTCTATTAAGAGATTTCTTCACTACTACAATTGTTAGAGAGTAACAATGATTGACCTAATTATTGAAGAAACTAATTTGTAAATTTAGATCATTGTTCTTGCTTATCCTTTGGATCCTTCTTGATTAGAATATTCTTTGCAGCTCCTTGGATGTTTTACCCTTAATGAAATATCCTTCTTTATTCATATCTTATCTTCTTTCACATCTTCATATTTAAATCCACAACTTGACCTTTCATATATATGAAACCCAATGTCAAGTTGGTTTGAGTAACCTTACAAAAAAAATTAACATCCACTAAGTCAGCTTTCATAAACAAATTAATAAACAAAACTATTCTGCTATAGGTTAGCTAATACTAAAACTGAGTCACTTGGTTAACACTAAGTTCCTTTGCTAACCAAACTGACTCACTTAATACTAAACTCCTTTGGTAACTAACCTGACTTGATTTACATAGGAATCTTTAAATAACCAACCTAGCTTAGTTTAAACTTGATCATTGAACTTGGCTTTTTCGAAACTCCTTCTCAACTGATCGTAGAGTCTTTTGAGCTCAATTATTACTAGCAGTTCTCTATTATAGTGTAACATTTGTGTAACATTAGTGACAATATACAATTGAATAATTATTTTTAATAATCTACCTCTTTGGCATTGATGGAAACACAACATGTCATAAGGAAAAAATAGAGCAATTAGAATGATTTATAAGATTTTATAATATCCTTAGTTTCATTTTTATTATTTATCCATGAGAACTCCCTCTAAGATTCTCCCTCTAACATCTTATCTTCAAAGTCCATCTCATCAAGTTCTCCCTCTTGTTGATATACAAGTTTCTTCCTCTGATTCATGAAACCAATCAAACTCTCTATCAATTATTTTGATTTTAATATGACATATTCAATCTTTCTCTCTTTGACATCAAATGCCACAATGAATTTATAATGTACTTGATGTATTGATTCATATGCAATGAACTCTAATTTCTTTGCATTAACTTGATAGATCTTTAGTGTAGTTAGGTTAATGCATCACTAGTCTATACTCTAGTGAGCATCAAATAGGGGAATGACCCCTATCTTTCTTCTAAGATACAAAAATTCATCCTTAGGTAATGGTTTGGTAAATATGTTAGCAACCTACTCCTTTGTGTTTACATATTCCAATCTAATCTCTTTATCTCAAACTAATTATCTTAGAAAATGATATTTGATTGCAATGTATTTTGTCTTAGAGTAAATCACTAGATTTTTGGATATATTGATTGCACTTGTGTTATCATAGTAGATAATGACTAGGTCCTTGATTTCTTCCTTTATTCCTAACAACAATTGCTTGATCTAGACTATGTTGGAACAAATAACTACTGCAACAAAATATTTCACCTCTACTGTAGACTGAGAGATGCAATTTTTCTTCTTACTAGTCCATAACACTAGCCTCTTTCTAGGAAATAATTCTCCTCCATTGGTGCTTTTTATGTCTTCAACACTTCCAACCCAATCTGCATTAATAAAGACTTTCAACTCAAGGTTTCCCCCTTTCTTGTACCTTAGACCATAGCATTGAGTACCTTTTAGATATCTCATAATTATTTTGACTTCCATCATATGATTTTCTCTAGGATTTTTAGAAAACCTTGCAACTATACCAACTATTAATGCAATATCAGACCTTGTGAGAACAACATATTGAAGTTTCCCAATCATAGATTTGTAGGTAGTCTAGTTTACCTCCTTTGAATCATCATTCTTAGACAATTTGTGTGCAGTACACATAGGTGTTCCAATTGGTTTGAAATATTTCATTCCAAAGATCTTCAATGTCTCCTTGACATATTTTGACTAAGGTAAATGCCATCCTTCATTTGATGAACTTGTAAACCAACAAGAATTTTATCTCTCCAAACATTGACATTTCAAATTCTTTCCTCATTTCTTTAGATAATTATTTTCATAAGTCATCATGACCTATGATTAGTATATCATCTACAAATATTTTTGCTAATAAAATATTATTTTTTGGTCCTTCTTTAATGTACAAACTACTATTATCATTGGTTCTCTAAAAACCAATCTTTACCAAGTATCCATGTAGCCTCTCATACCATGTTCTAGGAGCTTGTTTCAAAACATACAATTTTTTATGTAACTTATAGACCATGTCTCTTTTATTTGGGTCAATTAAACCTTTAGGATGATCAATGCAAACTTCTTCCTCTATAATTCCATTTAAGAAAGCTGATTTTACATCCATTTGATACACTTCGAATCCTTTAAATGTAGCATATGCAAGTAGTGTTCTAACCCCTTCATATCTAGAAACAAGAGAAAATATTTCTCTATAGTCTATTCCTTCTTCTTGAGCATATCTTTTACATACTAGCCTTGCCTTATTCCTAGATACTTTTCCATATTCATTCATTTTGATTCTAAATATCCACTTGTACCAATTACATTTTTGTTCTTTGGTATAAGAACAACAGTCTAGGTATTGTTCATTTCAATTTGTTGAATCTCTTCATTCATTTTTTGTATCCAACTTTTATTATTCATCGCATCTTTTATAGTTCTAGGTTCAAATGTAGTAACCAAACATGTGCCTTTTAGTTTGTTCCTTGTCATTATGCCTTCTTTTTTATCTCCAATTATTTGTTTGGGATCATGATGCCTTTTGACACATCTAGCAAGTATAGGTTGCTTTCTTCCAAATTCTAGACTTGTTTCACTTGTTTCACCATGATCAAAGGTTTTTTGAAACTCTAATCTTTGCTTGGGTCCCACTATCTAAGACTCAGTTTCCTTTGATTGTGACTCATATTTCTATTCTGTTGGCTGCAACTTGGGTTGCACTAACTATTGCTTAGTTTTCTCTAGTTGCAACTTGGGTTGCACTACAGAGTTAGGTGACTTGGGTGGTGTTGACTGCTAGAGTGATGCTATCTGTTGTTGCCTAATCACATTTTCTTGTACATTTGGTAAAGTATTAGGCTCAAAGTAAACATAATCTATATAGTCTTTAGGCTACTTTCTACTTTTTTCTTCACTTTTTTCTAAAAACTCATCAATTTTTACATGTACACTTTCTATAACATTGTGAGTAGTAAGATTCAAATATTTATATACTTTGATTTTATTAAAGTATCCTAGGAATATTCTTTCATCTCTTTTTATATCAAAATTTCCTTTCCTTGTCTCCTTTAAGATATAAAATTTGCTTCCAAATACTTTGAAATAATAGACATTAGGTTTGTAGCCATACCATAAGTCATCAGGTGTTTGATCTTGTTGGAAATATAAGAGGAGTAACTGAGAGGGGAGGGGTGAATTAGTTACTAAAAAAATAAATCCCAAATCCCTTAGATATCAATATAAATTAAATTATGATTAAACTATATTCTCTTGTAACTTGGCAAACACACATCCAATCAGTTTACACTAGTAAATGTTGTAACTTGATAGATACTGAAATAACTTTGTGATTGCTTAACATGAAAATTTTAAGATAGTTTATGTGATCAATCTTACTATAACTTAGTTGCAAACACATAAAGGAAATAGCTTGAACACAATTCACACCAAGATTTAACGTGGAAAACCAATTTGAGAAAAACAACCAATTGCAACTAGTTACTAATTTTCACTCTTCTAAAGCGAGCCCTATTAGGAGCCAACCCTATTAAAGGTTACAAAACACATTGTTAGGTGTGACCCTATTAGAGGATTTAATCACCCTATTAGGAGTGGTCTTATTAGAGGTCTTTAGATAATTCAATCTTGAAATGTCACCTTGTTAATGGATTTACAAATAGCTATTAAGCCAACTTGGTTAAGAGATTTTAGATCACTACTACAATGGTTAGAGAATAACAATGAGATGACCTAATTTTTGATATAACTAAAATTTTGATTACAAATATCAATTCTAGCTTGTATACTTGATTTCTTCTAATTGAATGTATCTTTGCAACTCAACAAGGATATTATGCTTACCTTCCAATTCACTTCCTCTACGCATCTTAAAATCTTCTATTATGTTCCACACATTCAATCCTTAACTTGACCTTATATTCATATCCTACACAATATCAAGTTGGCTTGAATACAACTTAGAATACTTAATATTCATCTCCTCAGCCAGCTAGAACTAAAAAATAATAATTGAACTTAATATGCCAAAATAAGAAAATCCTTCATTAGTTGACCCTACTCAGTAGACACTAACATAACAACAATTTTTTTGTGTTAACCAAGTGAATTTGGTTAACAACAAATATTCAAAAAGTTCCTTTGGTAATTGATTGAGCTTAGTTAACACTAGTTCCATCCAAAATTTCCTTCATTAACTAAGTGAGCTTAGTTAACACTCAACTTCTATAAAATTATCTTTTTCACTTGAGTGAACTAGATATACACTATCTTCTAAACTTGGAAAACTCTGGAATGCTCGACAAACGTAGAAAACTATCTTCAATGCCTAAGTGAGATTAGCATACATTGATTGGAAATGATATGATATTTTGTGTAACATCAAAGACAATACATAATTAATCAATTATTTTCAACAATCTCCCTCTTTGGCATTGATGGAAACACAACATGTCATAATACAATAAAATTCTTAGAGAAATAATAAAGTAAGGAACATATCCTTAGTTTCATTTTGATTCTCATCCATGAGAACTCCCTCTATCAGTGTGAACTCCCTCTGCCTTCAGATTTTCCCTCTATCAGCAAAAATTTGTCTTCTGACAATAAAATTTCTTTCTTTGATATCATACCATGTTCTTTCTCTATGACATCTTCAGAAATATATACTCTCCCTCTTTATTAAATTTTTGTGAGGTATGATAGTAAACTTCTCCCTCTTTGACATCTCATGCCAAAGAAAATATCCAGTGAATATCAATGTACCTAATGTACTGATTCATATGTAATGTGCTCATTTTAATGCTACATCAACTGATTGATCTTCAACATGCTCTAGTTAATGTATCACTAAACATCATTTTAGTTAGCTTTAGATAGAAGAATTACCCCTAATTTACTTCTTAGATACATAAATGCATCATTAGGTAATGAATTAGTGAATATGTTTGCAATTTGTTCTTTAGTATTCACATATTCCAATCTTACCTCTTTATCTTATACTAATTCACTTAAAAAATGATATTTTATAGAAATGTGTTTGGTTTTGGTATGCATTAAAAGATTCTTTGATATATTATTTGCACTGGTGTTATCATAGAATATAACCACAGGATCCTTGATTTCAATTTTCATACCTGCCAACAGTTGGTTGAACTAAACAACATTTAAACAATTAACTACTACTGCCACACATTTTTTCTCTACTATGGATTGAGAAATATAGTTTTGCTTCTTTCTTGTCCAAGACACCGATCTTTTACCAAGAAAGAACACTCCACCACTAGTGCTCTTTCTATCATCAATACTTCCTACCCAATCAACATCAGTGAATGCTTTCAAATCAAAATTGCCTTCATTTTTGTACCATAATCCATATTCTTCAATACCTTTTAGATACTGCATGATTCTCTTGATTTCTATCATATGATTTTCTTTGGGATTTTTTGAGAATCTAGCCGCCATACCAATTGTTAATGCAATATCAAGCCTTGTGTGCACTACATATTGCAACTTTCCAATCATTGATTTGTATGTGGTTTGATATACCTCCTTGGAATCATCATTTTTCAATATCTTATGTTTAGTAGACATAGGTGTTCCAACTAGTCTTGAATCTTCCATTCCAAAGTTCTTTAATATCTCCTTGATATATTTGGATTGAGTAATGTAGATACCATCTTTCTTTTGCTAGATTTGCAATCCAAAAAAGAATTTTACCTCTCCAAAAATGGACATCTCAAAATCTTTACTCATCTCTTCTAAAAATTCCTTGCATAAGTAATCATTTCTTGTATATAAAGCATCATCCATAAAGATTTCTACCAATACAATCTTCATGTCTAGTCCTTCTTTGATATATAGACTATTGTTATCATTTGTTCTTTTAAAACCAATTTTTATCAAGTAGTTGTGAAGTCTTTCATACCAAGCTCTAGGAACTTACTTAAGACCATACAATGCTTTTTGTATTTTACAAACCATATCTCTTTTTTTAAGATCTACAAAACCTTCAGTTTGTTCTATGTAGATTTCCTCTTCAAGGATTCCATTCAATAATGCAGATTTTTCATCCATTCGATAAAATTTAAATCCTTTATGTGTTGCATTTTCTAGTAATGTTCTAACACCTTCTAATATTGCAATAGTAGAAAAAGTTTCATCATAATCAATAACTTCTTCTTGATAATAACCTTTACAAACTAACCTTGCTTTGTTTCTAGAAACTTCTCCATCTTCATTTAGCTTATTTCTGAAAAACCCACTTTGTACCAATTATATTTTTATCCTTGGGTCTAGGAACAAGAGTCTAAGTCTTATTCTTCTCTATCTATTATATTTCTTCATTCATAGCTTCAATCCTACTTTCATTATCCAAAGCATCTTTCACTAATCTAGGTTCAAATTTAGCAAGCAAGCATATACCTTTTAATTTATTTCTTGTTATTGTTCCATTTGACTTGTCTCTAATGATTTGATTAGGTACATGATGCCTTCTAACATATTTTCATAAAATAGGTACTTTGGATTTGGATTTTGTTCCACTAATCTCTTCATGATCTTCTACATCAAGTTCACTTCCCACTATCTATGACTCAGGGCCATTAGACTTGGTTTGCTCTGGCACTAGCTTAATAGCTTCTGATTGCAACTTGGGTCCTTTAGGTTGCGACTCGAGTTGTACTGGTTTCAACTCGGTAGCTTTTGGAGATTTTGGAGACTTGGGAGGTGAGGCCTCTTGACTTCGAAATAGATTTGACAATATATCAGGTTCATAATAAACAAATCTTTTGTAATCCTCAAGTTCTTTGTTGCTATCTTCTTCACTCTTTTCTTCAAACACATCAATTCTTACATGTACACTTTTTATGATTTTATGAGTACATATATTCAAACATTTGTATGCTTTAATTTTTCAAGAGTATCCTAGGAATATGCCTTCATCACCTTTGACATCAAATTTACCTTTCCTATATTCCTTTAAGATATAACATTTGCTACCAAATACTTTCAAGTAACTTACATTAAGTTTGAAGCCATACCATACTTCATAAGGAGTTTGATTTGAGCATTTCTTCAACTATACTCTATTCAAGGTATACATTGCAGTACTGATTACTTCCTTCCAATATTTGATTGTAGCATTCTTTTCTATCATTAAGGTTCTTGCACAATCCATGATGGATTTGTTCCTTCTTTCTACTATACCATTCTACTGAGGTGTACCAGGGGCTGATACTTGTCTCTTAATTCCTTTTTCAATGTAGAATTTATTGAATTCATTGGAAATGAATTCACCACCTCTGTCTGATCTCTTACATTTTAGATTCTTTGTAGTTTCCTTCTCTACTTTTGCTAGATACTGCTTAAATCTTTGAAAAGCTTCAGATTTTTCTTTTAGATACATTATAGTCATCATTCTAGAATAATCATCAAAAAATAGAATAAAATACTTATCTCTACTATAACTCTCTATTCCAATAGGTCCACATAAGTCTGTATGGACTAGCTCCAAGACTTCTTCTGAATGATAGTCCTTGCTTCTAAAACTTGTCTTTTCCATCTTACTAATTTGACAATTTTTACATAGACCCATATAAGATTTCCTTAGGCTAGGAATACCTCTTACTCTTTTCTTCTTTCTTATCTTGATTAGATTATTAAAGTTTACATGACATAATATTTTGTGCCATAACCAATGGTCTACTTGAGCAATAAAGCATGAACTTTCACTGAGATCTGGGTAGAATAGATTATTTTTTATTTGTTTTCCAAACCCAACCATATTTCCTTTTCCATCTAGCAAAATGGTCTTCCCATTCATGAACTCTACCTTGAATCTAATGTTATTCAAATATGCCACACTCAGTAGATTATGCTTTAGTCCTTCAACCCTATAAGCATTATCACATCTAAGTTCATTGGTTAGTGAGATACAACCTTTTCCCTTTATGCACCAAGGTTCATTGCTTCCAAATCTCAGACTACCACCATCATAATGTTCCATGTGCTCAAACATTTTTCTATCACTATTTATATGATGTGAGCAACCACTATTAATAATCCATGCATCATTCTTGCTAACATTAGAGATAAGTTCTATTTTATCTCCTTCGTCATCAGATTCATCTTTTATAGTAATATATACCATTTCATCATCTTCACTACTATCTAAATCGTTAGCTATATAACAAGATTTCTTACCTTTGTCTTTATAGTCCTTGAAATTCTTGAAATCCTTATTTCCTTTATACTTGGTGTGCTTCTTTTATCTTTGTCTTCTCTATTGGGACATCTTGCAACAATGTGCCCAACTTCTTCACAAGAGAAATATATTAAAGGAATATTTCAGTTATACCTTTCTTTTCCTTTGGGATACCTTCTTGCAAGCAATACTTAATGGCTTCAAGATCACTTTCAAAACTATCTTCCTCTTCGATTTTAGATTGATTTCCTTTTGACCTTTTATTTTTCTTCCTGAGTGATAACTTGACTTTAAATGTAGACTCGAGATTGCTAGAACTAGGAACATAATTAACATAGCTATCTAGCTCAAATATTGTTAATCTTCCATCTATTGCATCCAATGATATGTCATTCTTTGGATTGCATCTCATTTCTTGAATTGTTGATACTCTAATTTCATATATAGGAAGAAGTGTTCTAAGAAATTTAATTACCATTGTTTCATCATCAATCTTTCCTCCTGAAGCTTTGATAGCACAAATACTAGCTAATGTTCTCATCTTCTTTCATCTTTATTTGATCAAATTATCCTCTAAAATTTTCAGGTTTAGCTCTTCTTACATTACCATATCCTTCATAGATGACTTTCAGCTTGATCCACATTTCATAAGTAGTTCCACTATCTTTGACCTCATCAAATTTGACATAGTTGAGAGATGAAGCAATATTGATCATCATGATCTTATGGCTCTTCTTCTCTACAATTTCTTCAACAATCATAGTTCTAGTAGGTGTCATATATTTTATGTCTATAAATTTTAGCCCTAAATCTCCAATGATTTTCGAGTGTAGCCTCATGAGTTTCTACCATGCCTTGAAGTTATCTCTATTCAGATTTGGGAGCTCCCTTCTATAAGACATCTTGATCTTTAACTTAGGTCCTTGAAACCTTTTCTGCAAGCACCAAAAAGCTTTAATACCAATTGTTGGAAATATAAGAGGAGTAATTGAGAGGGGAGGGGTGAATTAGTTACTACAAAAATAAATCCTAGATCCTTTAGATTTCAATACAAATTAAATTTTATTTTACTATAACTTGGAAAACATACATCCACTCAGTTTACACTAGTAAATATTGTAACTTGGCAGATACTGAAATAACTTGGTACCTGCTTAACATGAAAATATTAAGATATTTTCTATGATTAATCTAGGTTTATCTTAGTTGCAAACACATAAAGGAAATAACTTATACACAATTGACACCAAGATTTAACGTGGAAACCCAATTTGGGAAAAACCACCAATTGCAACTAGTTAATGATTTTCACTCTTCTGAAGTGATCCCCGTTAGGAGCCAACCCTATTAAAGGTTACAAAACACACTATTAAGTTTGTCCATGTTAGAGGATTTAATCACCCTATTAGGAATGGCCTTATTAGAGGTCTTTAGACAATTCAATTTTGAAATATCACCTTATTAGAGGATTTACAAATAGTTGTTAAGCCAACTCGGTTAAGAGATTTTAGATTAGTGCTACAATGGTTAGAGAGTAATAATGAGATGACCTTATTTTTTATACAACTAAATTTTTGATTACAGATCTTAATTGTGGCTTGTATACTTGATCTCTTCTAATCGAATGTATCTTTGCAGCTCAACAAAGATATTCTACTTATCCTTCCAATTCTCTTCCTCTAAGCATCTTCAAATTTTATATTATGTTCCACACATTTAATCCTCAACTTGACCTTATAGTCATATCTTACAAAATGTCAAGTCAGCTTGAATACAACTTAGAATACTTAATATTCATCTCCTCATTCAACTAGAACCAACAAATAAAATAATTGAACTTAATATGCCAAAACAAGAAAATCCTTCGTTAGCTGACCTTGCTCTATAGACACTAACACAACAACAATTTTCCTATGTTAAGCAACTAAATTTGGTTAATGTTGCATATTTACAAAGTTCCTTTGGTAACTAAGTCAGCTCAGTTAGCACTAGTTCCATCCAACATTTCCTTCATTAACCGAGTGAGCTTGGTTAACATTCAACTTCTTCAAACTTCTCTTTATTGCCTAAGTGAATTTGATAGACACTGTCTTCTGAACTTGGAAAAGTAAAGAATGCTTGATAGACACTAGAAACTATCTTCAATGTACAAGTGAGCTTGGCATACACTGATTGGAAATGATATGATATTTTTTGTAACATCAAAGACAATACACAATACACAATTATTTTCAATAGATCTCTACATTTCTTTAGTTGAACTTGGTTCAAGGTATGAACTATTGTGCTAATTTCTTCTTTCTAGTATTTTGATGCAACATTTTTCTCTATCATCAGTGTTCTTTCACAATCCATGATGAATCTATTCCTTCTTTCTACTATGCCATTATGTTGAGGTGTACTAGGTGTAGATACTTGTCTTTTGACTCCTTCACTATATTTTTCAATGTTTACATATTCTTTCATCTTCATCTGATTAAATTGACCTCTTAGAATTTCTTCTTTGTTTCTTTTCACATTGTCATCTCCTCCATAGATTTTTGCTAGTTTTTTCCACACATCATAGGTAGTCAGACAATTTTTTACTTCATCAAATTTAGAATAGTTAAGAGAGGAAACAATATCAATCATCATTGTGTTGTGAATCTTCATGTACACCATCTGATCCATAGTTTAATAATTTAGATATGCCACATATCGATTCTCTAAGAAGTGCATACATGTATCTCTAGTCATCCCCAAATGTAGCTTTATGAGTTCCTTCCATGCTGAAAAGTTATCTTTGTTAAGCTTGGGGATCTCTCTTCTATAAGACATTTTGATTTTTAGCTTAGGTCCTTTAAACCTTTTCTGTAAGCACCAACAACTTTGATACCAATTATTGGAAATATAAAAGGAGTAACTAAGAGGGGAGAGGTGAATCAATTACCACAAAAACAATTCTAAATCCCTTAGATGTCAATACAAACTTCTTATTAACTCAAATCCTTGCACAACTCGGTTAGAACTAGATATTCACTTTAACTTGGTTCACAAATAAATCTTGAGATATTAATGTGTATTAGCCTTTAGTAATTTAGTTGTAGAAAGATAAAGTAGTAAGAAGATAACATGAACCCATGAGACACAAATATTTAATCTAGAAACCTAATTTGGGTAAACAACAAATGTAATTGGTTACAACTTTTCACTCTTCTCAAGAGAACTCTGTCAGGAGCCAATCTTGTTAAAGGTTATAAAACACACTATTAGGTGTGACCCTATTAAAGGATTTGAATCACCCTATTAGGAGTGGTCTTGTTAGAGGTATTAAGACTTCAATCTAGAAATTCCACCTTGTTAGAGGATTTACAAAATGACTATTAAGTCAACTTTGTTAAGAGATTTCTTGACTGCTACAATTGTTAGAGAGTAACAATGATTGACCTGATTATTGAAGCCACTGATTTGTAAATTTGGATCACTATTTTGGCTTATCTTTTAGATACTTCCCAATTAAAATATTCTTTGCAACTCCTTGTATGTTCTTCCCTTAATAAGATATCCCTCTTTATTTGCATCTTATCTACTTTCACATATTCATATTTAAATCCACAACTTGACCTTTCATATATATGAAACCTAATGTCAAGTCAGCTTGAATACCCTTACAAACAAACAATTAACATCCACTAAGTAAGCTTGCATTAAGAAAATAATAAACAAAACTATTTTATTGTAGGTCAACTCAAACTAAAATCGAGTCACTTGGTTAACACTGAGTTCTTTTGGTAACTGACCTAACTTGGTTAACATTGAACTCCTTTAGTAACTGACCTAACTTGATTTACATAAGAATCTTTCAATAACTGATCTAGCTTGGTTCATACTTGATCATTGAACTTGGCTTAATCCAAACTTCTTCTTGGCTAATATTGGAGTCTTTTAAGCTTAGTTATTACTAGCAGTTCTTTGTTAGAATGTAACATTTGTGTAACATCAATGATAATATAGAATTGAATAATAGTTTTCAACACAAGAAGGTGTGTAGATACAATGAATTTGATGAACTAGATCATAAACCATAAGACCTATGGTGATTAAGGAAAATGACAAAGCAAGACTTACCTATTTGAGAAGGTATTGACCTAAACTTTAAGAGTATGCACATAGAGAAAGGTGGAATAGAGATGTACAAGGGTGAAAAAAAGTGTGTAAGTGTGAGAGAAAATAAAAAAGAATTGATTGTGCATATGTTTCTGATGTTGATAAGTGAATCTGAGTAGAAGGCTTAAGTTTTGATGTGAAAGGGGATGACCACTTGAAGAGTTGCCAAGTGAGTTAAGAGATAGAGTTGACAAGGGGGAACTTATTAGTGAATTAGAACATGAACCAAATAGTGATCTAAAATTTCCAAATTGAGTTGTAATCATATATATCAAACCTTACTATTTTCTTTCTAATTATTGTAAACAATTTTTCTTGAAATTATTTTAACAAAGGTTGACCTAACATTCATTTGAAGGATTTAGTAGTCTATGTAAATCTTTTAGCAAGGTGACATTCTAGATGTAATGATCAAATTCCTTTGACAAGGACACTCTTAACAAGGTGACTAAATCCTCTAACTAGATCACATTAAATATTTTTTACTATAACCTTTAATAAGGTTGGCTCCTAACAAGGCTCACTTCAAAAGAGTGAAAAAATGGTGAAATTATGCTAGTGGTTTTTCCCAAATTGGGTTTCCATGTAGAATCTTGGTGTCAAACTTGTGTTTAATGTTTTATATGTTTTACATTTAGAAAAGTATGCTATGTTTTGAATAGTAAGTTTGTTTATTAGTATAGTAGAGACCGAGCAACAATAGGCTAGGCAAAATAGTGAATGTTTTGATGTTTATTGTTCAAATGATACTTATGGACCTTGAGTAAATAATTCAACCCCCTCTTAGTTATTCTAAATATTTATAGCAATTGGTATCAAAGCTAAGTTCTTATAGAGAAAAGTTTGAAGGTACTTTAAGCTAAAGATTATGACTCACAAAAGAAAGGTGCCAAAGTTGAACAAGGAGAACTTTCTTGCATGGAAAACTTTGATGAGACTACACATATCCATTATCTATGATGTTTCTATTCACTTTATGGATAATGAGTATGTTAAAGTAAAAAAAACTCCTCTAATAATTGAACAACTAAAGAAAAAGCAAGAACACAATCAAGCAATGCTGGAGATTGACACAACCTTGAGATATGCTGAGTTTGATGATATAAAAGGGTGTGATAGTGACTATAAAATGTGGGATAAATTGAACACCATATATGAAGGTGATGAAAATTTCTTGAGAGCTAAATTAGAGAGCCTACGAGGTAAATTTAATGACATGAGAATTATAGGAGAGAACATAGTGCAATATTGCACAAGAATCAAAGAATTTTTTAATGTTATTTATGGTGCAAATGGAGAAATCAAAGATGAAAAAGTTATAAATAAGGTATTGAGGATTCTACTCCCTATATATGTTATTAGAGTTTCTATAATTCAAGAACTAAGATGCACACCAAGTAATACTTTGACTTTGGAAGGTGTAATTGGTAGACTTGCTTCTTTTTAGATGCCTAACTTTGATAACTATACACCTGCTACTATTGAGTCTTCTTTTAAGTCACAACTGGTTCTTAGAAAAAAGAAAGGAAAACATATGAAGAATGAAAATGAAAACATTTATGATGATCTTTATGAACTTGAAGCCCTTATTACAAAAATATTTGGAAGAGGTAGAGGTAAATACAAAGGTAAACTACCTATTATTTGTTTTTCATGCAACAAGATTGGTAATATTGTTACTTGGTGTCCTGATAGAGAGGATAAGGATGAAAGAAAATAAATAAGAATGACAAAGATAAAAAATCTTGTTATATTTCTAAAGAAGAAATTGAAAATGAATCTAAAAGTAATGATGATGAAGTTGTCTATGTTGCTATGAAATAAGATTCTGATGAAGATGAGAAAATTGCATTAATATCATTTATAAACAAAATTGAAGATGGATAATTGATAGTGGATGCTCCAATCATATGATTGGTGATAGAGATAAATTAGAGGATATTGGTCCATAAAAAGGTGGATGTGTTAAATTTGGTAATGAAATTCCATGTGCTGTGAAAGGTAAAGGTACTATTTAACTAACTGACAAGATCAAATGTGACAATGTTTACTGGGTTGAAGGACTTAACTATAGTCTATTGAGTGTTTCACAACTTAAAAAACCAGGTTACAGAGTTGAATTCCATCCCAGGAAGGCCAATATATATGATGTTGATGGTAAGCTAATTAGAAGTGGTATCAAAAAAGAGGCAACTTGGTCTATCTAGATTTATCTAATGAGACATGTTTCTTTGCACAATAAGAAGATGTTTGGTTATGGAACAAGAGGTTATGTCATGTGAATTTTGATAATTTGATAAATTTTAGTAAAATGAAGAAAGTAAGAGGGTTTCCTAAACTAAAGAAGCTTGAAAATGCTATGTGTAAACAATGCCAATTAGGTAAAATGACCAAGCCTAGTTTCAAGAGAAAAACATACACTTCGAGTGATATTTTGGAATTGGTTCATACTAACCTATGTGGACCTATTGATGTTAAAAGCTATTGTCAAGATAAATATTTAATTCTATTTGTTGATGACTATTCTAGGATGATGTCTATGATGTTATTTAAAGATAAATATAATGCTTTTTAGTTATTCAAGTGGTATTTAGCCAAAGTTGAAAAAAAGTAGGGAAGAGTCTGAAGTGTTTGAGATCTAACAGAGTGGTGAATTCATTTCCAATGAGTTCAATAAATTTTTCAATAAAAAAGAAATCAAAATATAGATGTCAACACCAAGGACCCCTCCTCAAAATGGGATAGCTGAAAGGAGAAGCATATCAATAATGGACTCTACAAGAATATTGATGATGGAGAAGAATGTATCAAACAAGTATTAGAGAGAAGCTATCAGTACTATTGTCTATACCCTAGACAAAGTACAAGTCAAGAAAGGTACAAATGCTACACCTTTTTTACTCTAGTATGGATATGCTCCTATTGTGAAATATTTCAAAATATTTGGAAGTAAATTCTATATACTCAAAGATAATAGGAATGGAAAACTTGATGCAAAGAGTGATAAAGGTATATTCCTAAGATATTCCACCAAGAGAAATTTTTATAAGTGTTTAAATTCTAACACTAAAAAAGTTGTGAAAGTGAAAATGTGAAAGTTGATGAATTTACAAAAAGAAGTGACATTACATGCAATGAAGAACTTGAAAATTACAATACATTCATCTATGTTGAAGATTGTTCTCCAAGCACTCCAAATGGACAAGCAAACCAACTTGTAGTTTCCTAGTAGATAGGTAATGATGAAGTGCAAAAAAAATTTATTGAGCTATAGATAATGGATGCTAAGAAATATAATGAAGATGTCGAGTTATACACAACCAATTTTGACCATTAGAGAGAGAATGCCAAGCATGCAAAAATTGGACCAGAACTTGACCAAGAAAGAGAAAATGAGCTTGAGATTATTTTTTGAGATGAACTTGTTGAAGAACAAAGAAGGAAACCACTTGTGCTAGCCAAGTTTATAAGAATATATCACAAACCTAAAAAAATCATTGGTAATCATGAATCAAGTATTATGGCAAGGAAAAGACTCAGAGATGATACATGTTTACTTTGTGAATTTGAGCACAAATAAGTAAAGGATGCTCTAGAAAATGAAGATTAGATTCAAGAAATGAATGAGGAAATTGAAAAGATTTAGAAGAATAATACTCAAACCTTAGTACCAAGACTTAAAGAAAAAAATATTATTGGAACAAAATGGGTTTTCAGGAATAAACTTAATGAAAATGGTGAAGTTACAATGAACAAGGAATAACTGGTATGCAAAGGATATGCTCAAGAAGGATTTAATTATGGAGAAAATTTTTCTCCTATGGAAAGAATTGAAGGAGTTAGAACTATGCTTGCATATTCAACCTACAAGAATTTCAAGGTATATTAGATGGATGTCAAAACTATATTTCTGAATGGTATACTTGAGGAAAAAGTGTACATTGAAAAACTTGAAGGATTTTTGGATCCAAACAAGAATAATATGAAATGTAACCTAAAAAAAGCTCTTTATGGATTGAAAAAAGTCCCAAGAGCATGGTATGAAAGACTTCATAATTATTTGGTGAAGATTGGTTTTGAAGGGACAAATTATAAAAATAATATATATTTGAAGACTGGTAAGAACAATAAAGTACTACTATCTAAAATATTTATTGATGACATTATATTTGGAGGAAAAAGAGCATTATGTAAATCATTTTTTGATGAAATAAAGAAGGAATTTGAAATGTCCATGTTTGATAAAATCAAATTCTTTGTTGGATTGCATGTATATCAAATGGAGTTTAGTATTTTCATTACTCAGTCCAAATACATCAAGGAGATACTAAAGACTTTTGGAATGGAAGATTCAAGACCAGCAAGTACACCTATGTCTATAGGACATAAGTTATCTAAGAATGATGAATCTTCTAATGTGAACTAGACATTATATAGATCCATGATTAGAAAATTACAATATGTTGTTCATAGTAGACCTAATATTGCATTAGTAGTTGGGATAGTTGCTATATTTTTACCAAATCCTAAAGAAAATCACATTATGGTAGTGAAAAGGATAATGAGATATCTGAAAGGTAGCAAAATCCTTCTAGTTAGAAGGCAATAGGTCACTCTGTTAGACTTTTCAGATAAACAATACAATGTTTATTCCAGATGATCTTGTAGGTAAGGACTATGTTGAAGTGTATGTGAGGATCAGAGGCCCCCAATTTTGTGTATACATTTCTTGCACCCACCGTGGGCCTAAGAAAATCAAATTTTCTGGCCTCATCTACTTTATTTTCTAATATTTTAATGATTTTGTAATACCTGCATGTATAGATTTCTAGATTTTCATGCAAAGATTTGAGGGTTTCACTTGTTTCTTTGCACTTCCTCGCACAAAAAAGTGCCCCATTGTACAATTTCTCATGCGGCATTTCATTTTCTCATGTAAACCTATGTAAGATTTCATGCAAAATCTTGGAACAACACATGCAAAATGCATAATTTTAAGAATTTAGTTCATCATTTGATTTGACTAACATGTTTTCTCTGAAGCACTTTCTTTCAGCTTTTTGATTTTTCAGTAGTATAACTCTAGTTTGTAGGATGATTGATGAAGATTCCTTGTATACAAACATATCAAATATGAACTGACCATGTGTTTGTAGGATGATGTCAAAGATATGAATGTCAAAGATTAATTTTAAAACCACATAAAACATTGTGTCTTTTTCCTACTTTACCAATTAGAGGTCATGACCACGGGTAAATCAGAAACCTAGAAGCCTCTGAATGAAAACATTTGAGGGAGGAAAGCAAGTTAGTGGTTCTCCCAAATGAAGCCTTTAATGAAGAGATAATGATTTCCTTTTAGGGGGATCAAAGTCTTGGAATAGGCCAAGGTGGGATCAATTAAGCTAACTTGATAATTAACATGTCTTGCATGTTTGGGCGAGGAAATGCTGTAGAGGAGTATGCTCTTTCCCCTTGAGGGAAATTAGAAACTTGGACCCTTAGATCTGAACCTCCAGTTTAAGTTAACCCTTAGAAGGCCTACCGAAGTAATCCAACCTCTGAGAATGAAAAAAGTGAGCACACTCCTTTCACTAGAGATTCCAACTCACTATAATAAAAAATATTTGTAGAGAAAAAGACTCCAAAGAAATATTAATTTCCTCTTCTTCATTCCTGATATTGCATATCAAGAAGAGGCTCTGTCTGTTGCACTGGTAAGTGCCAACCCTAGTCTTGCTAGTCAAGTGTGTGCATTTTTAGATGTTAGTGTGGGATTCTAGTCTCAACTCTACTTACAAAGCCATTGAGGATTAATAAAAATTGAATCCAAACAAAACCTTTTAGTTAGTTTCTACTTGGTTCACCTCCAAAAGGAGGCATAATCTTTGCACAAGGAGGGGGACGAATCTCTCCTCTAGAACTCACCATAGGGATGCTATTGGTCATTGGAAGGTGGTATACATATCTGACCCTTACCACAAGGGTGTTCATTTACTATATATGTTATTGATCCCTTTGAATACACCAAAAAACATAGGTGCCCTCTAGTGGGGTGACATGACTGTGTGAGGTGCACGCATGCGTATAAGTTGTCGGATGAAGGTTTTTCCTTCTCTACCATTTTTAGTTTTAGGGATAAAGTGTATTTGTTATTGAGTATTAAACATGTCCAAATTTGTCTAAACAAATTGAAAGTCAAGACTCCCCCATCCCTCTGAGTTGTTTTTCCCTTGGTTGGATTGTATTTGACTACTGCTTGCTTCCCATGTCTCTTTGAAAACATTTGTTTTGTTCAAAACCAAATGCTATTAACAACTTGAAAACCAACCTTGCTATCTATCTAAAATCTATCAAAATTGACCAAAAATCTATCTAGAATAGTCTAAAACTTTTAAAGTCTCTTCAAAATCTAGTTTTAGTTGTCAGTCTAGTGTTTGTTTTCATGCCCAGTTTTGCTAGATTTTGCACGAGTTCCTTTTGACTATGAATCTCTTCACGTAAGTAGGAATTTATTCATGTGACCCTATCAATTTCTTTGCATGTCCTAGTGAGAATCTTTATGTGAGATCATGCAACTTTTTTCTTTTGTCATAATCTTGTTTCGCTTATTAGCATAACACTTCCTCATGCGGCATTTTGTGAGTCCTCACGCTCTTTTCTTGCCTTGGTGTAGTTTCCTACATAGTTCCTAGAGAATATTCACACAATATCTTGAGTTAAAATTGATAATCTAGTCTATTAGAGCTGCCTATGCTCTCAGTCTGGTCTGTTCCTGCAATTTGTTACCTCTTTTCTATCTATGAACAGTCCCAAACAATGGCATCCTTTGGTTGATGACTTGTGATCTACACTTAAACTAGTCTCATTCTTTAGTTATCGTGTTCTTGTCCTTTAGTGCTTGTTATACTCTATGTAATGATAGTCATAATCCTTGGTTGTTCTATCCCTTACTTATACTACTCGTGCCATAGTATACAACACTTTTTTCTTACTTTTTTGAGACTATGTTCTAGTGTGATTCTTCTCTAGGTCTTTGCTTCTTGTCCTTGTCTATGACTATGGCAAGAAGAAGTGGAAACATGTTTTATCCCCTTAGACTTAGATGAGGTCAAGCTATGGGTCATAATCATGATAGAGGTCACCTTCTAGTTTGTACACGATCTGCATCCAGTTCATCTAGTAAGGAATCTCCATGATCTCCTTCACCTATCAGATCACCTCGGGTTCAGAGAAAATTTTCTATAAGCTTACGACAAAACAGGAACCCCTTGTACCAAGAGGATCCTAAAACTAGAAAATGTCCTACATCTCCAAACAATACATCTAAATTATTTTTCAAAGGACCTTTCCCATCACAACATACTGAAACCAAACACATTCCTACAATGGCTAATCATGAACCTAAGCATGGTGAACACAACATAAACTAGGATCAATATAGGAATGAAAAATAGAAAGACTCTTACACTTATGAAGATGAGGAAGAGGTGGAAATACTTCTTGAATACATAGAAAAGTGTTGTAAAGACAAAAAATTCCAAAAGGTTATGGAAATCCTAATTAACAAAGAGAAAGAAAAATACGTTCTCAAATTTTCCCAAGAGGGAGCTAAGCCACCCCATCATTTTAATGTGGAAACTATCATCATACCCAAAGAAGAAACTAAAACTTCTAGACTCCAAAAGAAACTAAAAATCATGCAAGATCAACTAGCTCAAATGATGCGTGATAAAGACATGCCTATAAAAACATACACCTTAGAGGCTCTTTTTCCATTCCCATTTGACAAGAGTATAGACATGCCTCCTTTTCCAAGAGTAGGGTTACCTAAGTATGAAAAATACTTTACAACTACTAATCCTCAAGATCATTTGCATGAATTTGAGGCCTTCTCTATGGAATTTATGCATAATAAAACATATCTCATGCATCTATTCCAAAGAAGTCTAGGTGGTCAAGCTATGGAGTGGTTTTCACACTTGCCTCCTGGTATCAAAACATTTGATGAAATTTCCAACTTGTTTGTCCAAAAAAATTCTCACAACATTCAACACCCTATTAATATCTAAGATTTGTGTAATCTTAAACAGAGAGTTGGGGAACCTTTCCTTACATTTCTTTAGAGGTGGAGACAACTTTATACTAAATATTTATGCAAGATTCTTGAAACGAAAAAGCTTGACATCTTCATTGATAATCTCCTACCTGATTTTGGGTATATAGTCCAACTTCAAGGTCCATGCACCTTTGAAGACATGGTCACACAAGCTATCCATATAGAGGAATTCATGGTCAAGAAGGGTGAACTTACCCTTAAAAAAGGACACAAAACTAGGATCCACCTCTAACAAGGACAAACCCAAGTATGTGAACAAGAATTGAGAGATTGTACATGATGGGGTTGTTGACAACATTACTCCTAAACCTGCTAAGGTAGCCTTTAATCTCACAAATAATCTCAATATAGCCAAGAATGTTGAGAAACCTCCTCCTAACAATAAGACATCTAGAAATAAATCAAGGAACTCATGGGTTACATGCCCTAAACAAGAATGTACACCTCTTGGTGAACCTTTGGATGTGGTCTATAAGACCTTGCTACAAAATAAGCTCATTTCACCATTGGATAACTCTTGTCCTTATGATCCACAACCATGGCCACCATGGTGGAATGAAACTACATTCTATGAATACCACCAAAACAAGGGTCACAAAACTAGCAACTGCATAAACTTGCATCACAAAGTCTAGGACTTGATTGAAGATGGTGATGTTGTGGTTGATGAACATAACAAGAACTCAAATCACAAGGCTTTCAAGGATCCCTTCCTATCTTATGAAAAAGGGGAGAGCTCAAAACTAAAACCTAACAACAAGGTCAACTATATGTACTCTAATGACAACAATGTGATCAACATGGTTGAACCTATGGATTTTGAGTATTGTGACATTATTACCATCAAGGGCAAGCAAGATAACAATAAACCCAAGACACCATTTATCTTAAGGGACCTACTTCCCACACATTTGATAATGAATCTTTGTAATACTATGCCAATGTTGTTACACATTCTCATGCCAAGTTGGTACTCAAAGGCCCTACACCTTCTACTCCTAATCTTAAATAGCACAAAGATAAAACCCTTGATGGTCCATCTGGAAAAGGTACAAAACTTGTGACAAATTTAATAGCTACCAGCTATAGTGTTCTTGATTAGTTAAAATGAACTAATGCTCAAATTATGATCTCTGAGCTACTTAAAATCTTGCATGCTCATAGGAAAATTCTTGAAAAAGCCCTCACTAAGTAAAATGTCCCTCAAGATCTTGATCTTGAGTGATTCCAATCTATGGTAGGTCATCTAACCATGCCTTACTATATGTCCTCTGAGGAGGATGATAATTCATTGAGTCACCAACACAATCAACATCTACACATTGAAGTCATGATACATCAAAAACGTCTCCATCAAGAGCTCATTGATAATAGAGCTAGGTTGAACATTGTATCTATTACTTTGCTTAAACAATTAGACTATTTTGAGGATTCTATTGATCCTCATCACAAGATCACTATTAAAATGTATGAAAAAGTCGACCAAAAGTCTCTAGGTCTTGTAGTGTTCCCTCTCTATGTTGGTCCTATAGAAAGGGATGCCACTTTTAGGTTCTTGAAATTCCCTTGGCTTATAATATCCTGCTAGGAAGACGATGGATAGATGAGATGCATGTTGTATCATCCACTTATCATCAATACATAAATTTCCCATTTCATGGCTCCAAAGTTACTATCCCTGCAAGTACTAGCTATAATTGTAACATGTTGAAAGCTGCTGAAAAATTTGTACCTACTAATAGGGAATCTTTTGATTATTATGATGACAAGCTAAAGAAAATTGAATAGTCACTCTAGCTAAAAGAAACTAGAATGGGAGAATATTACATAGAATCGGTTCTGTCATTGACATCTCTTCCTGAGTCTCCCTATCATTATGGGAGGCCATTTGAAGCAAAGAAGCCATTTGTGTTGACACCTCAAACCAAGTATAATGGTACTTTTGTCAAAGCTACAGTCCCCCTAGAAGATGAAATTGAAAATAAAGCCATTGCTACATGACTTTACAAATAGGAGACTCTAGCTAACCTCACAGAATAGACTCATGAGATCACTCCTATGAAATATGGACCTAGTCTTAGACTCATGAAACACTTTAGCTATAAGGGAGTTGGTCCTATTGGATGCAACAACAGTGGTCTAATCAATCCTATTAAAGAAATAGCTCAAAGAAATAGAGATATATCTAGTCTAGGCTTTAAAAAGGTTCCCTTCCATTTAGGGATTAACAGATTCATACCAGAACCTAAGAGTTCATCTAGAAATGAGTCACAAGCTAAGTTTGATGATCAAGATGATAATATTGATGATGAGGATCCCTATCCTTATCCTATTCCTCACGACCTTGATAAATGTTTTGTTGAACCTAATGACTTTGTGCCACATGTCAGCACTATGGATGGTACTAGTGATTCTTCTGAGGACACTACTGATTTGTATCATACTCATTTTAGAACAAGGAGAGTCTAGTTAGGATTTACACATTGAGTACCTATGCAAAAATATAGATGATGAAGGATAGTATGCCCCTATCACTATTGGGGAATTCTACAGTCTATCGCCATGTAGCACTAATTCTAAGGAATATGAATTGGACTCTCTTTCAGAAGCAACTATAGATAAAGACATCGATCAAGTTCATGTCTATGAAAACCAACTTGAAGTAGGTGAAACATCTAAGATTAAGTCAGAGTGGTCTAATCCAACTAGTGCCCTTGAGTCTTTGGTTGATGACATTAGTACTGAAAAGCATTTGAACACACTTGTGGATGAAGCTGCACTAGGTCTCAAATTGCTTGTCTGAGTATTTAATGATTATACCATGAATGCAATCAAACCTACCACTACTCTTTCACTCACATATCCCAAGCTTATATACTAGAATTCCTATTTATCTAATGAAGTCCCTACATTCTAGAATGACTATGATCTTGCCTACTACTTAAATGTTGTCAAACCAATAACATCTTCTGCCAACAAACAAAGCATCAATATGACTGAAGCTGACATCAAATATCTCAATCATACAATCAAAAAGAAAAAATAGAAGGTTTGATGGTGAAAACCACATCATGGAAGTGTTGGAACCTAAAAAATTAAAAATAAAAGACATATCCAAGGGTGAAAACCTCTCTGAGGTGCTCATGGATGAGATATTTGATGTACTTCCCAGTCATTTTTAGGAAAGATCATCAGTGTTGATAGAGCCAACATAGCCAATCAACTTGGGAATGGAAGAACATCCTCACATGATATATCTTGCACAATCACTATCCCCAGAGGAAAAAGAGGAGTTCATTTCTTTCTTTTGAGAGAAAAAGATAAACCTTGTATGGACATATTTAGACATGCCAAGATTAGATCCTAACCTCATTATGCATCACTTTTTCATCACACTAGGTGTTAAACCAATCAAGTAAAAACTTAGAAAAATGCATCCTCATGTTGCATTGCTCATCAAAGTTGAATTAGAGAAACTTCTAAAAGCTATTTTAATCCATGTTATTGATTATGTTGAATGGATATCAAAGATTGTTCTAGTATCCAAGCATGAAAAATCTATCAGAGTTTGCACTGACTTCCATGATCTCAACTTAGCATGTCCTAAGGATGATTTTCCACTTCCTAACATTGATATGATAGTGGACATGAAAACAAGATATGAGATGTACTCACTCATGGATGGATTTTTTGGTTATAATTAGATCGAAATTGCACCAGAAGATCAGGAAAGGACTGCTTTTACTTGTGCATGGGAAATCTTCTATTGGAATGTGATGCCATTTGGCTTGAAAAATGCTGGTGCTACATATCACAGAGTAGTCACTACAATTTTACATGATATGATGCATAAGACTATGGAGGACTACATAGATGATACCTTGGTCAAGAGCACAAAATTTAATAGTCATCTTCAAGATTTGGGACCTATCCTAGATCACATGGAAAAATTTAGTCTAAGGCTTAATCCTAAGAAATGTGTATTTGGCATCACATCAAGGAAACTACTGGGATAAATTGTGTCTACAAAAGGAATTAAGGTGGATCTAGAGAATGCCCAAGTAATTATGGATATGCTACCACCCCATAATATTAGTTAGATGAGAGGCTTACAAGGAAGACTTCAATCTATTTGCAGATTCATCTCGCAACTGGTGGATAGATCACAACCTTTTACCAATACACTACATAAAGGTGTGAAATATAACTAGAGTAGGATTGCAAGAAAAGCTTGACACTAATAAAATAATATCTTGCTAATCCATTGATCTTGATGCCTCCTATCTATTCAAAGCCTTTGATTTTTTACATCTTAGTAACAGAGACATCTCTAGGTATCTTATTAGCTCAAGAAGACCACAATAACAAGGAAAGGGCTATTTATTATCTAAGTCATATGCTAATCTCTTATGAGATAAATTATAGTATCATTGAGAAAGCTTGCTTGGTAGTCATCTTTGCTTCCCAAAAGTTGAGAGACTACATGCTTGTTCACACTACATAATTGGTGGTTAAAATTGATCTATTGAAGTACTTACTCAGTAAGGCAACTCTCATAGGAAGATTGACTAAGTGGTTCATGATACTAAGTGAGTTTGACATCTAGTATGTTGAATGAAAGGCTATCAAAGGAAAAGCAATTTCTGATTAGCTAGCGGATACACTGATGTAGGGTCTTCTCCCACTAAACACTAATTTTCCTGATGAATCAATTTTGACACTCACACACCAAACTTGGGTGATGTTCTTTAATGGTTCCTTCACACAATAGGGATCTAGTGCTGGATTACTATTCATTACACCATAGAGATATTCACTACCTAAGGCACACAAGATTTTTTTCCTTGTACCAACAACATTGTAGAATATAAGGCTTTGATTAATGGCATGAAAATTACAACTGAATGGAGAGTAGATCAATTGAACATTTTTGGAGACTCTTAATTCATAATCAACTAGGTTAACAATGTATATCAAACAAAGGATGAGAAATTGATCCCTTACAAACACATGGTTGATGACATGAAGCAATACTTTTCCCATATCACTTTTCAGAAAATTCCTTAGACAAAAAAGTGGCTGATGCCATGGCTACTCTAGCCTCTTTGCTACAGATGCCAAAAAATGATCTTCAATACAAGTTCCTAGAGGAAATGTTACTCTACCCTACCTATGATACCCTTGAATCTAGGATGATCTATTCTATTGTAGGACAAGATTCATTCCACTACCACCACATATACTCCTATCTGCATGACCAAACCATTTTGGATGGTCTAACCTAGAATAAAAAATGTCACCTTATCTATAATGCTTCACAACATATCATTATTGTTATCAACTTGTTTAGGAGAGGTCTCAATGGAACATTCTTTAGGTGTCTAGAATTCAAAGAGTCCAAACATGCATTAATCAATGTTCATGAGGGTATTTGCTGATCTCACTCAAATGGCTTGACACTAGCTCATAAAATTATTAGAGCTAGTTACTATTGGCCCAATATGGAGCAAGAGGCAATCAAATATACCAAGTCCTACAAGAAATGTAAGCTCCATGTGAATCTAATCCATGCTCTAGCTAGGGAGCTCATTCCATCTACTACACTATGGCCATTCAAACAATGGGCCTTTGATCTTGTGGGAAAGATTCACCCATCTTCTTCTAATGGACATAATTTCATTATTATAGCTATAGACTACTTCACAAAGTGGGTCGAGGTAGTCCCTCTCTCAATAGAAAATAGAAAAACTATAGCTTTGTCCATCACAAATAACATCATATGCAGGTATGGTGTACCCTCCTCCATTATTACTGACAATAGAGGGTAGTTTAAAAATAAGGACCTTAAGGAATTATGCAAAAAATTTAGAGTCACATGATGCAAAGCCTCACCCTTGAAAACTTAGGAGGAAATGAATCACTCAACTAAGTTACACCAAGGGGCACATCCATCTTCTAGGATCAATCTTCAACCTATTTTAGATTTTTTAAATAACTGATTTTCTCAATACCCACTAAAAATTGACATGCGACATGAACTTTCTTGACCACCTGTCACCATATTTTGGTTTCTTGCAACAACTTAAAGACAAGTCTAACCTAACTTTTCTAAAATTTATTTGAAATACTTTTTTGAGAGAAGAAAACTCAACATCAATCTGACCAAAAACTAACTACCAAATAGTATTTACTCATATTAACTATACACCACCTTTTCTACATGCAATATTTTAGAACCCGATAACATGCAAGCCATTGAACATGACATTCATTGTCATTTCCAAATATGAAAATTTATGTTTCAAACCAAACCTTACCATCATCATATATTAATCATGTGATTTTAGCATCTCGGTGAATATATAAATATATTCACCAAACTCAAAGATTGAATTCTGTGTGGGCATGAATAGGGAACATTGAAATGGAAATAAAAAAGAAAATGAAAAAACTATGATACATCACCCCTCTAAGACCTCATGAATAGATCATAGAGAGTCTATAGAACTTCCATTAATGAAGAAGACTCTCAAAACAATAGATATTTACAAACAACTAAATTAGAAAATCATATTTCTTGTGTAATAGATTTCTAATAGAAAATTTAACTTAGCTTTAAAACCATTCAATGTGGTGTTATTCTAAAACAAAACCATTAAAGTGGAAAAGTCACACTAAAAACATAGATTCACCAAAATCAGGAAAAAAAACTCAAACTTTCTATTTCTCTTGCTAAAATTTGATCTCTCTCCTATTACATTCAGTTAACAAAAATCTGTCCTTTAATCCTTTCTAATCCCTTTCTATTGGGAAGATGAAATGTCCTTAAAAACAAGGAAAGAAAACATTTTTTAAATCATGATAGGATTGGTTAGAATTCAGAATTTTCCACCAACCCCTTCCAGCTATTTGAAATTTCATGTGGCCATCAATTCTTTAGCTAACTTAATTATTAAGCACACATAAAACACTTAAATAAAACTGACTCAATATAGTGGCTATAATTGGAGAGCTTATATGATAGCTATTCCATTTATTCCACCACATCATAGGATTTTATTACAAACATTAAAACTTTAAAACATGACATTAATTTTTAGCATAGGTTCTTGTAGTAGAAACTATTTAATTTGCATTAACTTTCTACATAACTTCCTATAGCAGAAATTGTTTGGTCTACCACTGTAGCATACTCCCTTGTAGAATGAATCTCAAGTCCTCTTGAGATGAGGTGTTATAGTAATGAACCATGCTTTTTGCTTTGTTCCTCATCCATTTGAATATCTTCTGTTGTAGGTTTATTCTTACATTTAACTAAATACTAAAAATCATGTCTCCTTTGAGTCTTCTTAGAAACACCTACAAAAAGAAATATTAGAAAAGAAAAACATTTCTTCATCCTTACTTTAGGCTTATGTTCATCCTCCTATTGCAATCTTGCATTTTCTTGTCCTTGACTCCCTTGTATTTGTCTTTCCTTCTTCATCTTAATCTTTGGTTTGTCTCTATTTCATTACATGAAAACTATTTGTTGTTGATCATTGATTTCTAGTAACAACTTTACTGCATACATTTGTAGCTCCATGAAATGCACTTTCCAATGAAATTCCTCTTTTTTGTCCTCACAAATATACCACATCTCCATACATAGAGAATACACAAAAACTTGATCATTTTCATAACCCATAACTAAATTTTCTATAATTTCTTCTCGTGGAACCAAATCAGATTTTTCCATCTAAATTTCTTTAGAATTTGTTACCTTCTCATAAACATATTCAGCCTCATCTTCTTTTTCCATTACAACATTTGATACTTCTTCTTTGGAAACTTCTTCATATTGAGTCTCCATACTACCACCATTCCTTTTCCATTCTCCCATGATGGCTGCAAACTCTTCCCATATATTAGATTCTTCTTTAGAACTCGTTGCTACTATTGGAATTATGATATATTTGTCATTAGTGAAAACACTTATTCGATTATAAATGCTTACTGAGCTCATCACTTAGTCTACAGTGTATACCAAGCATTCAATGGTTACCTTATAAGTTTAGCAGGTAAACAGTTCTCACCGAGTATTCCAGAGGATACCAAGTGAATGGGCAATTCAATAGTGTTCACTGAGCAAAGAAAGGTAAATGAAGAACTCAATGTTCACTGAGAAAAGCAAAGAAAATGAAGAACTCAGTGTTCACCAAGCAAAGCAAGGTAAATGAAGAACTCATTATTCACTGAGAAAAGCAAGGTAAATGAAGAACTTAGTGTTCACCAAGCAAAGCAAGGTAAATGAAGAACTCAGTGTTCACCAAGAAAAGGAAGGTAAATAAAGGACTTAGTGTTCACTAAGCACAGGAAGGTAAATGAAGGACTCAGTGTTCACCGAGCATAGCAAGGTAAATGAAGAAGTTAGCTTCTACCGAGTGACACTATATCTACTGAGTCACCAATGGTTACCGAGTTCCAAGCAATATTGTGTGGATAGTATGAACTAAGCCTCTACTTCTACTGAGTGCATGATGATGTTGAGTAATGTAGTAGACACCGAGTATCAGAAGGTCACCGAGTCAGCTTGAGGAACTCGAGTTTTCTACTATCTGGCCAACTCAGTAATGTTTTGTTCACTTATGTTTTGGCCGACCTTGTAGTTGTAAATATTGGAATGGTATATATGTAATGTATGATATCATTTGTAGTATGGTATGGTGTGTATAAAAGAGAGTAATATTTGCATATGAAGAAGGTATTGATATATTTTTGAGAAAAGTGAAAGCAAGTCAGTAGTAGAATAAAAGGAATACAACAAGGTCAACATAGGAGTAGAAAAGTTACATCTATCACATTAGGTGATCAATGCAACAAGGATCTTATCAGAAAATAGTTGTAACAAGATCCTTTTCTTCATCCTAATAGGTGAATCAGTTCATAAATCCTTTAACAGGGTGGACCTAACAATCATTTTGTAAATCTCCTAACAGAGTGCATACTTCACTATATGTTTGTAAATCCTCTAATAAGGTGGATCTAGCAATCCTACTTGCTCTTAATAGGGTAGATCATTAGAAGTGATCAATATAAGCCTCAACAGGCCAACTTTATACTGTAGTATTGAAGTTTTTTGGGTATCATCCCCAATCCAATTTTACTTTCTATTTGGAAGGTTTTTGGGTCACCAAATCTCTGTGTACATGTGCAATGAATGTTTGTTCTTTCAGTTATGCAGTAGTTTAGATGAATGAATGGTGAATAGTTAAAATGCTAAATAGGATAAAAATTTTATAAGTTACTGATTCACCCTTCCCCTCTTAGTAACCTACCTTATCCTAAATATTTCCAACAATTGGTATCAGAGCTTTGTGGTTCTTAGGATAAAGTTTGACAACTTGAGCAAAGATCAAGGACAATGGAGATATTCAGACTTGACAGAACTATTGAAAATGAAAAGCTAGATCTGGAAATGGCCATGGCTCAACTCAAAGAAGCAAAGGAGCATCTTTCTCAATCTCTAAAAAGAAGGAAGGAACTTGTAAGACAAATGAATGATCATTAGTATGTTGAAGAAAAGATTGAAGACCTTTTACCATCAAGTAGTTCAAATGAAGCTAATGAAGCAGTCAAGGAACTCCTAGCTAAGAATGGTTCTCTATAGGAAGAAGTAAGGAAGCTTAAAAGAGAACAAGAAATCCAATCCATCAGGCTATGTGAAGTTTTGGAAAGAGAAACAAAGAAAATGAAGACCTAGAGATAAGAAATAATCAATCCCTTCAACATGAAGATCTTTTTAGGTCAACTATCTAGTGCAAATGAAGAAATTTTGAATCTAAGATCTGAGAATGAAAGTTTGAGGAATGATTTAATCACTGAAAGACAAATCAATGCAATCTTACAAAGTGATCTGAGATCTGAGAGACAAATCAATGAAAGTTTGGAAAATGACTTGATCACTAAAAGACAAGTCAATGAAAGAATGATGAAATCTCAAATAGACATGAACCAATTGAATCAACAACATGAGCAGAATCTTCATAGACAAAAAGGTAAAGCCGGTCTTGGATACAAGGAAGAAGGTGAATCCTCCAAACAAGGTGCCCAAGGGAATCAAAGACCCACTTGCAATCACCGTGGCAAGATAGGTCATACATCAAATAAATGTTGGAGTAATAGAAAAGTAAAATTCAATGGCAAATGCTTCAACTGCAATTAGCATGGTCACAAAGCTAATGAATGCAAAGAATAACCAACATTTGAAGGCAAATGTCACAAATGCAAGAAACATGGTCACAAGGCATTCTAATGCAAATCCAAATCATTCAATCCAGCTGAACAACTTGTCAAAGCAATCTTTGAATGGGACTACAATACTTGGTGTAGATGTCATTATTGTGGAGAATATGGACATGTTGGCAAAGACTGTTCAAGGCATCACTTGAGGAAAAGAGACACAATAGTTAGATGTTATACATGTACACAACTTGGTCATATAGCCAAGAATTATATGAATATTGAAAGAATTGAAGATGAAAAGAAAGCTAAAGCTAATAACATTCGGAAGCAGATGAGACAACAATGGATTCCTAAATCTACTGAGCAAGATAGTTCAAATGATGGTCATCTCACTCAAGAAATGGGTGACTCCACCATTTCCAAATAGATTTAAGAAGAATCAAGAATTGCATCATCAAGCCATATCTCAAGCAGTTCTAGAGTGAAAGAGTGCAAATGATCAAATTAGTATTTTAGGTTCAAGGACCAAAGAAAAGTTATCATTCACCGTGTTCCATTTACTGAGCAAGGTTGGTTAAAGACCTTACCAAGCTAGGTTAGGAGTATCAAAGATTTTGTTTGATCACTGAGTTGCAAAGCTTTTACCAAGTAGAGCGATGAGACTGGCAAGCACTATGTCATCTCATCTACCTTCGTACCGAGCATTAATAACAACATTTTCATCAAAAGGTCAGAATTCAATTTCATTTTTCATTGCGACTTAAGAATACTTAGAGCTAAAATATTTCCAGTGAATCCAGAGCAAATATGAAGTGATTCCAAGCGAATTTCAAGCAGAGAATTTGTTCAAGATTTTCTTATATTTACCAAGTAGCTATGGCATCCGCAAGCACCAGCAGCACCAAGGTGAAAAGAGGTTCAGAAATGTTGGTAAAGGGTACAGAATGGAAAGTGCCCAACTTCAAGATTGTTCCGGCCATTGCTGAATCACTTGACCCAACTAGAGCTCAATCTCAAATACCTCCTAAGGTACTTCTTATCAATGATATTCATACTCATTTCAAATGTTCTATTCAAGAAATCAAAAATCTAGAAATGGACAGTGCCCTAGGTGAAATGAGTGTAGATGACTCTCTGAAACCTGAATTCAAGCATCTTGAAACCAAAGAATTGACTCATATCTCGCATATGCCTAGAAACTTCCAAACCAAATGGATTAGGTATATCTTGAGTCAGGTACATAATGGACAATTATGGTTAGAGTAGCTAGTGCTAATCACAAAGAAGATGATTCACAAAATCATGGGTCTCCCTATGCTCAGCAAAGCCAAAACCACCAAAACCCTAAGTCAGGAGGAGTTACAAAGGCAAACCCTAGCCAAATGGGATGGTAGAAGTTTAAAGGTCAACACTGTATCCAATGTCAAACTAAGATTTGGCATACATGCAATTGCATATAAATTATACAGTTCTAGTAGATTGAATAGTGTACCTTATGAAGCTGTGGATTTGGCCCTCAAGGTTGTAAAGAAAAACCTTGAACTTGATCTGTCTGAAGTATTACTAAAATAATTGAATAAAAATATGGATAGTATAAGGACTTCAAAGAATAACCCTTGTAAATTCGGTTCTCTATTGATCTGTTTATTTTTCTACATTCAAAAATTCTTTCCATCTAAAGGAACTATTGTATGGAGAAAAGACATTCCAATTTTGTATCAAATAAATGAGTTTGTGTCAGAGATGGGTGAAAATTTTGATAGCATCATGGACAATTACTTTAAAGATTTCAAGGAGAGAATGAATAATAGGTTCTGAATTCCACCAAAGTTAGTTGAAGATTACAAAGATGATGTATGCTTCATGGTTGACTATGATAAGGTGTACATCCAGGCAGTTAGACCCTAAGTTGCATGGGTAAAACCTCTTCCCTATGAGGTAAATATTGATGAAGCTAGAGAAATCATAGAAGCACTAGTAAATGAGCCAGTAGACCCAAGGCAAAAAATTTTTGGAACCTATGATGAAGCAAAGGCTAGAATTGAGCTTGAAATCAAGCTACCACAGGCCATAGGCAAAGGTAAGACGAAGATAGAAAAATTGAAAACTGCATTTGGCCCTCTTATGCTAATAGAAGGAAAAGGTGAGGATGAAGGAGATGATGAAGAAGAAGGAGGAGAAGAAGAAAAAGGAGAACAAGGAACTGAAGAAGAACCTCCAAAGAAGAAAGGTAAGGTAATAATTACCAAACCTAAGAAGAAGCCTACTACAGTATTCAAAAGAAGAACCAAAAAAGGTAAGCAGGAACCCATACTAGTTAGGCCTGCACCCACATTTGAGGAAAGACTTAAACAATTGGAAGAAGGAATAGGCATCACATATTTCAAGGCATTGAAATTTGAAACTAGAACAGATGCTGAGAAAATGCAGATAGAGGAACTGGTACTCAGAAAGATGGGTAAATGGAAATACTCCCTGGACCAGCTTGCCTCCCAAATCTCAAAAGAACTATTGGAGAAATTACAACCAAGATGGGAATCAACAACTCAAATGGTAAAAGACATCTATGAGCAATCCCTAAAGAATCTTCAACCAAGTCTCACTAGAGCAGAAGTAAAGATTGCAATGAAAAACCATGAAGGTAAAATGATGATCATATTCCACACATGTTTAATTTTGATCAAAGACATTGAGCATGTTGTAAATGATGCTACAAACATGTGGAAAAACATCTATCATCTGCATAAGCCCAGTGAAGACCCAGTGGAAATCAAGGATGATGATAGCAGTGACAGTGATGATATTGATGGCACTCCATCCATCACAGTCTCACCAGGAGAGCTGCATGCATTAATGGGAGAAGACAAGGAGGAAGAAGCTAAAGAGGAAGATAAGGAGGAAGATGATCCAATAAAAATTGCAGCAGCAGTGATTGCATCCCTTCCTCACTCTCCACCAAAAATTGTTTCATCCACCAAGGAGATAGCTTCTACAAGTGAGATTGTGAGCACAATTGCCACATCAATTGTTCAATCTTCACCGGCCTCCTCCTAGCTCTAGGTCTCTGAGATAGATGTGCCAAGCACTTCATCTACCGAGTTGACTATTACTTCCTTAGCTACCAAACCAGTCTCCTCAGATCCATCATCCTTAGTTAGAAAAATAGTAAGTTCCACAATTTTTTCTTCATCAATTCTAGCTTGTTCTATAATTTTGTCAACACTATCTGCATCTACTTCAAATCCAATTAGATCAGATACTACATTACTGAGTGCACCATCATTTTTGGGAAGTGTTCCAATTTTTGATCTGGTAAATACTCCTATTGGCACTCAATCCTCAAGTATCCCAGTTTTCACTGCTAGTCCTTCCATCTCCACTATTGTGTCTATTCCCAAGGTCAAAACAGTCATCACAGAAGCTAAACAAAAGCAACCATTAAGACTTTTGATCACTGGAAAAAAAATTCTTGAAGATATTGACTTAGATACAGAGATAGTGATTCCAAAAATTGACTACAAAAATGCTACCATTGAAGAGATGAAGTATGCTAGTCAACTAATAGAGATGAAGGCTATGCAGAAGTAGTTAAGATCTGAAAGGGATAAGGAGTACAGAATAATTGAGAATGCCAAGAATATAATTACAGAAGCTATAGGTGTTGAAGTAGACTCTACTCAACACATTTTGATTCAGTTAGAAGAGGCTATAAATAAATTCAATGAGGACACCTCTGGCCAAGAAAAAATGATTGAAAAGGCTGAAAGAAAATTTGATAATAAGGTGCTTGAGCACATTGCTCAGTACATTGCAATAAAATAGCTAGAATTGTCCATAATTTTGGTCAATCTTGAAAATTCTTTTAATAATGTGACTTCACTTTTTGCCAAACTTTGTGATGTTACTGAGTACACCAAGGAAATCAAAGAAAAATTGAATAAAATTGATGAGGATATGAAGGTCAGTGCCAAAATGCTGCAACTTGACCCCAATTCAAGTTCATTCCATCATTTTTGAATCAGATTTTTGTTAGAAAAGTAGGTAGAATTGTTGAGAGAGGAAGCAAGGATCAAATCTACCTTGATTGACATCTAGAATATGATTCTTCCTATCATGGACATAATGCAAAAACACATTGCCTACTCCAAAACATTGATCCATGACAACAATTTCTCAGTTGCAGATCATGTGATTAAACTTTCAACTGAAGTTCAGATAGCACTCTCCACCTACAAAATTTTGTAAGAAAATTGGGATAAGACTTTGGCTCTTATTCTCAAGGTACATTATGAGTTTATCTCTCATTTTGGTGTTTTTGTGTAAACACATATTGTTTACTTTGGCATTATTTTCAAAAAGGGGGAGATAGAGTTTCTACCAAAGAAAAGATAGAGATATTTGTAAATACTATGTGCATATTGTATGGGGGAGATATATGTAAATCAAGACATCAAATCTTGCACATAAGCTTTGGCTCATAAGTGTTTTTGTCACTAATTCCAAAGGGGGAGATTGTTAGAATTATGATATATTTGTCATTAGTGCAAACACTTATTTGGTTCTGAATGCTTACCGAGCTCATCACTTAGTCTATAGTGTATACCAAGCATTCAGTGGTTATCTTATAAGTTCAAAAGGTAAATAGTTCTCACTGAGCATTCCAGAGGATACTGAGTGAATGGGCAGTTCAATAGTGTTCACCGAGAAAAGCAAGGTAAATGAAGAACTCAGTGTTCACCGAGAAAAGCAAGGTAAATGAAGAACTCAATGTTCACTGAGAAAAACAAGGTAAATGAAGAGCTCAATGTTCACCGAGCAAAGCAAGGTAAATGAAGAACTCAGTGTTCACCGAGCAAAGCAAGGTAAATGAAGAACTCAGTGTTCACTGAGAAAAGGAAGGTAAATAAAGGACTCAGTGTTCACCAAGAATAGCAAGGTAAATGAAGGACTCAGTGTTCACCAAGCATAGCAAGGTAAATGAAGAAGTTAGCTTCTACCGAGTGACACCATATCTACCAAGTCACAAATGGTTACCGAGTTCCAAGCAGTATTGTGTGACTAGTATGAACCGAGCCTCTACTTCTACTGAGTGCATGATGATGCCGAGTAATGTAGTAGATGCCAAGTATCAGAAGGTCACCGAGTTAGCTTGAGGAGCCCGAGTTTTCTACTATCTGGCCGACTTAGTAATGTTTTGTTCACTTATGTTTTGGCTGACCTTGTAGTTGTAAATATTGGAATAGTATATATGTAATGTATGATATCATTTGTAGTATGGTATGGTGTGTATAAAAGAGAGTAATATTCGCATATGAAGAAGGTATTGATATATTTTTGAGAAAAGTGAAAGCAAGTTAGCAGCAGAATAAAAGGAATACAGCAAGGTCAACATAGGAGCAGAAAAGTTATATCTATCACATTAGGTGATCAATGCAACAAGGATCTTATCAGCAAATAGTTGTAAGTAGATCCTCTACTTCATCCTAATAGGTGAATTAGTTCATAAATCTTTTAATAGGGTGGACCTAACAGTCATTTTGTAAATCTCCTAACAGAGTGCATACTTCACTGTATGTTTGTAAATCCTCTAACAAGGTGGATCTAGCAGTCCTACTTGCTCCTAACAGGGTAGATCATCATAAGTGATCATTGTAAGCCTCAACAGGCCAACTTTATACTGCAGTATTGAAGTTTTTTGGGTATCATCCCCACCCCAGTTTTACTTTCTATTTGGAAGGTCTCTGGGTCACCAAATCTCTGTGTACATGTGCAATGAATGTTTTTTCTTTTAGTTATGCAGTAGTTTAGATGAATGAATGGTGAATGGTTAAAATGCTGCATAGGATAAAAGTTTTATAAGTTATCGATTCAGCCCTACCCTCTCAGTAACCTACCTTATCCTGAATATTTCCAACAGCTACACAATCTTTATCTCCATCTTCATGCCATTTCTCTTGGCATTTCACTTCATCATGCATTTCTAAGGCTTCATCATTTGCCTCCAAAATCTTTTCCATAGGAGTACCTTCTAGCATTGTACTCATCTCTATTTTCAAAGGACATTTTACTATTCCAACCACAAATTATTCACACTCAAATCCCACAGGACTTGTCTTGTTACTCCTCTCATCAATAGTTACTTGCTACACTTCTTCTTTTTTCACTTTATTTTCTTTCAACTTAGCTTCATTCTCTTCAAGTTTCTTTCTCAAACTTTTTATCTCTTCTTCTATCTTGCTTGCCTCTTCTTTTTGTTTTATCATTTCTTCTTCTCTTTTATTCTTTCTCTCTCTCCTTAGCTATGAATCCTTTATGTGTTGATACCTTCTAAAAAGGTACAACCTCACTATTAAAGCTACATCCCCTTGCTCCATTGTACCTCACCTAAGATATTTTCTTTTTTTCCTAGTCTCTTGGACTTCTTAGGTTCTTCTCTCAACCTATTATAACTTTACAAACACACAGCCACTTTTTTCCAAACCTTTTGCTGAGCTCTGATACTAAAAATGATGTAGAGCCTCACCTTGGAAAACTTAGGAGGAAATGAATCACTCAACTAAGTTACATCAAGGGGAACATACATCTTCCAGGATCAATCTTCAACCTATTTCAGATTTTTTGAATAATTGATTTTCTCAATACCCACTGAAAATTGACATGGGACATGAACTTTCTTGACCTCCTCTTGCCACATTTTGGTTTCTTGTAGCAACTTAAAGAAAAGTTCAACCCAAATTTTCTATAATGTATTTGAAATACCTTTTTGAGAGAATAAAACTTAACATCAATCTGACCAAAAACTAACTACCAAATAGTATTTACTCATATTAACTTTACACCACCTTTTCTACATGCAATATTTTAAAACTCGATAACATGCAAGTCATTGAACATGACATTCATTGTCATTTTTGAATATGCAAATTTATGTTTCAAACCAAACCTTACCATCATCATATATTAATCATGTGATTTCAGCATCTTGGTGAATATATAAAGGTATTCATTGAACTCAAAGATTGAATTTCATGTAAGCATGAATAAGGAACATTGAAATAGAAATAAAAAATAAAATGAAAAAACTATGATACATCACCCCTCTATGACCTCAGGAATAGATCATAGAGAGTCTATAGAACTTCCATCGATGAAGAAGACTCTCAAAACAATAGATATTTACAAACAACTAAATTAGAAAATCGTATTTCTTGTGTAATAGATTTCTAATAGAAAATTTAACTTAGCATCAAAACCATTCAATGTGCTTATATTCTAAAACAAAACCATTAAAGTAGAAAAGTCACACTGAAAACATAGATTCACCAAAATTAGAAAAAAAAAAAACTCAAACTTTCTATTTCTCTTGCTAAAATTTGATCTCTCTTCTATTACATTCAGTTAAAAAAATATGTCTTATAAAATCCTTTCTCATTCCTTTTTATTGGGAATATGAAATGTCCTAAAAAATAAGGCAAGAATACATTTTTAAAATCATGACAAGATCAGTTAGAATTCAAAATTTTCCAGCAACCCCTTCCAAGTGTTCTAAAATTCATGTGGCAATTGATTCTTTAGCTGACTTAATTATTAAACACTAATAAAATTGACTCAACATAAAACAAAAATTAACTTTGTCCTAAGTGGCTATAATTGGAGAGCTTATATGATTGAGATTCCATTTATGCCACTGCATTGTAGGATTTTATTACAAACATTATAACTTTGAAACATGACATTAATTTTTTGCATAACTTCTTGTAGCAAAAACTATTTGGTCTGCATTAACTTTCTGCATAACTTCCTATAGCAGACAATGTTTGGTTTTCCACTGTAGCATACTCCCCTGTAGAATGAATCTCAAGTCCTCCTGAGATGAGGTGTTGTATTAATGAACCATGCTTGTTTCTTTGTTCTCATCCATCTGAATATCTTCTATTGCAAGTTTGTTCTTACATTTAACTAAATACTGAATATCATGTCTCCTTTGAGTCTTCTTAGAAACACCTACAAAAAGAAATATTAGAAAGGAAAAACATTTCTTCATCTTTACTTTAGGCTTATGTTCATCCTCCATTTGCAATCTTGCATTTTCTTGTCCTTGACTCCCTTGTATTTGTCTTTCCCTCATCTTAATCTTTGGTTTGTCTCTATTTCATGACATGAAATATATTTGTTGCTGATCATTAATTTCCAGTAACAACTTTACTACTACATACATTTGTAACTCCATGAAATGCACTTTCCAATGAAATTCCTCTTTCTTGTCCTCACAAATATATCGCATCTCCGTACATAGAGAATACACAAAAACTTGATCTTTTTTATAACCCATAACTAAATTTTCTATAAGTTCTTCTCTTGGAACCAAATTAGATTTCTCCATCTAAAATTATTTAGCCTTGTCATAAACACAATCAAAATTTGTTACCTTCTCATAAACATATTTAGCCTCATCTTCTTTTTCCATAACAACATTTGATACTTCTTTGGAAACTTCTTCATGCTGAGTCTCCATACTACCACCATTCCTTTGCCATTCTCCCATGATGGCTACAAACTCTTCCCATAAATTAGATTCTTCTTCAAAAATTGTTGCTACACAATCTTTATCTCCATCTTCTTGCCATTCCTTTTGACATTTCACTTCATCATGCATTTCTAAGGCTTCATCATTTGCCTCCAAAATCTTTTCCATAAGAGTACCTTCTAGCATTGTACTCTTCTCTATTTTCAAAGGACATGTTACTATTCCAGCCACAAATTGTTCACACTAAAATCCCATAGGACTTGTCTCGTTACTTCTCTCATCAATAGTTACTTGCCACACTTCTTCTTTCTGCACTTCATTTTCTTTCAACTTAGCTTCATTCTCTTCAAGTTTCTTTCTCACAAATTTTATCTCCTCTTCTATCTTGCTTGCCTCTTCTTTTTGTTTTTTCTATTCTTCTTCTCTTTTATTCTTTTTCTCTCTCCTTAGCTGTGAATCCTTTCTCTATTGATACCTTCTAAAAAGGTACAACCCCACTATTAAAGCTACATCCCCTTGCTCCATTGTGCCTCACCTAGGATATTTTCTTTTTTTCCTAGTCTCTTGGACTTCTTCTCAAGTTCTTCTCTCAAACTATTATAACTGGACAAACACACACAACCACTTTTTTGCAAACCTTTCGGTGAGCTTTGATACCAAAAGTGATGTAGAGCCCCACCTTGGAAAAATTAGGAGGAAATGAATCACTCAACTAAGTTACATCAAAGGCCATATACATCTTCCAGGATCAATCTTCAACCTATTTCAATTTTTTTAAATAACTAATTTTCTCAATACCCACTAAAAATTGACATGTGACATGAACTTTCTTGACCTCCTCTCACAGTTTCCTATAGCAACTTAAAGACAAGTCTGACCTAACTTTTCTGTAATGTATTTCAAATAACTTTTCAAGAAAAGAAAACTTAACATCAATCTAACCAAAAATTGACTACCAAATAGTATTTACTCATATTAACTTTACACCACCTTTTCTACATGCAAGTCATTGAACATGACATTCATTGTCATTTTTGAATATGAAAATTTATGTTTCAAACCAAACCTTACCATCATCATTTATTAATCATGTGATTTCAGCATCTTGGTGAATATATAAAGAATTCATTGAACTGAAAGATTCAATTCCATGTGGGCATGAACAAGGAACATTGAAATAGAAATACAAAGGAAAATGAAAAAAATATGATACATCACCCCTCTATGACCTCAGGAATAGATCATAGAGAGTCTATAGAACTTCCATCGATGAAGATGACTCTCAAAACAATAGATATTTACAAACAACTAAATAATAAAATCGTATTTCTTGTGTAACAGATTTCTAATAGAAAATTTAACTTAGCTTCAAAACCATTCAATGTGCTACTATTCTAAAAACAAACTATTAAAGTGGAAAAGTCACACTAAAAACATAGATTCACCAAAAAAAAAAAACTCAAACTTTCTATTTCTCTTGCTAAAATTCGATCTCTCTCCTATTACATTTGATTAAAAATGTTTGTCCTTTAAAATCATTTCTCATTCTTTTCTATTGGGAAGATGAAGTGTCCTAAAAAAATAATGAAAGAAAGTGTTTTTTAAATCATGATAGGATTGGTTAGAATTCAGAACTTGCCACCAACCCCTTCCAGTTGTTTCAAACTTCATGTGGCCATTGATTCTTTAGCTGACTTAATTATTAAAAAAACACAAAACACTAAAATAAAACTGACTCAACATAAAACTGAAATTAACTTTTTTCTAAGTGGCTATAATTTGAGAGCTTATATGATTAGTATTCTATTTATGCCACCACATCATAAGATTTTATTACAAACATTAAAACTTTGAAACGTGACATTAATTTTTTGCATAACTTCTTATAGCAGAAACTGTTTGGTCTGCATTAACTTTCTACATAACTTCCTATAGCAAAAACTGTTTGGTTTACCACTATAGCATACTCCCTTGTAGAATGAATCTCAAGTCCTCTTGAGATGAAGTATTGTAGTAATGAACCATGCTTGTTTCTTTGTTCCTCATGCATCTAAATATCTTTTGTTGCAGGTTTTTTCTTACATTTAACTAAATACTAAATATTGTGTCTCCTTTGAGTCTTCTTAGAAATACTTGGAAAAAGAAATATTAGAAAAGAAAAACATTTCTTCATCTTTACTTTAGGCTTATGTTCATCCTCCTATTGCAATCTTGTATTTTCTTGTCCTTGACTCAGTTGTATTTGTCTTTCCTTCTTCATCTTAATATGTGGTTTGTCTCTATTTCATGACATGAAAACTATTTGTTGCTAATCATTAATTTCTAGTAACAACTTTACTACTACATGCATTTGTAACTCCATGAAATGCACTTTCCAATGAAATTCCTCTTTCTTGTCCTCACAAATATACCGCATCTCCATACATAGAGAATACACAAAAACTTGATCTTTTTCATAACCCATAACTAAATTTTCTATAATTTCTTCTCTTGGAACCAAATCAGATTTCTCCATCTAAATTTCTTTAGCTTTTTCATAAACATAATTAGAATTTTTTACCTTCTCATAAACATATTCAGCCTCATCTTCTTTTTCCATAACAACATTTGATACTTCTTCTTTTGAAACTTCTTCATGTTGAGTCTCCATACTACCACCATTCCTTTTCTATTCTCCCATGATGGCTGTAAACTCTTTCCATAAATTAGATTCTTCTTCAAAACTTGTTGCTATACAATATTTATCTCCATCTTCATGCCATTCCCCTTGACATTTCACTTCATCATGCATTTCTAAGGCTTCATCATTTGTCTCCAAAATCTTTTCCATAGGAGTACCTTCCAGCATTGTACTCATCTCTATTTTCAAAGGACATGTTATTGTTCCAACCACAAATTGTTTGCACTCAAATCCCATAGGACTTGTCTCATTACTCCTCTCATCAATAGTTACTTGCCGTACTTCTTCTTTCTGCACTTTATTTTCTTTCAAGTTAGCTTCGTTCTCTTCATTTTTCTTTCTCAAACTTTTTATGTCCTCTTCTATCTTGCTTGCCTCTTTTGTTTATTCCCATTTCTTCTTCTCTTTTATTATTTTTCTCTCTCCTCAACTGTGAATCCTTTCTCTATTGATACCTTCTAAAAAGGTACAATCCTGCTATTAAAGCTACATCCCCTTACTCCATTGTGCCTCACCTAGGATATTTTCTTTTTTTCCTAGCCTCTTGGACTTCTTAGGTTCTTCTCTCAACCTATTATAACTGCACAAACACACACAACCACTTTTTGCCAAATCTTTCACTGAGCTCTGATACCAAAAATGATACAGAGCCTCACCTTGGAAAATTTAAGAGGAACTAAATCACTCAACTAAGTTACATCAAAGGGCACATACACCTTCTAGGATCAATCTTCAACCTATTTTAGTTTTTTTAAATAACTAATTTTCTTAATACCCACTAAAAAATGACATGCAACATGAACTTTCTTGACCTCATCCCGCCACATTTTGGTTTCCTGCAGCAACTTCAAGACAAGTCTGACTTGACTTTTCTGTAATGTATTTGAAATACCTTTTCAAGAGAAGAAAACTTAACATCAATTTGACCAAAAACTAACTGCCAAATAGTATTTACTCATATTAACTTTACACCACATTTTCTAAATGCAATATTTCAGAACCTAATAACATGCAAGTCATTAAACATGACATTCATTGTCATTTTCGAATATGCAAATTTATGTTTCAAGCCAAACCTTACCATCATCATATATTAATCATGTGATTTCAGCATCTTGGTCAATATATAAAGATATTCATCAAACTCAAAGATTGAATTCCACATGGGCATGAACAGGGAACATTGAAACAAAAATACAAAAGAAAATGAAAAAACTATGATACATCACGTCTCTGTGACCTCAGGAATAGATCATAGAGAGTCTACAGAACTTTCGTTAATGAAGACAACTCTCAAAACAATAGATATTTACAAACAAGTAAATCAAAAAATTGTATTTCTTGTGTAATAGATTTCTAATAGAAAATTTAACTTAGCTTGAAAACCATTCAATGTGCTACTATTCTAAAACAAAACCACTAAAGTGGAAAAGTCACACTAAAATCATAGATTCACCAAAATTAGAAAAAAAAAACTCAAACTTTCTATTTCTCCTGCTAAATCTGATCTCTCTCCTATTACATTCGATAAAAAAAATGTCCTTTAAAATCCTTCTCATCCCTTTCTATTGGGAAGATGAAATGTCCTAAAAAAAAGGAAAGAAAATGTATTTTAAATCATGATAGGATCAGTTAGAATTCAAAATTTTCCACCAACCCCTTCTAGTTGTTTGAAACTTCATGTGGCCATCGATTCTTTAGCTAACTTAATTATTAAACACACACAAAACACTTAAATAAAACTAGCTCAACATAAAATTGAAATTAACTTTGTCCTAAGTGGCTATAATTGGAGAGGTTATATGATTGTTATTCCATTTATGCCACCACTTCCAAGGATTTTATTACAAACATTAAAACTTAAAAACATGAAATTAATTTTTTGCATAACTTCTTGTAGCAAAAACTATTTGGTTTGCATTAAATTTTTGCATAACTTTGTATAGCATAAATTGTTTGGTCTACCACTGTAGCATCACGCAACATTGGTCTTCTATATATTACCCCCAGGGTAATGGCCAAGAAGAGGCATCCAATGAGGTGATTCTTAAGATCTTGCATCACATAATTAGTAAATCTAGAAGGGACTAGCACCTTCAGACCAATCTTGCTTTATGGGCATATAGAACAAGTATCAAAACCCCAATGGGTACAATGCCATTTGCTTTGGTCTATGGAATGGATGTTGTGCTTCCAATTGAGGTTGAGATCCCCACTCTAAGAATCTCTACGAAGGGTCTCATTACTAATGAAGATTATAGAATATCTCAGATTCAAGAGCTAGTATTATTAGATGAACATCAACAAGTGGTGTGCAATCATCTGTTAGAAATGATTGAAATGATCATAAGAAAAGTTGTTGGAATAATATATGGAACTGGTAAAGAATATCCTCAATCATTGTTTTTTCATTGATGTCAAACTTGCTACTTGCAGGGATGACAATTTCTTTAATGATCTAAATACTATCAATTAGTTGATTGTCAAGTTGGAGGCAATCAATAAGATGTAACTAGAACACCTAGAGAAAGGTTGAAGTTATGATGTTGTAATGAAGTACAAGGATCAGTTAAGCCATTGATGAAATAGTGTATTGGATGACATACTAAAAGATACAAAGAATGAGCACACTGAAACATATTAAAGATCTAAGGTTTTAGCTAAGTCTTTTGTAAAGCTCAAAGTAAGTTCAAGTTCCAAGCAAGTTAGTAAGAGCCGAGAAAATTCCTAGTTAAGTGTCGAGCAAGTTCAAGTGCCAAGCAAAACCAAGTGCCAAGAAGAATTAAGTGCCGAGCAGAATCAAGTGCCGAGAAGGTATAGGTGCTGAGTAACACAGAGGTGTCGAGCACTAGTAACTCAATAATGCCGAGTAACATAGAGGTGTTGAGCACAGTAACTCAATAATGCCGAGTTGCTGCATTATTTTGGAAATCAAAGATTCGTCAGATCTAAGCTAACAAGGTTGTTATCTAGAAGTTTGTGAATTAAAAGGAAGATAAGAATGATGAGTTGGTGGCACAGAACACCATGTAGAACATTTTTAAGATACAACTGGCGAAGTTTCAAAAAGAGAACAAGATATGGGGTAGATACATTGTATCCTACCTAATCCATTTTGAAACCCTAAGATTGGAGAGGGAGAATTGAGTGGCAAAGGAAAATCAGACTTATATATAAGAAGACATAAGTTAATGAAGAAAAAGAGTGGAATAGAGGGGATAGTGAGAGAGAGCCGTGATCAAGCATAAAAGCATGAAGTGCTGAAGAATGTGCTAAGGAGAAGAAAGCACAGGAACTTTATTTAAATAGACGACCACAAGAATGATTGCATTGGCAGAATGAGTAATAAGACTCAAGGAGATGAAGCTTGAGAAGGAAACAAGCAGCCAGAGCTGAAGTGATTGAAGCCAAGCATAAGGATTGAACTGAAAGAGTGATCTAAAATCTGCAAAGTATGTTGTAAGTTATGTCAGATCAAAAGATCATTATTGTTACTTTCTAGCAATTGTAACAGTAAGTTTAAATCTGATGGACTTAGGTTGGTTTAACAACCATTAGATAAATCCTTTAACAGGGTGACATTCCTAGTGAATGTTCTAAAAACCTTTAACCAGGCCCATTCTTAACAGTTTGGTGAAATCCTCTAACAAGGTCACATTTAATAGTGTGTTGTAAGCCTTTAACAGGGCATCACTTCAGAAGAGTGAGAATCAAGTAGCATGTTACTGGTGGTTTTTCCCAAATTGGGTTTCCACGTAAATCATTGTGTCATGTGTTGATCTTGAATGTTTTATCTTTGCATGTTGATTTACAGTAATTTGCTTATATGACTGATTTAAGTTTGAACAGATGAAAAGCATATGGATTCATTAAAAAGGTCTTAATAAGGCATTTGGACCTTGAATAATTGATTCAACCCCCCTCTTAGTTATTCTAAAAGAATTCTAACATCATCTTCGAGCTTATCAATAGCGTATGTCTAGAAGCTACAATAAGAAAGTTAAGCCATATGACTTCCAATTGAGTGATCTCATTCTAAGAGAAAACCCTAAGAATTAGCAACAAGGTCCAAAAAGGAAAGTTTGAACCAAACTAGCTTGGTCCTTACATAGTCATTGCAGTGTATGAATTAGGTGCTTATCAACTTTCTATAGCCAAAGGAGAGGTGCTCAAGGAGCCTATAAACACTTCTCACCTAAAGTGATTCTATAGTTGATCTAATTTTAGAAGCTCTTTGTATATATTTATATGTCCTAAAAAAAAGTCATTACCTTGGTAAAAACCTAGCAATGGGTGCCTTGGTAATACCAAAAAAATAATTCAAAAACTAAAAAATACAAAAAAAAGAGAAAAAAGAGAAAATACAAAAAAATTGAAACAAAAAAAGGAAAAAGTGTCATTGATGAAAACCTAGAAATAGGCATCATGGTAGAAAAAAAAGAATATCTTCCAAGAAGGTGAAAACCTAGTAAATAGGCACCTTTTGTTCCCAATGCTCCATCTTGCAATGCCTTTTCGACCTTCTTGTATAGTCACTTTTATGCTTTCACTTCTTACTTTGGTTTCTAGCTTTTTGCTCATGTATCCATGGATTGAATCTTGTCAGAACTCAGGGGCAACACCCTACAGTGTTGTAGAATCTCTTTTGTGATAGTCACCAATTGTTCTAATTGCATCTACCTACTGTTGCTAGTGTCACTTTTTTTTGAGATTCTCCTCATAGAATCTCTTTCGTGACAGTCACTAGTTGTTCTAACTATGTCTTCCTAGTATCGCTATTATCACTCATTTTTTTTCAAGATTTTCCTCATAAAATATCTTTCATGATAGTCACTAGTTGTTCTAATTGTGTCTGCCTACTATTGCTAGTGTTACTTTTTTTTGAGATTCTCATCATAGAATCTCTTTCGTGACAGTCACCAATTGTTCTAACTACATTTGCCTATTGTCACTCATGTCATGGCTGAGATTCCCCTCATTGAAAATCTCTCTTGCATTAGTCACCAGTCATCTTGACTGTGTCTGTCTATTGTCACTTAGTCCTACTCAGGTTCTTCTTACTAAAGATTCCTCTTTGGCTTTAGTCACTAGTTGTTTCCACTATGTATCCCTACTATTGTCACCCTACTGAAGAGATTTCATTCAAATAGGTTCTGAACATTGACACTCGACATCGACATCAATCCACTAAAACTAAATGGAACTCAAAACAATGAATTTGTTTGGATGTATTATTTTTTTCTTTGTTTGCTTTGCTTTTTGCTTTCTCATGTCTCTTTGAGAAACTCAATGATGTCACTTTTTGACTAGAAAAGTAAAGACTAGGGGCATGACCTTTTCTTTGCTTTCTATTTGTGGTTTAGTTCCAAATAATATGAAGCATCCATATAAGAGGGGTGTCCACTATAAGAGCCTCCATCTCATATTGGATGGCTATGTGTACCTCAACTCCTTTTATGTGGATAGATCAGTGAAGTTTGTTCTTTTTCTTGCTTTTTGGAGTGAACTCTTTATACTACAATAAATACTGATACTCATCCTACTAAGTGAATGTATGAGTGATTGTGAGTATATATGACAACTTTTATCTTAGGTTACAGACACAAGGGCCATTGTGGATAGAATACCTACTAATTACTTAGCATAGGAGGGATCTCTCATGTGTCTAGTGTGTTTGCATGCAAGAAACATTTTGGTCATCCTAGCATTTATGCTCAAATGCTTATGTGCACTTGCTATATTAAAAGGTAAAATTGTTCTAGTCATTCTGGCTTCTTGTGTCTTGAATTCTTACATTTAATCTTGACAAAACTAGAACAAATGTCCTATTCATATTCCTATGACTACAATGTTAGTAGGGATTTTATGACATCTAGGTTTCACTATATGCTCAATGATGATAATTATCAAAGCTTCATAACTAGACCTAGGGTTGCATCTAGCATAGGGTTGCACTACATAAGTACATAGTTCAATGAAAAATCTACTTCTATCCTTCATGATGAGGAATTCCTAGTCTCTTCAATGTATCATGATTCTTCATGGCTACACAAGTGTTAGGTTATTTGGTTTGACCTCTTGTTCCTCAATGAAACACCTGTCATTGTCAAAAAAAACATGGAACACTACATGAGATGTCTGTCCATTCACTTTTTCATTTCATAGATAATTTCATAATCCATCTCATCTACACTACATTCATACATCAAATCACATCATATTTGCATTTCATAATCACAGCGTAAACATCTCATGTACATCAACTTACAAGATAGAAAATGACATGTACACATGCTACTTGACTCAAAATCTCATATATATATATATATATATATATATATATATATATATATATATCAAAAGAATACATCAGTGCAAAAATAGATGCTACTTAGGGATTGTCGATCACAAATGGTACAAAGTGGTGTTGGCATACCAATTGATACATAGACAGGTCAAAACTCTAAGAAAAATTAATCTAACTCTCTCCTACTCCCTCACCCTCTAGAGGAGGAGGAGGAGGAGGCGACGACAAAGGCATATCTGGTCTTACAGTTAGCTGTGCACCTCCTAACTCTCATGCATATTGTGAAAATTGAGGCACCTACTCTACCTTGTTTGGGGCAACTACTGAATAAGCTACAAAATAATATGCCATCCTTGCTTCCTATAATTGGATCTTGTCCTACTACTATTATAGTCTTTGCTTTTCCCTCTGAGATACTAGCTCCAGCTATCCTCATAAGTCACGGATCTCTTGATCCCGCTCTGCTAGTTGTATATATCTAACAATTACCTAGATTTTTAGATCTCCTAGCAGCTAAGAGGCCTATCATATATGCTCCTTGGCTCTCCTTAGTGCCTCCTATGTCTAATCTAGAAGATTAGCTCCCATAGCAGGCTGGTCCAACATATCCTCATCGGCCTGATCTTCTAGTTGCTACTCCTATGTGTGAGGTCTCTGTTGTTGCCTCTCCCTAATCTCACTACCTCTATCATCTTGATTAGATCCCATCTAGTGAGGGGGGATCTATACTTACTAGACCCTATGCCTCATCTACTAAGGTTCCTATTGGGGTACTTGTAGTGGTGCAAGTTGTGGTGGTCCTTATGGCCTAGGAGCTTCCATCCCCCCTAGATCTATAAAATAAAGGAAGGGATGAATTAGAAAATACACTTGGTAGCCTGGCATTATCTCTACATCTACTACTACTAGTAGGTAATCAACCTATGTTGCAAGCAAGTTGTTCACATCAATCATAGACCTCCCTAAATCTAATCTTTGAGACCACCTATGGTTCATATCTCTTGACAGTCGCATATAGGATTAGTACTCTTGTGAGATATCTTGTGGTCATCCATACTGATGCCACACATGAGTAAGAGGGAATCTCTCTATAATTTGTGTAGATCAACCTATCAGTGTCCATGATGTGAACTTGTGGCTCAACTCCTAGGGAGCATCATCCTAGTCCTCGGTCTCTCTCTAGGGCCACCATACGATGGATATCAGGTCATCAAGATGAACTCTCCACTATTTAGTCTTCCCCAAAGCCATCTAGGTAAGTTGGCCTCTTTTCCTACAAATGTATGGCTCTATTGGTTGCCTCTCATCCTAAAAAATGGGCCCATGTCACTAGTAGATGCTCCCATGCCCAGATCTAAAGAACATAGATCCCGATGGCCATGCTACTCCTCCCATGATAAACGATCTCATGCATCACATGGAACATATGCGTGAGCATGCACTAATCCCATCCAAATCTCTCTAGAGCATCCAACATCCTCTAGAGCATCTGACCCCAATGACACTCTAATCTGTGTTGCCATTTTTCAGGCACTAGGAAATAGCTAATGAAAATTTTCAAAACTAAGGCCAACCTATGGGTGGGACCATAAGTATGAACAAGCTCATCCCATGTGATAGCCCATCCTATAATCAAGTCCTACTAGAAGATGGCTTGCAATGCCTCTATGCCTGATCTTGGTCCTCAGGGGTCACTATCATCTCTCCCTGATGTAGGTGGAATGTGTTTGTCTCCAAATGGAAAGACTCCACCAACATAGTCAATAGGTCATCATTCACTAGCACTGCTAGGATCTGAGATAAATGTGACAACCCCAATCTATCTATGTGTGCCATATTGGCAACATCAAGGCCCCACAACAAAGATCCATATGGCGAATAATGTAACCAAAATCCAATATCATCAAAGATGACCTACACGCATGAGCAAAAACAACATGTAAATAGTCAATATCCACTCGACAAGTAAACACGACGAAAACCAAAATGCAAATTTGCAATGCAACATCAATTTTTCAATTTTTGATCTTGCAAATAACACTAGTTTCTCACGTGAACACACACTTTATCACACGATATTTCACATCGTTGTGTGAGATTCCAAGTTTTTGTGTGAAGAGCTATTACACTATAAGTGAAATGCACCCAAAAATTAGTACTCTTTATGCAAAAGGTGGGTATCTCCCTAGCAAGATACCTCACCACCCTATGTGAGGAAACACCAGCATGATGAATCCTTGTGTGAGAAAGACTGGCTTTGCATGAAGAACAAGATCCCCATGCAAGAATCAATGGAGAAACAAATTCAAAACCCTAAAAATGTACTAAAACACCTCAAAATGCATGAAAAATTAAATATGAGGCAAGGTTATCGACTACTCACTGGAGGTCCATAGTTTGATGGCCGACTATGTCAATGGGAGTGCTCAAAATGATGAGAAGACATGGGGATGACCCTTTTCACCTTAGAGCTCTCTTCTTCGCTAAAGATAAAAGTGAAAGTGATTTGAAACTGACCCTTTGGGCCCTTATATAGGTTTTGACCTAATTTTTTAAAGTGCTCTGAATTTGTGAAAAAATGACCCCGAGCTAATTTGACCACTTTGAATCCATTTTCGAGATTGAATTTGAAATCTGACACACTTAAATAGCTCAAAATTGTATTTTAAAATTTTGGGACCAATGCTATAGAATGCTTTGGTAGTCCAATTATTTTGATACTTTTTGAATTTTGGCATCTTGTCGCATCATTTTTTTCCTCAAAATTTTTAAATTTTCTTGGGAAAAGTCAACTATGATCCAATCTGGTCAACCTTTAGTCAAACTTGGTCTTCTAGACCTCAAAATCACTTCAAATCAAATCAAAATTTTCTTTTGACTATTCTGAAGATAAACTTGGTGATGTTCTAATACTTGAAAAAAACTGTCAATGCTTGGAAATCTTTGGCACTAGTTTGAACTTGAAGCTTGCTCCATACTAATCACTTCCAAGTAGCTTGAACTCTATAAACACTATGTGACTTAATGAATACTAAGAAACTCGGTAGCAACTAGATCACTTGATTCACACTACCGACTCAGTCAACACTAGATCCACTTCATTAACCATGTGAGCTTGATAGAAACTATTGGATTTGGTTAACACTATAGAGATTAGTTAATACTATGATCTTATTCACTTCCACTGACTAGCTTGGTAGCCTCTGCTACACTCAATTTCCACTGAACTTTGTCTTTAAACCTCGGTAAACACTGTATAGCTCAAGAATAATTGAATCACTTAGTTAACACTAAAAATTAAGTAATAAGCTTGGTAGCAACTATAGAGCTTGGTAGAAATGTAACCAATTGACTAAGTGTTGAGTCACTTATAGACAAATTAACCTTTATGTCAAAAATCTCTCCCTTTAGCATTAGTGACAAAAACACTTACCAAAACAAAAATTTGATCATACAAAACTAAAAGTGAAACCTTCCTTAGCCATCATTTTATGTCTTCAACTCAATTTTGACTTCCATCTATTATGGTTTAGTAACATACTTTGTTTTTCTAATTTTTCCAAATTTCTTTTGTAAAGGTATTTTTGTTTATCCATACTACACTATAATTCTCCCCCATACATATATCTTTCCTATATACATACAAATGGAGTATAGTATACTTTTCTTCCTTTACATCTTACTTCTCCCCTATTCTTATTCATGCATTTCTCCCACTTTGTGACATAAATGCCAAAGGTGTATAATATCTATATGTCAATACCAAAATGTGACAAGAATTCAAAATGAGTGTCATTATCTTGCCCAATTTTACTGTAGTACCTTGTTTGCATGAAGAACTTATGCTAATAATTCCATCATGTGATCGGCTATGAATAATTTGTTATTGTGGATGAGTTTCTTTGCATGTGCAATATGTTTCTTCAATGCATCCATGTTTGGAAGAATTGAGCCTTGGATTTCTGCAAGTGTGGCCCTGATACTTGTGTTGAGTTGTCAATATGCACGATGCTAAATGGCAGGAATTCTTGTGAAATCCTCTCTTGAAAAGCTGATTTTGTGAATCAATTCCAAGGTTTCAAGTTGATCTTGTGACCTACTGGAATCTATTTAGTTGAAGATAAATGTGATTGTTCATAAGGAGGCCTTTGCTGGTTCATTTTGATTTCAAATGAGATGAAGAATCTACATGCTGCTTCAAAATAATACATGCAAAAAAACTATATTTTTGTATAATTTATGTTTTTCTATGAATGTAATCTAACAATACAACTAAAATGAATTCTTATTCTAATAGGGGGTTTTAACAAAGAAAATAATGAAACTTTAAAGAAAATAACATGAAATTGAAATCCTAATGCACATAAGTTATGGATAACGACATGTCTACAAGTTAAGCTTTCAAAGAAATTGGTAGATAACCAATGAAAGAAGGAGCAATGCTTCCTTGATTCCACTGATGTAATCATCGATGAGAAACTTAGTGATTGAATGATGTTTCAACCTTCATTAGATTGCAAGGCCATGGAAAGTGTGCTCATGCAAGATGAAAAGTTATGCAGGTGCAATTTGATGATTTCTTCTCAAGCTAGTTATGTCAGTGGAATTTGTCAAAGCCATAACAAACACGAAAATGAATGAATCACACAACTAGAAACAAAGCAATAAACCTCTGGATCAATCACAATTTCATGAACATTAATCCACATAAAATATGACACATTTAGGCAAGAATTACTACACTCCAAATGTGAGCACGAAAAGCATAATTTTATTGCAAAATAATGGTGGCCCCCATTACATATTACAATGGATTATTTATAAGAAATCATCTCCTTAATTCGTGTTGAGAGTGAGAGATATCTTTATGCAATAAGATTATTTTAATATAATAAAACAAACTAATTATATACAAACTAATAGTCTAACTAGTGCTAAGAAGGACTCCATCCATTTTTTATTCATTAATTGGATGCATGAACCTTTACATGTTAAAAAAAAAAATTATGAGAGAAGAAAAAATGAGAAAGCTTTGAGTCAAAGTGGAAGTTTTTGGAAGTCCCCAAAATAGAAGTTGATCCTTCACTAGGCATTTTTCAGAGTTGAACTACTGTTAGAATGCATTTTCAATGCATTGAAAGCTCTATTTTTAGAATTGGCAGTTAACTATCGACAAAGCTTTTGAAAATGTGCACTTGCGAACCTATAGACCTGCGCACCTCAAAATAGTCCAAAATTTTAGAATTTTACTAAGTGTAAAAATTGAAATTCAAGCATTTGGGTATTATTCACATTCATCCCAAAGCTATGTTTGGATGTTTGCCATTGAATTTCTCTATAATGTCAATGATTTTTTCCACATCTGGTAAATCTAAAGGCTCATATTTATCCTTGACCTTATGTCTATAATTGTCTACATCAATTTGTGTGTCAGCAAAATCTCCAAGCTTGGTATCCAATTCTAACAAGGCTTCTTCTATTATGAAGGCTTGCCAAATATCTTCATCACTAGTAGCTTCCTCAAAAATATTCTTTAAATTCTCCACTAATGCCTCTATAGGTAAAAACTTTTCCCTTTCTTCATCTTCAAAAATCCTTAAGCAAGCATCACTATAATGCTTCTCTGCTTCCAAAATTTTCTCTCGGGCTTGGTCCTTGAGCCTATGGATCTTTGCATGTAATATTTCCATTACTTTATTACTATCAATGATCTTTTCTATCCAATAATCAATCAAATCTAATTCCTTTTCCATATAAATATCTACCAAAATTCCATATCTTTGCCCCTTTATTGTTTGCAAAATTTGTAAGTCCTTACTCTAGGCCGTTACCTCATCTATAATACTGAAGTCCTGCTTCAAAATCACTACCATTTTATTCACATTCTCCTCTGTAGCATGTAGTAACTTCAGGTTCCCCTTAATAATAAAAATTCCCTTATCCTCAAAACTTTTCCACCACTATTGACAGGCTTTCAAAAATGGAACCACATGTACAACCCCCCCTTCTCTAAGAATGGTGTTCAATGTATCCTTGGGGTAATTAGAATCAAGAGGACCAACCACTTTGGCCAAATATCCTCTTAGGATCTTGTTATGCCTTTGAAGTGTTTGAAGTTTGACCTCTTCCTGCTACATGCTCTTGAAGACCTCCTTAATTCCCATGGTCACCATTAATTGGGTTATATCCCACATGGGTCTCCCAAGCATGACCTCTTTGATTTGATAGTCTTGGGGATCAATGCTATCTTCAGGAGGAATGACCACTTGTGCAAACAACTCCTAGTCCTATTTATTGTTGACAAATACCAACTATCTTACCTCATGCAATAGGGACTTAGGTCTATTCAAAATCTCTGCCAACTCAAAAATATCTTCCTCATTTGCATGGAAATGAGGCTTTGTGTTCCTCATCATTTCCTTTCGGAGCCATCTTGGGATGTGCTTAGCTAAAGACCTTCCTCTCAAGCATGAAGGAGTATGTTGTACTACCTCCTTCCCCTTGTCACTCCTTCTTGGAGTACTTTCCCTTTGTGAGGGCTCTTCTTTTGTGGTCTCTATCTTAGTAGACCCTACAACTTGCACCTTAGTGTCTTGGGAAGGTGGTTGAGAATATTCTACCATTTTTCCATCCTTCAACACTTCATCAATCACCATTTGTTTTGGTTGCTCCTCTAGTAAAGGTTCCTTCTGAACCTATTCTTCTTCTAAACTCTAAAGTGGAGGAGTAACTAAGCCTTTATCAAACATCATGACTTGTGGTGGAGATGGGGGAGTAAGATCGGGACCTTGTAAGTTTGGCAGAATCTGGGACTAGTCTTCTTGTTGGGGATCACCTATGGGGGTATCCATGATCTTGTACCCAACTAATTCCATTCCCATGGGCATAAAATAAAAGTTTGCCATTTTGAAAATGTCATCGCCCTCTTCACTCTGCTCATCCACCCACTCTTGTACTTCACCTTCTGAAGAAGAGACTTCCAAAGGTTCTTTGGGGGAAGATGCTAGTGTTATTGTGGAACTTCTTCTCCTAGACTATTCTATGGCTCTAGCTAGTTGGGTTCTTCCTTGCAATGACACCTATTCCTCTTCTTCTTCCTCTTCCTCTTCTTCCTCTTCTCCTTCTAGAATGGTCTTGGGGACAAATTGGAAAGGCACCATTCTCTTAGTCACCCTTTGCCTCTTCTTCATTTGGATCTTAATCCTCCTTTATTTCATAGAGGCAGAAGGGGATACTGGGTCTTCTTATGGAGGAGGAATGGAAACCTATTGACTCTCTCCTTCTTCTATTTGGTTGGGCACAAAAGGAGGCAATTGAGGGTCATCTTGGACTTGAGTAGCTCTAGTGTCCTTGGACCCTTGTACACTTTCTACCTATTCTTGGGGAAGTGCTTGTGCTCTATCCTCTTTTGTTTCAATCCTTTGAGAGAAGATTCTCTTCTTTTTATTCTTTCCTTTCCTCTTTGGAGGATGGTAGTATCCAACTAGGTGGTCAAGTTGGTATACTATCTCTAGCCTAATGGGAGACTCTTCCCTCTACCTTTCTCTAGGTAGGCTTGAGCATGAAAGATCATTGTGTCAGGTATTGGATCAAGTTGAAAAGGCAACTTGATCCAATCCTTTGTCACTTTGATGACATGCCTTGCCCAATGATTAATATCATTTCCCTCCTCCTTGTCAACCTTGTCATTCATGATGGGTCTCTCTCTAATTTTATCTGAGTTGAACAAGGGGTCCAGCAGCTCCTCAAAATATTTTTGCCTTATTTCCTTTGGAATGTTTAGTTTGAGAGCCTTCTCTAATAAATACAAAGTCATCCTACAATAGTCCCTTATACAAACATCATAGTTGTTTGTTGTGTTCATCCAATGGTCTTCAATGGCCTCTTCATGATGGAATTCTTTGCCAACTAGACTCTCCACTTTGCCAATGTTATCAAAATAGGGTCAAGGAAAGTTGTATTCCTCAAGGGGATAATGTTCCCACTCCCATTCAAAAGATGGAATATCTTGCTTCCATTTCACCTAGTATGGTCCTATGACTAGGGGCCATGTCCAACATGGTCTCTGCTACTTCCTAACCCTATCATAGACAAACTCAATTTTCCATGCAATCTCCAACAAAACTAGTTTATCACCTAAATATCTAGGGAGCTTCTTAGGGTTGATAGAGGCACTAGCTACTAGTAGATATGTGAATGTCTTAAATTGAATGTAATAGGCCTCGAGAGCTATTATCTATGCTATTGCCTCATCAGACAACTTCTTTGCATAATCACCCTCAATGAATCAAATGATTGTGAAAATGAATCCATCATTCACAATTATGTATTCCTTGCTTTGTACTGAGAGCTTCTTCCTTACCAGTTGAAGGTAGACAATGTAGGGCCAAGCATTAAGATCCTACACATTGCCTCTTTTGTATAATTTGGAGTAATTTGTGGCCTTTGTTGCTAGTAGATATACCATGTAAGAAGTCATATAGAACTTATTCTTGTCTCTGACTACCCCCAACTATTTACACAAATTTTTACTTAATGTGGTGGCCCAACCCAGTGGCATCTTTGTCGTCTTGATTGTTTCAATGAAATTGACCATGAAAGCACTGAGATGGTCAGCTACTGGTAGACCCATGACTCTACTTAAAAGAATGATAGAATAACCATTATCCTCCTTCATGTATCCCCTAGTCATGTCCACATTTTTTATGAGCCTACCTAGAGGAGTCTTCTAAATGAGATAGGAGGATTGGATGATTTCTGATGCTTCTTTTGGGTGATCCCTATTTCACTTCTCTACTGCTTCATAGGAGAGTCTTATGAATTGATCTACCCTTAGGAGATGGAAAATCCTTTCAATGTTGTTAGGTCAGAGGTCAAGAACCACTTCTCCTATCACACTCTTCACCACACTTTCTTCAGGAACAAAGTACTAAACTAGTGTCATGATCAAATGTGTTGATTGCACTGATACTAGATGCTAAGCTGCTCTTGCCAACCCTAACAAAATTAAAGATACCAGAGAAAATCTCTCTATAGGTTTATTGTAGATTCTAAGGAACTCTTCCACATCTGTGTGTCCCAAATTAGTATATTTAATCTCTATGTATTCATCCTAAAATCTTGACTTGGACGGGACCCCTTGTAACTTGAAAACAACAGGCTTAGGTGTCATTCTCTCTCTGGATGTAGATGTCATTATATTTGCATGACACAAGAACAACATTTATTAGTTGAAAATAATGAAAACCTAAAAATTAAAAAATGCAAAAGCACTCAATTCCTTTTTAATTAATCATTAATGAAAAGTAAAATTGAAAATAAGGTGTGTCTTTTTTATTTGTTTATTATTTATTTATATATACTTTTTATTTTTATTTTTATTTTTTTAAAAAAAATTTTCATCTTCTTTTTTTAAAATGCTTTTTTGGGATTGCAGAGACATGGTACACAATGCATGGTGATGTGTTGTGGTGCGCAGTGTGATGAAGTGTGCACATGATGTGAGATGAAATGTGAGTAGGAGGTGTGATGCGCAAAGGGTTGCAATGATATTGCTACATGTGGTGGCACATGATACATGAGAAAGTCTATGGATCAATGGGCATACATAGAGTGGAGGTGCACATTTTAATGTGCCACACGTTGTGGGTGTGAGCATAGCATGGCATGCACGTGGGTGAACAGTGTGAGGTGTGCACAATAGTGAGTGCATGGTGTGAGAAATAGTGCAGCAAGGAGCAGTATAGCTAGCGTTTCATGAGGGAGTGACATAGGGCACACACAAGGGGTGGTGTACATCGCAGGTGCACAATGCATGGTGTGCATTTTTTTATATCCATTTTTTTTGTACCTATTGGCACATGTGGTAGAGGGTTTGAAGATGAGTGTAATGTATGGTGAGGTAACTATGGAGGGTGCTAGAGGAATATGTCACTAATATGAAAAATAAAATAAAGTGCATTGGAGGGAGGGGGTCAGGGCATATATAGCCCCACCCACCTTGGGTAGTGCACACTATGCATTGCCCAAATCTACAGTTGTGCATTATGCATCACCCAAAGTGGGTCATGCTCCCATGCACCATGTGAGGTGCGTGGGTGCACTCTTTGACTTAATTTAATTTAATTCTTTTTATTTTTCAATTTTTAATTTTTTAAATATATTTTTTCAATTTTTTTGACCTTTTTATGACTTTTTCGATTTTACAATTTTTTGGTTTTTTTGATTTTTTCAATTTTTACTTTTGTGACTCTTTGAATTTTCATGATTCTAAATTGTGAGGCTAGGGATCCAAAAAAAGAGTAGGGGGTTCCCATTCCTAGTAGGGAATGGGGCATGCATTTGTGGAACCACAACAAATAGCTCTAAAAAAAGGAAGAAATGACAAAGGTATTTCTTCACTAGCAAACATTCTTTCGACATATGTGAAACACCAACTAAACTCTAAATGCCTCAAGCATAGTTCAAATGAAGAAACATTTTAGTGCAAGATACTTTATTTTGAAATTGTAACTTTCTGCCACTTCAGATCTTTAGAATCCTTCAGTCTTAACACTGTCATTTTTAAAAAAAAATTATTTTGTATCCTGACTACACTTAGACTATGTAGCAAGGAAATCAATGTCATTTGTTGGATTTGATATTTGGTGAACATCCCTTGCGTTCCTCTTCTAGAAATTTTAGAAACTCTCATGCCAAACAATGATCTTAGCAACCCTTTAATAAGACCCCTCCTATTTGAACCAATTGGAGTTTGAATCATCCCTTCTTACCTTCAACCTTAATTTGACAATACCTAAGATGATTGATTCTTAAGTTCTCAAAGTGTTGAGAGCTCATTGGTTTAGAACACTGAACTTAAGGCTAAAAGTCTCCCTATTTTTGCAAGCAACATCCCTTGTCTAGTTGGTATAAAACACACAATTGTCCCAAAGTTTTGACAAAAAAAATCTCTTCCTAAAATTAGAACTAGAGAGTGGTTAGTGAAATATCTCAAGATAAAATCTCAAGTGCATCCTACCCCCAGGGACTGACATGACTTAGAGAGTAAACATGCAATTGAAAGTGAATACACAACTAAAAACAAAACACACTTGCATAAAATAAACACACTTGCAAAAATAAAACCTAACTAATTATAGAAATAGAATCTAACTAGATGTAGAAATAAATCCTAAATAATTTTTATTTTTATTATTATACATATTTCAAAAATTTCCCATTTACTAGTAAGGGAAGAAATTCCCCTGTAAGGAACTGACCTAAAAGTGTTTTCTTTGAGGATTTCTACGATTTGATAAGGACCAGTCCACAAGTGCTAAAACTTGGTATGGCTTCCTAATTTTTCTTTCACCTTATCACAAAGTAGAACAAGGTCAAAAATCTTGAAGGATTTTGTCATGGTTCTCTTGTCAAACCACCTCTTCATGACAACTTGGTGTTTAGCCATGTGCTCCAATGCATCTATTCATTTTTTATCCATCTCTAAAAGATTCATCAATCTGATTTGTACTTTGTCAGCATCTTTAGCATATCCAGTCATGAATTTCAAAATAGGAATTTTGAGGTTGAGTGGAAATATTAGTTCCTATCCATAGACAAGTAAATACAGAGAAGTCCCCAAAGCATTCTTAACCCTCACTCGATCTATCCATATGACATATTTCAACTGCATATGCCAATCTCTAGGGTTCTCCTTCAACAATCACTTGATTACCATGATCAAGTTCTTGTTTGTAGATTCTGCTACCCCATTTCCTTGTGGGTAGTAATTGGAAGAGAATTTGATAATAAATTTATTCTCAAATTCCCATTGATTCAAAAATATTGATGTGAAAGTAGATCTATTATCACACACAAGGGCGAATGGCATTCCAAATCTGGTAACAATGTGTTCCTCCAAGAAATCCATTACTACTTTAGCAGTGCAATTTATGTAAGTTTTAGCTTCTATCCATTTGATACAATAATTAGTGGCCGTAAGAATATAGGTGTGTCTAGTTGATAAAGGTGAGCTAACTGGACCAATGAAATCCAAACCCCACTTTACGAAGGGGTGTACCTTGTATACAGGTTGTAGAGGCATTGCGGGGTGTCTTTCTCTGTTAGCACTTGTTTGAAAAACATGATAAGAGTCTACATTATCAAAAGTGTCCTTAAACAATGTGGGCCAAAAATAATCTAACCTTAAAATCATGTGAGCCATCACTTCTATCGAACTATGCCTTGTACCGTACTTTTAATGAAATTGTTCCAAGACTTCCTTCTCATCTTCACATCCTAGGCATTTCAAGTAGATCCCCTCATAGTTCATTTTGTACAACTTGTTGTCTTGTAGCATATAATACTCATACTTCATTTTAACTCCTCTACATTGTGAGCTATTCATCCAATTGGGGCATCGATTCTGCAGGAGATAGTATACAATATCCTAGTACCATACATCCATTACTACACCTTGGCCAACATCAACTTGAGATAACTATCATTTTCTTATGATTCTCATTATCTATTTCTTTCTCAAACTCAAATTTTTTTCATCACTTATGTAGTTATCATCTATCATCCTTGACAATTCTTGACCTTTGACTAATTTCATAGGTTGGATCTCAAGGTTTAACTCTTGAAGTATCACCATCCATTTACCTCATCTTTTACCAAGTTCATTTTGCATTAACAATGTTTTTACTACTGGGCTAGGTACAATAGCATACACCTTACTTGTTAGTATGTAATGGCAGAATTTATTTACCTCTTTAACCAAGGAAAAATATTGTTTGTCGAGGTTGGAATAATTCAACTCAACGTTTCTCAGTGGGCAACTCATAAAAGTAATAGGTCTTTCATCTTCCTTCTCCTTCTTTTGAGTTAAGACTCCTGCACATGAATGCTCTAAAGCAAAGGAATATATCTTGAAGGGGAGGTTGTGATTAGGATTTACCAATATCAAGGATGTGGAAATGGCTACCTTAATATCCTCAAATGGTTTCTTTACTTTAGGGACCCATTCCATTAGCTCCCTTCTTGAGCAAATTATTAAGAGGATGCATGATCTCTGCAAATTTTCTTATGAGTTTATGAACAAAATTATCTTTCCAAAGAAGGATTTGAGTTACTTTTGGCTATTTGGAGGTGATAACTTCAAAATGCCTTCAACTCTATCAGGATCTATGGAGATGTCAGCTTCGGAAATGATATAACCTAGGAGTTTTCCTTTAGTGACCCCAAATGAACACTTCTTAGGATTGAGAGATATGCCATATTTATGACACCTATTGAACACCTGTCTTAGATCAGCAATGTGAGTAGTTCAATCCTTCAAAAAAATAGTCAAGTCATCCATATAGATAACTATACATCTATTAATCAATCCCTTAAAAGCCTCATCCATGGCCCTTTGAAATGTACCCCTCACATTAATCAATCCGAATGGCATTCTCTTGTAGGTGAAGGTTCCCCATTTGGTCATAAAGGCAGTCTTTAGTCTATTCTCTTCTTCTACCATTACTTGATTGTAACTCGAATATCCATCCAAGAAAGACATCAATTTTGAACCATTCACAATTTGTAAGACTTCATCTAGTGAGGGTAATGGGTAATTATCCTTCTGAGATGCCAAGTTCAAATTGAAAAAATCAATGCAAAGTTGAATCTCTTTGCTCTTCTTTCATATAGGAACTAAATTAGCCACCCATGTAGAGTGTCGCATAGGGAAGATAATCTTTGCATCCAACAATTTCTTATTTCCTTCATTATGAGAGGCTCAGGGATGGGATTGATGGGTCTCTGCCTTTGTCAAAAAGGTTTGGTGTCAGGTTTGAGGGGAATATCATGCGTAATGATCTGAGGATCATATGTCTTCAAATCTTCATATCTCCAAGTGATGACATCCTTATAATCTGGAAGTAATTTGAGCATGTCTTCCCTTTTCGATAAACTACATGCTTTCCCAATCCTTACCATCTTGGGATCATCTTCCGTTCCTATATTTTATGAATCACATTCACCAATCCCCTTTTCTTCAAGAATTCTTTTATTGAGCGCTAATTCATCATCATCAAAGATATGTTCTAATTCAACAATTCTTTTTGGAATAGTATTGGTTTTTAGGTTCAAGATTCCATCTTTGTCTTGAATTGTGGTATCCTTAGGTTCATCATCTAGGGTTTCATCTATTTATTTCCCTTTAAAATGAGTATTGTACATAATAAACTCCACTATATGTTGATCATCCTAGAAAACTTGGAAGTTTGTGATATTGTTAGTAATAGATGGGGCAGTAATGAACTCAACTAAGAATTGTTTCAACTTTGTCCCTTTAATTGGCTGCAATATGCTTGCTAAAATTGCAAGGGTATCTGCTACCATGTTTTTCCTTCTTGGAATAGACTTTATGTTCAAAGCTTCGAATTTATCTAATAGATCCCATACCCTTTTCCTATAGGCAAGCAATCTCTTATCATTAAAAGAATACAAAGATTTTACTTGTCGAATAACCAATTGAGAATCTCCTTTGATGATGAGAGCTGTAACTCCTTTCTCAAGTGCAAAGAGAAGTTCTTGAATCAATGCTTCATATTCTACAACATTGTTAGTGCATCTAAATTGCAATCAATATACAACATAGAAAGATTTACCTTTTGGTCCAACTAGCTCAATACCTGCACCAGCTCCTGATTTGCATTTGGAACCATTAAAATGAAGCATCAGAATTAGGCTTCCCTTGGTTTTTCTAACCTTGTGCTTATTTTTCCTCAATTTCTCTTTTATCTGAGCTTTAAAGGATTGTTTCTTAGGAACCCATTGTAATTTTCTAGGAGGCAGACTTGATGATTCTCTATTTTGAATACCTAATAGAGGAGGTGTGTGTTTTTCTTGCTTGTCTTGAATTTCCCCTATTAGCTCTTTAATTTCTTCAACTTTAGGTAGAGGAAGAACAACCACTAAAGTCCATCCCTAGCCTTTTATGTACCTTCTTCTTCTTTGTACTTTGATCATTCCAAGTGGCAGAGAAGACAAACCTCCACCATTTGAAGAGGTATCACTATATGATGCATTCAAATCTTCAGATTCCCCTTCAATTTCTTTAGCAACATTGGATGCATTTGTAGGACTTTGGTTTTCTATGGGTTCATTTTGTGGGTCATAAAATTTATTTACTTCAACCATATGCATTAATACCTTAGCAACTACTTCTTGACATGATGAACATTCGAACTCTAAATGGCTAACTTTATGCAATCAACAAAATCTTGGAAGGAGGAGAACATTGAGATTAGCTTCCTCTCCTAAACATTGTAGATTAGCCATTATATGGTTATGAATTGTGTTACCACCTCATCTTTTGGGTTTGAAATCATGGGGTCCATATCTTGATCATCTAGTTTTTTGGTTGACATTGTATCAAAAACCATGACCTTGTAGGAGCCTAAATCTATTTGTAAGAAGGCTTCCTCATTAGGGGCATTGTAATCTATGATCATCTTTTTCAACTTGGGCTCCACATCTATCTTGATTTGATTGTTCAAACCTTTCCATGGTAACCCAAGTTGAGTGAAATCCATGTAAAACCATGCCCTTAGACATTTTGTCCATTCTCTATCAAGGAGTAATCCATATGTCTTTGGGATATCAACTACATCTATATCACTGATTTCTTGAATTCAAGGGTCGATTGTTAATTATATTCATACATATTTCAATACACCTATGACTTTCACCTCTGTTTTGTCCAATTGTATCACTATCCAATTGGTAGGTTGAGGGGTAACCCCTAGGTTTTGTGCTATGGATAATGGCATGACATTGAAAGAGGTTCCTAAATTGATAAGACAATTGTGAAGATTCTTCCCATATATCTTGATATTGAGAAAAAATGGGGGAACCTCTACCTTATCTTTAAACATGGTGTGTAATGCCTCCACAACGTTAACTTGTTTTGATACCATCTTTTGAGGAATAGTATTCGCATTGTGGGAAGTCTTTGTATGGTCCAAGGTCTTCATAAGAGCCTCTTGTTTTTGTGGACAATTTTGCAACATGTCAAACATAGACATATTGGCCTTTGTTCATTTCAAGTCCTCAATGACATTGTATCTTTTGGTAGAACAAGCAAGATTTTTCAATATTGTTCGCACATTCACTTGATTTTGATTTTGTTGTCCTCTAGTTGGTGGTTTAATAGGCATTGGTCTATTTCTCACCCTTTGATTGGGAGGAGTTGGTTGTAGTGCTAGAGGAATTCCATCTGTCAGAGGTTCCTTCCTACTTCTCAAGTTGTACATATTTTGATTATCACTACAAAAGGCAAACATCTCTTCTTGCTAAAGGTTAGGTTCTTGTCTAAATGGAAATGAGAATTCTTCATCAATTGACTATTCTACCTATGAATTTTGCATGGGGTCATAGGATTCTAATAGCATAATGCTGAATTGTGTAGGAGGAGTATTATCGTTTACTTGTAAGCCTTGATTCATTTCTTAATTCCCATTATAGTATAAACCATCATTGTTAGGTGCGTTATGACTATCATCATACTAATTGATATCTACATATTGAATGTTGTTTTTGTTGTTGTTATTGTCAGTAGGAATGCTTCCATTATTCGGCCACATGTTCCATTGTCGGTTCTGTCTTTGGAAGCTATTACTTTGATCAAGAGGATTGAAGTTGTTTCCACCATTACTATTTCTTGCATTGTTGTTGTTATCATTGAAATTTTGGCCATAACTATTGTTGTAAGGACCAACATTGTTTCTTTGGAAATTGTTGCGTTGTCCTTTTGACAACCTAAGATGAGTCAATTTTTTGTTCATTTGTGACATAGTCTTTTTTATTTGATCAAATTCTAAAATGAAGTTATTGTCCATTTCTACATGAATTGTTTCCTTCTTCTTGAAGAAAGCAGTCTTAGGAGGCTCATACCCTGGATATGTTAGCATGAGGTTCTATGGAGCAGGTTCCTACTATAATAGAATTAGATTCATAGGTATGAATTGACTAGGCACGGTGGGTACTTCAACTAGGTATGTTGGCATTGTTGTGATAGATTGACCTGGGAGCATCAATCCTCCTCTATTGGGATTTTCTTGCTTGGTGAAAGTTATTGCTTCTGAGAAGACCTTTTACAATGTGTCAATATCTGCTATAGGAAGTCTTCTCAAAAAAATAGCAGTAAGAGGGTCCATAGCATTCAGATAAATCTGAATAACCACTTCAACTAGTATAGTGTACGGTGTTTCTAATCTGTGATAGGCCATATGAAAGTGATGATTAAAGCATGAAACTATCTTAGCTGTATCCTTTTAATCTATATGAGTTGTTGATGTATCACCACTAGGTTGACAAAGGTTTTAAACTATTCTAGGAACAAATTTTCAAAGGTGTCCCAATCTCTGATACACCCAAGTGGAAAATTGATGTACCAATTGTAGGCAACTTCCCCCAAAGAGTAGAGAAATAAACAAAGGACCACATCCTCATTGGTAATTTGCTTTCAGTTACAAATTTCTTTGAATACTTTAATATGGTCTTTAGTAGTTCATGTTTCTTCATAAATGAACCTTGGGAAAAACTTTTCAGGATTCTTAGGGAGGTCATGTAGTGCACCTCTCAAGTTTATTGGTGAGTCTACAACATTTGTGAAAAAGGCCATTGGAGGATTTGGCAGACCTAAGGGTGGTTGTTGAGGTGGAACTATTGGAGTATATGGTAGTCCACTAGGTGGTTGGAGTAGAGGTGGAGTTGAAGAAGATGATGAAATTTCAAACAAAAGTGATTGAATTCAGGGGATGCCTTTATCACTACATGGTTTGTGGAAGTGGGTAAGCTCAAGAAACTCATGTGCCCTTTGTGAAGATCTTAATGCTCGTTGAAATGGGGATTCTAGATTAGAACCTTCAAGTTTGCACCAATTCTAGAAAAAGTGCACCTCTAAAAAAGTACACACTCTCACAAATCAGGCACACCATAGAGTTTTACGCACCTGCACACCTGCGTAGCTATGGATTTGTGGACTTGCAGACCTATGGAGCTATGCACTTGAATTTCCTAAAAACTTAGAAATTTTTTTGAACTCGTGGCAAATGCAAGATTTTGCCAAAAGTGTAGAATTTTGAAACTTTGGCAAATTTTCCTTCCTTTTTTGAGAATTAAAAGTGCGGCCCTCCTTCTAGCACCACTTCTATTGAGCTGTCATTATGCATAATGCTAAATGGAAAGAATTCTTGCAAACTCTTCTCTTGAAAAGCTGATTTTGTGAATCAACTCCAAGGTTCTGGTTTGATCTTGTGACCTACTAGAATCCATTTTGTTGAAGATAAATGTGATTGTTCACAAGGAGACCTTTGCTAGTTTGTTTTGATTTCGGATGAGATGAAAAATCTGCACACTACTTCAAAATAATAAATGCAAAAGAACTATATTTTTGTATTTTTTTATGTTTTTTATGAATGCAATCTAACAATGCAACTTAAATGAATTCTTATTCTAATAGGGGGGTTAAAAAAGAAAATAAAAAAACTTTAAAGCAAATAAAATGAAATTGAAATCCTAACAAACATAAGCTATTGAAAATGACATATCTATGAGTTAAGCTTTCAAAGAAATCAGTAGATAACCAATGAAAGAAGGAGAAGTGCTTCCTCAATTCCACTGATGCAATCATTGGTGAGAAAATTAGTCATTATATGATGTTTCACCCTTCATCAGATCGCAAGGCCATGAAAAGTGCACTCATGCGAGATGAAAAGTTATGTAGGCACAATTTGATGATTTCTTCTCAAGCTAGTTACATCAACAAAATTCACCAAAACCATAACAAACACTGGAATGAATGAATCACACAACCAAAAACAAAGAAATAAACCTTTGGCTCAATCATAATTTCATGAACATAAATCCACAAAAATATGACACATTCAAGCAAGAATTACTACATTCCAAATGCGAGCACCAAAAGCATAATTTTATTGCAAAATAATGGCGGCCCCCATTACACATTACAATGGAGTATTTATAAGAAATCATCTCCTCAATTTGTGTTGAGAGTGAGAGATATCTTCATGCAATAAAATGCTTTTAATTTAATAAAACAAACTAATTATATACAAACTAATAGTCTAACTATTGCTAAGCAGGACTCCATCCATTTTTTATTCATTAATTGGATGCATGAGCCTTTACATGTTAAAAAAAAAGAATTATGAGAGAAGAAAGAATGAGAAAGATTTGAGTCAAAGTGGAAGCATCTAAAAGTCCCCAAAATAGAAATTAATCCTTCATTGGACCTTTGTTAGAGTTAAACTATCGTCAGAATGCATTTTCGATGCATGGAAAGCTCTATTTTTAGAACTGGTAGTTAACTATTGGTGGAGCTTCTAGAAATGTGGACCTACAGAGCTATGGGCCTATGAACTTATTTACCTATGGAGCTATGGACTTGCAAAGCTGCATATCTCAAAATGGTCCAAAATTTCAAAATTTTACTATGTCAAAATTGAAATTCTAGCATTTGGGTTTTGTTCTCGTTCATCCCAAAGCTATGTTTGGATGTTCGGCCTTGAATTTCTCTATAATCTCAATGATTTTTTCTAAATCCAATAAATCTAAAGCCTCATATTTATCCTTGACCTTCTACTTGTAATTGTCTACCTCAATTTAGGTGTCAACAAAATTCTTGAGTTTGGTATCCAATTCTAACAAGGCTTCTTCTATTCTAAAGGCTTGCTAGATATATTTGACACTAGAAGCTTCCTCAAAAATCTTCTTAAAAGTCTCCACTATGGTCTCTACAAGTAAAAACTTTTCCACTTCTTCATCTTCAAAAATCCTTAAGCAAGCATCGTTGTAATGCTTCTCTACTTCCAAAATTCACTCTCAAGCTTGGTCCTTGAGCCTATAGATCTTGGCATGTAATGTTTCCATTACTTTATTACTATCAATGATATTTTCTATCCAATCATCAATCAAATCTAATTCCTCTACCATATAAACATCTACCAAAATTGTGTATCATTGCCCCTTTATTGTATACAAAATTTGTAAGTCCTTACTATTGGCCCTTTCCTCATCCATAATATTGAAGTCCTACTTCAAAATTGCTAATATTTTATTTATGTTCTCTGATGTAGCATGCAACACCTTTAGGTTCCCATGAATAATCAAAATTCCCTTATCCTTAAAAATTTCCTACCATTGTTGATAAGCTTTCAAAAATGGATCCACATGTACAATACACCCTTCTTTGAGAATGGTGTTCAATGTATCCTTGTGGTGATCAAGATTAAGAGGACTAACCACTTCGGCCAAATATCCTCTTAGGATCTCATTCTACCTTCAAAGTGTTCAAATTTTGACCTTTTCCTACTCCATGCTCCTAAAGACTTCCTTAATTCCCATGGTCACCATTAATTGGGTTGTATCCTATTTCAGTCTCCTAAGAATGACCTCTTTGATTTGATAGTCTTGGGGACCAAGGCTTTCTACATTTGTGTCTTTAGGAGGAATGACCACTTATGCAAACAACTCCTGGTCTAGTGTATTGTTGACAAATGCCAACGGTCTTGCCTCATGCAATGGGGACTTAGTTTTATTCAAAATCTCTACCAACTCAAAAATATCTTCCTCATTAGCACAGAATTGAGGCTTTTTGCTCCTCATCATTTCCTTCTGGAGCCATCTCAGGATGTGCTTAGCTAAAGACTTGCCTCTTGAGGATGAAGGAGTATGTTCTACTACTTCTTTCATCTTATCATTCCTCCTCAGAGTACTTTCCCTTTATGAGAGCTCTTCTTCTATGGTCTCTATCTCAGTAGACCCTACAGCTTGCACCTCAGTGTCTTGGGAAGGTGGTTGAGAATATTCTACCATTTATCCCTCCTTCGACACTTCATCAGTTATCATTTGTTTTAGTTTCTCCTCTTGTGAAGGCTCCTTCTGAACCCATTCTTCTTCTAAACTCTGAGGTGGAGGAGTAGCTAAGAATTTGTCTACCATCATGACTTGTGGTTGAGATGGGGCAATAAGATTGGGACCCTGTAAGTCTAGTGGCATCTGTGTCCAGTCTTCTTGTTGGGGTTCACTTGTAGCTATATCCCTGATCTTGTCCCCAACTAATTCTATTCCCACAAGCATAAAATAAATAATTTTGACATTTTGAAAACTTCATCACCCTCTTCACTCTGCTCATCCACCCACTATTGTATTTCATCTTCCAAAGAAGAGACTTCCAAGGGTTCTTCAAGGGCAGATGGTGGTGTTATTATGGAACTTCTTCTCCTAGACTATTCTATAGCTCTAGCTAGCTAGGTTCTTCCTTACAATGACACTTGTTCCTCTTCTTCTACCTCTTCCTCTTCTTCCTCTTCTCCTTCTGGAATGGTCTTGGGGATAGATGGGAAAGGCACCATTCTCTTAGTCACCCTTTGCCTATCGGATCTTAATCCTCCTTTGTTTCATAGAGGCAGAAGGGGATGTTGGATTCTCTTATAGAGGAGGAATGGAAACTTATTGAATCTCTCCCTCTTCTATTTGGCTGGACACAATGGGAGGCAATTGAGATTCATCCTAGACTTGAGCAACTCCAGTGTCCTTGGACCCTTGTACACTTTCTTCTTATTGTTAGGGAAGTTCTTGTTCTCTACCCTCCTTTGTTTCAATCCTTTGAGGGGAGTTCCTCTTCCTTTTGTTTTTTCCTTTCCTCTTTGGAGGGTGGTAGTATCCAATGGGGTGGTCAAATTGGTATACTATCTCTGGCCTAATGGGAGACTAGGTTGCAAAGGTAGGAATTATAACTTTCTTCCCTCTACCTTTCTCTAGGCAAGCTTGAGTGTGAAAGATCACAATGTCAGGTATTGGATCAAGTTGAAAAGGATTTTTGATCCAATGCTTTGTCATTTTGATGACATGCCTTGCTTGATGATTAATATCATTTCCCTCCTCCCTATCAACCTCAAAATTCATGATGGGTCTCTCTCTAATTTTGTTTCAGTTGAGCAGGGAGTCTAGTAGCTCCTTAGAATCTTATTGCCTTATTTCCTCCAGAATGTTCAATTTGAGAGCCTTCTCTACTAAATACAAATTCATCCTACTATAGTCCCTTATACGGACATCATAGTCATTTGTTGCATTCATCCAATGGTCTTCAATGGCCTCTTCATGATAGAATTATTTGCCAACCAGACTCTCCATTTTGCCAATGTTATCAAAATAGGACTGGGGAGAGTTGTATTGCTTAAGGGGATAATGTTCCCACTCCCATTCAAAAGATGGAATATCTTGCTTTTGTTTCTCTTGGTATAGTCCTATAACCAGGGGCCATGTCCAACATGGTCTCCACTACTTCTTGACCCTATCATTGGCAGACTCAATGTACCATGCAATCTCGAACAAAACTAATTTATCACTTGGATATCTAGGGAGCTTCTTAGGGTTGATAGAGGCACCAACTACCCATAGATACATGAATATCTTAAAGTGGATGTAATAGGCCCCCAGAGCTATTATCTATGTTATTGCCTCATTAGACAACCCCTTTGCATAATCACCCTCTATGAATTAGATGACTGTAAAAATGAATGCATCATTCACAATTCTATATTCCTTGCTCTATGCTAAGAGCTTCTTCCTCACCAGTTGAGGGTAGACAATGTAGGGCCAGGCATTAGGATCCTACATATTGCTTCTTTTGTACAATCCATGGTAATTTGAGGCCCTTGCTGCTAGCAGATATACCAAGTAAGAAGTCATATAGAACTTCTTATTTTCTTTGACTACCCCAACTGTTCACACAAGTTTTCACTTAATGCGGTGGCCCATCTAGTGGCATCTTTGTCATCTTGATTATTTTAATGAAATTGACCATGAAAGCACTGAGGTGGCCAACTGCTGGTAGATCCATTACTCTACTTAGAAGAATGATAGAATAACCAATATCCACCTTTATGTATCCCCTATTCATATCCACCTTTCCTATGACCTTGCCCAGAGGAGTCTTCTCAATGAGATAGGAGGATTGGATGATTTCTAATGCTTATTTTGTGTGTTCCCTATACCACCTCTCTGTTGCTTCATAGGAGAGTCTTATGAATTGATTTTCCCTTGGGAGATGGAAAACCTTTTCAATGTTGTTGGGTTAGAGGTGAAGAACCACTTCTCCTATCACACTCTTCACCACTCTTTCTTCAAGAATAGAGTGTTGAGATAGTGTCATGATCAACTCTGTTGATTGCACTAATGTTGGATGCGAAGCTGCACTCACCAACCTTGACTAGATTAAAGTGGATACTAGAGTAGATCTCTCCATAGGTTTTTTGTAGATTCTAAGGAACTCTCCTATGTCTGTGTGTCTCAAATCAATATCTTTAATCTCTACATATTCATCATAAAATCTTGACTTGAACAAGACCCCTTAGAACTTCAAAACAACAGGCTTAGATGTCATTTTCTCTTTGGATGTGGATGCCATTATATTTTCACGACACAAGAATGATGTTTATTAGTTCAAAATAATGAAAACCTAGAAATTAAAAAATACAAAAGCACTCAATTTCTCTTTAATTAATCATTAACAAAAAATAAAAATGAAAATAACGTGTGCCTTTTTATTTATTATATATATATATATATATATATATATATATTTAAAACTTTTTTATCTTCTTTTTTTCTACTTTTTAGGGTTTTTAAAGGTGTGGAGGTGTGGTGTGTGGTGTGTGGTGATGTGTGGTGGTGCACAATGTGATGAAGTGCACATGTGATGTATGACATGTAGGAGGTGTAATGCGCATGGGGTTGCGATGATGGTGCTAGATGCAGTGGTGCGTAGCGCATGAGAAAATTCATGAATTAGTGGGTGCACATAGAGTGGAGGTCCACATTGTGGGTGTAAGCATAGTGTGATACATGTATGGTGTGGTGCACATGTGGGTAAGTGGCATAGGGTGCATGTAGTGGGTGCACATAGTAGTGAGCACATGGCATGAGAAGTGGCATGCTAAGGAGCAGCATCGCTAAGGTTTTGTAGAGGTGTGGCATGGGGTGCATGCAGGGTGTGGTGTGCATCACAGGTGTGTGGCACGATGGTTTGCATAGTGCACGGTGCATGCATTTTTATATCCATGTTTGGCACACCTATTGGCACATGTGGCAAAGGGTTTGAAGATAAGGACAATGTACGATGAGGTGACTATAGAGGGTGCTAGAGGAATATGTCATTGATACAAAAAATAAAATGAAGTGCATTGGAGGGAGGGTTCAAGGCACATATAGCCCCACCCACCTTGGGTGGTGCACAATGCACATTACACATCACCCAAAGTGGGTCGTGCTCCTATGCACCATGTGAGGTGCGCGGCTACAAGTTAATTTTTTTTTTTTCAATTTTTAAATTTTTTTTATAGTTTTCCAATTTTTTGACCTTTTTATGACTTTTTTGATGTTACAAATTTTTGGTTTTTTTGATTTTTTCAATTTTTACCTCTTTGACTCTTTGAATTTTCATGATCTCGAATTGTGAGTCCAAGGATCTGAAAAAAGAGTAGGGGGTCCTCATTCCTAGTAGGGAATGGGGTGTGAATTTGTGGAACCACAACACCTTGCTTCTTCCTTCAATAATTATACCTGCAGATTGGTTAGATATCTGATCTTTGAATAATGTGCAGAACTATGGCTTGGGTCAAGTGATAGCTAGTGTGCACTTGTCTTCATGTCTTCAGCTATCTTGGACAATTTCTCCTTGATATCCTTTGTAAATATAAATGTGTCACTTAACATGAAAAAAATGATATAACATTATTAACAGAGGTTTCCAACTAACCAAGAATAGTAGCTAACTCTACTTGATCTATTGCAATTATTTGTGCAACTTGTTCTAACACTCTATTCTCAAATTTCCTTTCTTCTCTTTGAAGTAGCTTTTCCTGTCCATTCAAGTCTTTATTTAATTTGTGGACATTTTTTTCTAACCGATCAAGAATAGGTTGAGTGCCATCAACCTCAATACTTAAAGCATCAAAAAATATGCTCCTTATGTCTTCAAAGACTTGGTTTTCTTTCTTTTTCTTTTCCTTGAGATTTTGTTTCTTATCTCTCTTCTTTAGTAGCTCACCCATGGTGTTCATTTGATTAGGGGTGATGTCCAAATTTGGAATAACTATATCCTCATCTAGATCAATAATTTTTTTTTCTTTGCCCTTTTTCTTTTAGAATGGTGGAAAAAATTTGTTCACCCTTCTCTAACCCTGGGGTCCCATGGGGGGGGCTTGGGCTCTATATTTAAGGAGTTGGAGGTCCCATGATAATATTTTGGGGGGGCTAAAGATTAATTTGGAATCTTTTCCTATTAGCTAGGAGCCCCTACTTTTTAGTTGAGCGGATACAAAAGAGGGGAGTTGGAAATAGCCCCTACTGTTTAGGGAAGAATTCTGCCACTTGGCAAGAACCTACCCTTCATATTCCCTCCAAATTGAAATCATCCTGCCAAAAATTCTAAAAACAACAATTTATATTTTAAATATTTCCTTCAATTTAGGAGCTAATTTTTAAAATTAGATCTATATGTAATGCCCATGAGATCGCTCCCTTTTAAATGTTCCTAAAAAAGCTCAGCCTCACCCGCTCTATTTTTAAGCAAGCGGGTGCCCATGGGACCCTAGCTTAGACTTCAGTACTTGACTGAGACTGGTTCTCACCTGTCATTATATTGGCTATGGAAATAATTGGAATAGAAACAATTGTAGAAATTGATGGAATAGAAACAAATTTTGACATGACACTAATAATAGAAATACCTTGTTATTTTTCGATCAAGCTTGGTGATGGAGGACCTTTCTTCTAGATGGATGAAGTGTTGGGCACTTCAATCATTGTAACATTTAGTTGAATAGATTCAAATCTTGGTTAGGTTCTCATTATAGTAGTGGTATTCACAACCAACTTAGTTGAAGCTATCTCTAAGCCAGATTACTCTAAGGTTGTGCTTGGACAATGAGGAAATGAGGCCGTGACTGCTGTTGCAATTTTCTCTACATCTATTTCCTCAATACTTTGAATCTTTGGAAGACTTCCTCTAGTAGCTTCTTGTTCTTCCTATTCTTCCTCTTCATCATCTAGATTGACATCATCAATCTCATCATCTTCCTCATCTTCATTATCCTTGTCATCAACATGAACAAAAAAGTCACTAGGTTGATGCAACTAATAGATGTTCTTCCATGTTGTTGTAGCTTCCTTCCCTACATATTCAATGTCTTTAAGAAGTATCATACAAGTGTTCATCTTGAGAGTAAAATTCTTCTCATTTTACTTCAAGGATTCTTTTACCTCCTTTTTACTAATATTTGGCATGCATTGCTTCAAGGTCCATTCAAATGTCCTTGGTAGTCCGCTTTGCAATCTCCCATCTAGGCTTTATTTCCTGCATAAGTTCTTTAGGTATTTGTTGTGCAAGCTCATATGGAGAGTAGTTCCTTTTACCTAGCTTGATCATAACAACATCCTCAATCTTCCTTTTCTCATCTACATTCCTCATCTCATACTTGAGAATTTTGAAACATTTCATGCCGATTCCTTCTTCCATCTTCAATATTTCCTAAAGTGTAGGTGCATATATTTTGAAGATAATTTTCTCAGCTTCATCTTCACCTAGCTTCAATTTCTTCCTAGACTTGGCTACCCTTGTGAATAAAGTAGGAGATGACTTGGTAGGTCTGGTTATGATAATGTTTCTTTTCTTCCTTAGAGGCTCCTCTTCCTCAAATTTGGCTTCTTCTTCTTCATCCTCTACATCACCATCTTCTATATCATCACCTTTTCCTTTGGTAACCATTACAGGGGAAATTTCTTTCTTTGTGCCTTTTAGTAGCTTTCTACTATTTTCCTTCCTTTATTTACTATTCGAGGTAGCTTAATCTCAAGCTTTATTCTTTCTTTAGCTTTATCATATGTTCCAAAGTATTTAGCTTTGGGATCCATAGGCTCATTCATAAAAGCCTCTATGATATCCTTGGTTTCATCAATGTTAACCTCATACTCTAGAGGCTCAACCTATACCACTCTAGGTCTGACTGCCTAAGTGTATACTTTGTCATAGTCCACCATGAAACATATATCATCCTTGTAATCTTATGCAAGTTTCTTAGGGGTCTTATATCTATTATCATCTTCTCCTTGAATTTTTTAAAGTAGGTATCCATGATGCTTTCAATATTTTCACCCATCTCTGCTATATACTCATTAATCTGATATAAAATAGGTACATCTTTCCTCCATACTATTGTACCTTTGGAAGGAAAAAATTTCTAGAAAAAGAAGAATAAACATGTTAAAAGAGATCCAAAATTACATGGATTATTCTTTGATCCTCTAGTGCTCTCCATATTCTTGTTGAATTGGTGCAATAGCAACTTGATAAGGTTGAACGATAGGTTATTCTTCACAACCTTGTCTGCAAGGTTGATAGCTTTGCATGACACATTGTTTAATCTCCTAGAACTGTAAATCTTGTGTGCAATAGCATGAATGCAAAACTTTAGCTCCATTTTTGTTACACCACTAATCTTCATACATCTTTTGTCCCTCTTGGTAAGAGTTTTCTTTTCGAATTTGACTCAACCTAGGGTTTTGGTTGTCTTTTCTTTGTTAAGCATTGGAAGCCTAGTGATTCTATGAATCATTTTCTTTTTTAGTTGAATGGGTTGTTCCAACCATAACTTTCCATTTAGTATATGTCTTAGAATATATCTCATACACTTGACCTAAAAATCTCTTGGCATATGAGAGATATGTGTCAAGCCCTTAGTTTCCAAATACTAATGTTTAGGTTTCAATGCATCATCCACAAACAATTCCCTAAATGCCTAATTCATCTCTAGAGTTACAAGTTCTTAGATAGAATAGTGATAAATGGAATGAATGTCATGTATGAGTAACACCTTAAGTGGAATCTGTGACTATGCACTAGCTGGGTTGAGTACCTCTGCAGTCACTTGACTCAACTTGAATTTCAATGCTTTGCAGTTGACTCCATAGACTAGTATTTCAGAACCTTTCTTTGCTTTGTTGTTTGAAGATACCATACTTGGTAGGGTTTTTGAAAACTTTGAGAATTCTTCAACAAAAACTACTTGGATTACTTGGGACTTTGAATTCATTCTTCACAAGTAGCTTTGGAAATTTGTGGTAAAAATAATGCCTTCAATTTCATCCTTTTTACAAATTTCCTCCTTCAATCACCATTAATGTTTCATACTTCATTCTTGCTCAATGACAGGTTGTCCTCCACTCAATTTATTCTTAAATTCTTGGGAAACATCTATATCTTGGTAGAGTCACCATCACTTAGTAGGAACTACCAAATTTGTAACCAAAAACAATATGCAATTTGACCTTTCTTAGTATGGTTTTGTGACTTGACCTTTCTCGATAAGATCTTCTGCTTTTCATCATGTTCAGTGATCCTTGTGCATCTTGAATGCTGATTGGATCATTCTGCTTGTTTGCTGGAACTAATGTTAGATTTCTCTTTTGAATCATAGTTCTAGTGACCTCTGTAAGGAACTAAGTTGAAGTGATTGAACCATCCAACTCATTGACATGGATGTCATTCACTTCATGATCTCTAGAGAGTTTGGTATCCATTGTTGCCCCATTTTTTTCTAATATTGTCAAATTTGAATTTCTTTTCATCTTCAATTCTACCTATGTTCATATAGTTCTTGGCAAGATGTCCAAGCTCTATACAAATAAAATATCTTTTTGTAGCATCTCTTATTCTCATATGATGTTTCACACAGTTTTCTTCAATGTGCCCAAATTCACCACAGTAGTGACATTTACACTGTGTGTTGTAATCCCATCCAAATATTTCTTTCATGATTTGTTCTACTTGGTTTTGGACTATGAATATTTGTGTCCTTGTTTCTTGCAATTGTGACATTTACCTTCAAACTTAGGTTTCTCTTTACATTCACTTTCTCTATAACCATGCTTATTGTAGTTGTAACACTTTCCATTGAATTTTCCTATGCCATTACTCTAAAAAAATTAATGTATGAAGTATCTTGCTAATGTAGGAGAATCTTTGGTATGCTTACAATCTTGCATGTTTTGAGAGATTTTGGTTAAGTGTTGTGGAGCTTGGCAAATACTAGTGTTCAACATACACTGGGAGCTTGGCATGGTCTATGGTTGCTCAGAATGGTCTAAGAACTTGGCATGGTCCTTGGTTGCTCAGCATGGTCTATGGAGCTCAGCATGGTCTTGGTTGCTCAGCATGGTCTTTGGTTTCTTGGAATGGTCTTGGTTGCTCGACATGGTCTTTGGTCACTCGGCATGGTCTATGGAGCTCAGCCTTGCTTAGGAATTTGGTGCATATTGTAGGTTATGTAACTACTTTTACACAATGAGTTAGAGGATGAAAATTTCAAAGATTGAAGAGGGCCTAGAGTAAAAATAATGGTTCAAAGAATGAGTTCTAATTCATTTAGAGCTAGGAGATATCACAATTTTACTTGGACATTAATTTTGGACATTTAATTATTGTTGGAGGCCAACTTGTGGCATTTAATTTATGTATTTGTATTTAATTTTTGTTCTAGTCTGACTTGTGGCTTAGATTGGTATAAGTAGGGATTGGGGGGGAAGTCTTTAGTCATTAATAATCCATCATGGAGAAGAGGAGGAGCTTGGAAGGGTGAATTTGGAGAAGAGCTAGTAGCTACAACTTTGAAAACAAGGGGATTGCTTGGTGGGCTTGTGAGCACAAGTTGAGATCTTCCTTGGGGGTTTCTACTAGAGTGTGGATCTAGATTAGCTAGTGTTTGGATTGGATATTGAGGGATCTTGCAGAACTATTACTTTCTTTGTATTTGACCATAACCAGGAAGGCCTTACAACCTAGCACATTGGATGTAATCAGTTATATTTTATGAATATACTATTGTAATTTGGTAACAAATCTTGCATTGTCATTTCTTGTTGTTGTGTTTTTGCTATGTGGTTGTATAGTTGGGGGCTAGGAAATCTCCTTTTTGGGATTCCCCTACCTTGCACTGCGTCAGGTGGTATCAGAGTGAAGGTTTTTCTTGATTGGACCTTAGGGAAAATTCTAATCTTACTGATGTTATAGAAGGATGGATTTTAGAGAAGGTTAAAGTAGATTTCAAATTTGAGATGGAGGATGTTAGAATAGAGTTTAGATCTTAGTTAGCATCAATGAAGAGTGACATGATTGTTTGAACTATGAGTGCTTTAGGTTGTGTACCTAGGAATGTGGGTATTGAAGGTAGTTATGAGGAAGTTGCTAAAGACTTTGAAGTTGTTTGATCTAGTGGTGAGGATAGATCTAATCATGTGGAGAGACCTATTATAATTAGGGTTGGTCAATTTTCTCAACCTAGATCTCAATTGAATCTAAAGCATAAGATGGAGGTTTCTAATTTTTTAGGCACTTTGAATCCTAAAGGCCTAATTGATTGGATTGGTGAACTGGAAGACTACTTTGAGCTTGAGGATATTGAGGATCCACTCAGAGTAAGGTTGGCACAAACTAAGCTGAAGGGACACACTATTCTTTGGTAGAAATAACTACAAAGAGATAGAGAAGAGGAAGGTGAAATTAAGATCACTAGATAGAAATTGATGGTGACTAAGTTGAAGGCTAAGTTCATTCCTGCTGATTATAAACTTGAGTTGTTTAAAAGGTTATAGAATCTAAAGCAGAAGAATATGACTATGAAAGATTAGTGAGAGGAGTTCTACAAGTTGACTATTTGGTCTGGGCATAAAGAATTGTCAAAGGAGAAGGTAACCATGTATATTAATGGTTTGAGATTCAATATTCAGAATGAGGTTGGTATGCTAAATATTTCTTCAATTGAGGATGCTTATCAGTATGCTTTGAGAGTAGAGGAGAAGCTAAAGATGAAGAATTAAGGTAGTTCCTGAGGGAAGGAGAAGTAGGATAGTTTAGCACAAGCTAAACCAAAAGCAGAAGGTGAACACAAACCTATTGAGTAGAAAAAAAGGATACATGGAGGTGGGTTCAGAGGTAATTATTTCAAGTGAGGTCAAGAAGGGCATAGATCTTTTGAATGTCTAATTGGTAAGAAAGTTACTATTTTGAATGAAGTTGAAGTCCAAGATAGTCAACTTGATAAAGGAGAAAGTTTGTTGGCTCGATGAGTACTAGTTGGTGATAGGACATTGGATTCTTGTTAGAGGACTAGTTTGTTCAAAACTTGCTATAAGTCTAGTGGTAAAGTTTGCAAAGTGATTGTGGATGGTGGTAATACTAATAACCTTATTGCTAAAGATATGGTTTAGAAACTTGGTTTGTAGAGAATGAGACATCCTTATCCTTATAGGATTGGTTGGTTGCAAGGTGAGCATGCTTTGGAAGTTAGGGAGCAATGCCTTGTTGATGTATAGATTAGGTAGTATAAGGATCAAGTGTTGTGTGATATTGTGGAAATGAATATTTGTCATGTATTACTTAGTAGACCTTGATAGTATGATTGCAGAGCTATGCATGATTGAGTTAGTAATGTGTTTACTATTGAGAAAGGTAGTAAGAAGTTTTCCTTTATTCCTATGTAGAATGAAGAGCTCAATAGGAGGAACCTAAGTATTGGCAGCTGAGTTGAGTTGGAAAATTCTGAGAAGGATGAAGATCAGCATGGAAAGAAGACCTATGGAACACCTATGGTAGATGTGAAGAAGAAGAAAAATAGGGGAAAAAATGTATAAGTTGAAGACTCAGAGGATATGTATGTTTAGAACCAGTTTGGGATTTATGTACTGAATCCCAGAAGATATTCTTCTAGTTACTAGAAATCCTTTTCGAACCTAGGGTGTTCGATGCAGGAGCATCTTGGGCATACTTGCAATCCTACATGTTTTGAGGGATTTTGGTGAAAGTGTTGTGGAGCTTGGCAGATACTAGTTTTTAGCATACACTAGGAGCTTGACATGGTCTATAGTTGCTCAACATGGTCTGGGAACTTGGCATGGTCTTTGATTACTTGGCATGTTCTATGGAGCTTAGCATGGTCTTGGAGCTCAGCATGGTTTATAGAGCTTGGCATGTTCTTGGAGATTGGAATATTCTTGGATCTTGGCATGGTCTTGGTTGTTCAACATGATCTTTGGTTGCTCAACATGGTCTTGGTTGCTCAGCATGGTCTTTGGTCACTCAGCATGGTCTATGGAGCTCAGCCTTTCTTAGGAATTTGGTGCCTATTATAGGTCATGTAACTTATTTTCCACAATGAGTTAGAGGATGAAAATATCAAGGATTGAAGAGGGCCTAGAGTAATAATTATGGTTCAAAAGAGTTCTAATTCATTCAGAGCTAAGAGATATCAAAATTTTACTTAGACATCAATTTTGGACATTTAATTGTTGTTGGAGGCCGGCTTATGGAATTTAATTTATGTATTTGTATTTAATTTGTGTTATGGGCTGACTTGTGGCTTAGATTGGTATAAGTATGGGTTGGGGGGCCTTAGTTATTAGTAATCCATCATGGAGTAGAGGAGGAGCTTGGAAGGGTGAATTTTGAGAAGAGCTAGTTACTACAACTTGGAAAACAAGGGGATTACTTGGTGGGCTTGTGAGCACAAGTTGAGATCTTCCTTGGGGGTTTCTACCAGAGTGTGAATCTGGACTAGCTAGTGTTTAGATTAGATCTTGAGGGATCTTGTCGAACTATTACTTGCTTTGTATTTGGCCATAACTAGAAAGGCCTTATAGCCTAACATGTTGCATGTAATCAATTATATTTTATGAATATATTATTGTAATTTGCTATCAGATCTTGCATTGTTATTTCTTATTGTTGTGTTTTCATTGTGTGGTTATATAGCTAGGGGCTAGGACATCTCCTTTGGGAATTCTTCTACCTTGCACTGTGTCACTTACCACATTGATTGCAAGTAGGTCTTTGATTCTTTTGAGCTCCTTGTTGAGACGATTCACCTTCTTCTATGTATCCTATACTAGCTTTTCCTTTGTGTCTATACTAACTTTATTCATTCAATTTATTCATGCTTTCCTAAGATTTCATCATCCTTTCATAGGTTTTCTTTTCATTATTGAGATCATTCTGTAGTCTTTCAATCTCTAATCCTAAATTCCTAAGCTCTTCATTTTCATTAGTGAGATGATTAATGAAGTCTTTTTGTTGAAGGGATAGATGTTGGATTTCATTGTTCTTTTCTTTTATCTCTTCTTTGGTTTTGTCTTTTTCTTCCATGACTTCACATAATTTGACTGATTGGATTTTTTATTCTTTTTTCAACTTTTTGAATTCTTCTTGAAGATTGGAATTCTTTTCTAATAGATTTTTGATTTCTTCATCAACTTCATCTGAATTTCTTTCAGGATATATATCTTCAATTCTTTCTTTAGTGTAGAGATTTTCATTCATTTGTATTGCAAAATCTTTCCTTCTTTTCAATGATTGAGAGAGTTGCTCCTTTTCTTTCTTTAGTTGCCAATTAGCCAATTCAAGATTCAACTTCTCATTGTCAATAGCCTTATCTACTCTATATGCCTCCAATGCCTCTGATCTTTTCTCAAGCTATTAAAATTTTGATGTGAGAACCAAAAGCATTGATAATAATTGTTGGAAATATAAGGTAGGAAATGTTAGTGATTTGGGAGAGATGAATTAGGTACCAATGAAAATTTATCTTATTTCACTAATTAATCCTTCATATAATATTCTAATCTAATTGTATGCATGAAAGAATGAAAGAAAATACACATTCATAACACTTTGACACAAGATATGGTAACCCAAAAACCTTCCAATTAGAAAGTAAAACCAGGGTGGGGATGATACCCAAAAGCTTTGGTACTACAGTGTAAAATTAACTTGTTAAGGCTTACAATTGACCACTCATGGTGATCTACCCTATTAGGAGCAATAAGGATTGTGAGGTCCACCTTGTTAAAGGATTTACAAACATACAATGAAGTATGCACTTAGTTAAGATATTTAGCAAAGATTGTTAAGTCTACCTTGTTAGAGGATTTAACTGATACACCTGTTAGGATGAACTAGTGGTTGATCTCTAATCTGCAACTCTAATTTTTTAGTTGAGATTCCTTGTATTACAATGATCACCTAACTATGATAGATAAAAATTTGTTGTCCCTTATACTACTTGTATCCTTCTTTAATTCTCACTCTTACTCATCATATTCTTCTTCACATTCTTCCTTGGATATGATATACTGTATTACATATTTACCAATCCAAATCACAACTTACTAGGGTTGGCTACAATACCAATTTCATCATAATTCACAAAGTTAGCTCAACTATTGTAACTCAAGTTCTAAGGACAAACTTAGTGATGTTCTGATACTCAGAAAAAAATTTCAATGCTTGACAATCTTTGGCACTTGGTTGAACTTGAAGCTCAATCCATACTAATCACTTCCAAGTAGCTTAAACTCAACCAACACTGTGACTTAATAAATACTAAGAAACATGGTAGCAACTGGATCACATAGTTGACACTACATGACTTGGTCAACACTAGATCCACTTCATTAACCCTATGAGCTTGGTAGACACTATTGGACTTGATTAAAACTATAGAGCTCACTTAACACTATGATCTTCTTCACTTCTACTGACTAGCTTAGTAGCCTCTACTACACTCAACTTACACTATAATTTGTCTTTGAATCTGAGTAAACACTATGTAGCTTGAGAACAATTGAATCACTTGGTTAACACTAAAAACTAAGTGATAAGCTTGGTAGCAATGTAACCAATTGACTAAGTGTTGAATCATTGATAGACAAATTGACCTTTATGTCAACACTTGAATGCAAGTGTTCTTCAGTGTTATGTGAATTTTTATTGCTCAAATTATACAACTTAAATATACTTGAAGAATTTATTGGAGGAATTAGTAGAGTCAAGCAAGATAAGTTTTAAAGTATTTGAAAAGTTGTAAGTATATATGTGTACAGATAATATACATACAAGGATTAATAATGTTACCTTTGTTATTATTGACAAAAGGGGGAGAATGCCTATGAAAATGAACATGTATAAGGGGGATAATACCTATGAAAGTGTAATGTATTAGAAACAAGGATGTGGAGAGAAAGGAGAGAAACTATATGTAAGGAGTTTACAACTACAAGGAGAATCATTTTCACATAAGTATATAGATTTTTCGATCAATCTCAAAGGGCGATATTGTTGACATTGACAATGGAAATATTGATGAGAAAGATTAATAAGTTGAGAGGCTAACTCAAATGTAGTGATGCATTTGGTTGTCATTGATGGAAACACAATCACAAAATTAAGAAGGAATGATTGGTGAGGCAAGATAAGTGACCAGTGAATAGGAAATGACTAAGTGAAATAACTAGTATGTAGGAGGAGTAATAGTAAGATGAATATTTTACTGGTGATAATAATGAAGTAAAAAATAAAGTAGAGTGACTATAGTTGAATACTATGTGATGTGTATACATAATAAGTGTGCAATAATAATGTATAATGATGAAAGGTAAGAAAAGTTCTAGCTATTAGAAGATGGCTACAAAAATATGAAACTTATGTTCTTATAATACCAATGGTAAATTTTCAATTGATGATTGGCAGGACTCATACAGTTTGAAAAGAAGGTATGATGATGCATCTTAAATTAGTTGGAGAAATAATGAGATGGAAAGTATATAATCAAAGCAAGTGTGGTAAGAGGATTCAAGAATTTTTTGTATGTCAAACATATTTAAATTAGTCAATGGAATTGCACTAGGAAACCTAATTTTGATCAAGGCAGTGGTCAAAAATTTGTTAGCTACATAGGGATATATGAATTGAATGAGGCATGAGTGCAAGAAGTTAGTAATTTGAATAGATGATGAAGATTAAGTGGAAAAATACTAAGTATTTGTATTATTCTATTTGAAGAGAAAGTTAATGTGTGTGTGTGTGTGTGTGTGTGAGAGAGAGAGAGAGAGAGAGAAATTTTATGGTTATAAAAGGTGTGATTAGTTTTGAAGCAGAGATTGAGCAGAGAGAAACTACAAAGTGAACATAGTAGAAATGATTGATAGGAAAACAATACTTATCAAATCACTCAACTTGGTATTTCCTAATAATTACATCAAGGAAAATTGATAAAGGGTGCTCCCCTTGATACCATGACAAAAAAAGAAATAAAGAACAACACAAATTGAGAGAACAAAATATGGGATTCTTATTATCTTTGCAAATTCATAATTATAGAATTCCAATATGCAAACCCACATGGATGCATTCCTTACAACTATCTATAAGATAAAGCTATGATTATCACCCAGAACTTCCCTAGATAACCTATGGGCCTTCCTTATATATGCACTTTTAATCACTTCAAAAGGTCCTTGACACTACGTACTAACTGTGAAGGCCTACCATCCTAATATTATATTATTCCATTACACTTTTTTACATATGGTTGACTCAAGAAAATTTACAAATTATATTTTTAGATGGTTGATCCACTTCTGGAGACCATAACTAGTAAATTGTTGAGCCAAGGGGCTATTATTACCCCATTCCAAAATCCTCAACTAGTGTGATCTAAAAAGGTTTCTTAAGAAAGTGTTCATTAGCTATGGGTTTGCATCATTTTGGACTCATTTAGGCCTTCATCACTAGACCTAAAGTTTGGATTGCCAAAATTCATATCAAAAATATGCAATAACTGCATGAATACATATGATATGACAATAAAACTCAATTGGTAAGCTGATATGTCTAAGATAAACCTCCACATATGAGACTAGAACAATCTAAGTACATAATACCAACTTACTAAAATTAGCAAGCTCTCTCAAATAGAAGCTCTATACAGAAATGACTCTTATTAAAAATTAAAAAATTAGAAAACTACAAATAGAAATATTTTTGGGTGATGAAAGATTGCCCTTACATGCAAGATGTTCCTACATTAGAAACCCAAGGTAATTTGAGAAGTGACCTTGTTATGTTTTAGGTATTCTTATGAAAACCAAGATGGTCAACCTCCTCTCATGCTAGCCATGATGAATCCTCCATTACCCTTAGTTTCCATTGTTAGAAATGTTTAGAATAACTGAGAGAAGGGTGAATCAGTTACTCAAGGTCTATGTGTACCACTTGAATAATTAAACATTAAACACATCATTGTTCTACTTATCTTGCATATCTTGTTGTTGCTCAGTCACTACTATAAAACTATCAAAAAATTAATTTACATTGCATAATGAAAACATTTTCACATGTAAAACATTGATAAGACATTCATCATAGTTTGAAACTAGGATTTTTCATAGAAACCCAATTTGGTAAAAACCACCAGCAACATATCACTCTTTTCACTCTTTCAAAGTGAGATTTTTTAGGAGCCAACCCTAATAAAGGTTGCAATATACACTATTAAATGTGACTTGGTTAGAGGGTTTAATCACCCTATTAGGAGTGGCCTTGTAAGAGGACTTTGATTATTTCATTTAGAATATCACCTAGTTAAAGGATTTACATAGACTATTAAGTCTTCAAATGACTATTACATCAACCTTTGTTAAATGGATTTCAATACAAATTGTTTACAATGATAACAAATAAACTAGTAGGTTTTGATCTATGTGATTACAAATCACTTTTTCTAGTTCAAATATTTTGTTGGTCCTTATGTTGGTTCACTGATAAGCCTTTTATTTTCATCTCTAATCTTGATCTACTTGGACACCCTTCAAGCAATCAGTCTACTCTTCTCATCAACACTTAAGCCTTCTAATCAAATTCACTTATCAAAAACAACATCACATATGCAAGATTTTCTCTTTTAGCTTCACATCCACTCACTTGTGTGTTTCTGATCAATCTTGTTCTATATGACTTCCTTCACATACAAACTCACACACACACACTAGATGGGTCTAGAATCAGTACCAAATGTTTGTTTCTGTATCACCTTAAATATGTAATATGTACTTTACCATTTTCTACATCCACTATAGATCTTAGGGTTTACAATAAGATTCAACTTGATTTAATGTATTGGTACATCTTCTTGATCATCCTCTAGAAACTTCTCTAGAATCCTTCTATTAGGTCTTTACCAAATCATCACCTTGAATTTAATGATCCAACTCATCAATCTTATCTTCAACATATTTTACATACCCTAAGAAATTAACTTGGTCGGCTTGATCTTACAATTTCTTTGAATTTGATCTTTTATTGTCACTCGACAATCACTGAATTCTAACACTTGGGTACTATTGAAATACTTGGTTGTTGAAAAGCTTTCTAGCTTGGCATCAACTAACTTTATTGATCGATGCTAATACTTGGTCAACACTAGATTTACTTGGCACTAATTGTGGCTCAGTTGACACTAGCATTACTTGGCACTCCTGAGTATTTTACTCTTTTTCTTGGCTTGGCTTAGCTACTTTGATATTAAATATTAATTTTCTCTATCAGAGTCTATCTAATCAAATGTCCATTGTAACTTCCTTTTCATAACTTTAACCTTTCCTCTAAGTGCTATACTTATGAGTGACTCTCAAATCCTCTTCATCAATCAAATAGATATGACATTTAGATTAGGTAGCAATATGTCTCATCCATAGATTTGACATCAATGACAAAACAACAATTGTTCCAATTATAAGTTTCCAACAATCTCCCTCTTTGGCATTGATGACAACACCTCAAATATCTGAAATACTAAAAATAACTTAGTTTCCATACAATCCAAAAGATTTTACTTCCATGAGTGACCACCATCATGATTTTCATTTTGATTCTCTTCCATTTAAACTTTCAAACACACTTTGTCAGTTTTCTCTCTTTCATGATTCTCTCCCTCTAAGGTTTATCTTTCTTTTCTCAGTAATCTTTTCACTTCTTAGTAATCTCTCCCTCTTTGACAATAATGCCAAAGACATGTAGCTATCCTAGCTTCAAATTCTTCATACATCTAAATTATGTATATTTTTTATGTTTGGCTAATATTTGTCATCTGTCTATAACTAATATTTTCTATTGTACTAATGTATTCTACCTTAGGCATGTCCCAAAGTAGATTTGTATTGCACACCTTTGTAGAATTTTCTATTTAGCACATGTGATGAAATGCATTCATGAAGGGTGTTCCCCTTAATATCATAAACCATAATACAAAACAAAGAAACAACAACAAATGTGAGAACAAAATATGGACTTCTTATTTGTGCCACAAATGAAAAATTAAAAAATTCAGAAGTACAATATGCTAACCCACATGGGTGCCTTCATTACAATAATTTGCAAGACAATGTTTGGGACTTTCTTAAATATGCAATTTTATGTTGCCCAGGAAGGTCCTAGATAATGAAACTTAATACCTAGCACTGACAGACCCTAACAATACATATAAAGTTGACCAAATGCATCTTTGACAACTATTTTAGATATTTTAGGTAGCCCAACTTTGGAAGGCCATAACTCTCAAACTATTGCTCTGATTGGCTATTATAACCACTTTTCAAAAAATGCAAGCTACTAATCTATAGACTCAAAATAGCACAAGTGCCCTTCTATTGAGTTTTTAGACCTCATCCAGGCACTCTAAGGCCTCCAACAGTGAGCTTGAAGAATTTTTTTGCAAAATTTTCCATCGAAAATCCACAATAACTTCTCTGATACTTAAGTTGGAGAAATGAGATTTTTATGGTAGGCTTATAATTCTAAAATGAACCTTCATGTAGAAAATGAGAACATTCCAAGCTCGTATGAAAAACTTATAAAAAATAGCAAGCTCCTATAAATAGTATCCACCCTGTCTACTAGTCCTTGTTAAAATAGAAAAGAATGAAAAAAAAAAAATTGGGTGATGCAAGATTTCTCTTACACCTAGGATGCTCCTACATCATGCACCTTGGTTTCTTAATTAGCCTTAGTTAGGGGAATAACCCCTAATTTACCTCTAAGATATTCATGAGAATATTTGGGTAATGTTTTTATGAATATTTTAGAAATTTGTTCCATTGTATTTACATATTCTAGCTTCACTTATTTGTCTTGAACTAATTCTGTCAAGTAGTGATACATGATAGCAATGTGATTTGTCTTAGTGTGCATCACTAGATTCTTTGAAATGTTAATAGTACTTGTGTTATCATAATAGATAACTATTGGATCTCTAATCTCTTCTTGCATTCCTTTCAACAATTTCTTTGCATGGATGAGGCTTTTAATGACCTTACCAAAATGTTGAATGTTTTTGTTTTAGTTTAGAAGGAGGATACTTTAATATGGAAATTTAATCGAAATGGACTATGTTTTGTCTAGTCTCTATATGGAAATACTTTTGAAGACTATCATGTGCCTTGCTGGGCTAAAGCCTAGTTTAAAGGCTTGACACCCAAAGTTAACATATTCTTTTGGATCTTATTGTAGGATAAAATCCTTACTACTAACAATTTAATGAAGAAATGTATGTGTTTAGTCAGTAGATGTTATGGGAGAGGATTTATAGAATTTTGGATGTGGATTGGTTTTCCCCCCTTAGTATTGAATATTTATTCTTAGCTTGGAAGCCTCCTTATAATACTTTTCTTATTAATTTATGGGATTTCATCCTTCCATATGTGTGTTGGGGTATTTGGAAGGAAAGAAATGATAGGGTTTTCAGGTGTAAGGAATCTACTTCTAATCAAATATTTTATAAGATTAAGCATATAGTGTTTGAGAATATTAGGATAACTAGAAAAAGTCAAGATCCTCAAGATGACAGAGAAGCCAGAGTGATTCGGAATTGGAACTTGGAAGGGATTAGATACTCTCAAAATGATAGTAACTTTAGAAATTTGGCTAGGTGGGATTGTCCACCATAGGGATGGTATAAGATTGATTTTTATGGGGTTTCAAAGGGAAACCCAAGGATAGCAGGTTGTGGTGTTATTATCAAAAATAAAAATTGGGATAATTTGGGGATTATGGCTTTTCCTATTAGGGATCAAACTAATCATGTTACAGAAGCTAGTGTGGCTCTCTATGGTTTTTTATTTGGCAAGAGCATGAATTTGGAGAAAATTTGGCTAGAAGAGGATTCCCTTAATATTATTAATTGTCTTAATAAAGTTAATAACCCCTCTTGGACCATTTATAATATAATATACAAGGCTAGTAATTTAATTAATTCCTTTGTGGAATGTGTTATCACTAATAACTATAGAGAAACCAAAAAAGTGGTTGTCTGGGCTACAAACATGGCATGCAAAAGCCATACAAAGATGATATGGAATTATGGTGACAACATCCCTACTGAAGGGCTATTGTTGATATAGTATGACAAGGTTAGAAGTATGCAAAAGAGTTTTGATAATGATGGAAATGACATTTAGGAACAATTATGATTTGTGTAGGAATGGGGAGTTGTAAGTTATGATTATATTTGATGAGACAACTCATTCATTCCCACACAGATTGTGGGTCTTTTTGCATAAGAGAAAAGTTTGCTTTTATCTCAATACAAAGATCTCCATTTTTTTGAGCTTGTTAGGACTGTGAGTTGCAGTTTGAGAAATATGGGTGGCAAGAGAAAGAGGGTTGAGCCTACAAGTCGCAAGGAATGGATGTAAAAGACTAAAATTTGGGATATTTTAGAATAGGATTAATTTATAGGCTTCATGGAGAATTTAAATGGTAGTAATACATCCATAACCCACTAGTTCGTCAAACATGGAAGAATGGAAGCATCTTGGTGGGAAAGTAGAGAATGGACATCATAGAGGACATTATAACTAAAGCCACCAATCCTTATATGGATGGGATCAACCTCTACAAGGATAGAAAGCTATCCAATCATTTTTTTGATGAGTTTGTGGAGATGACCAAGGAGAGAAATGGGTTGGTCAAAATTGGCAACTCCTACTTTAGCCCTCATTCCATTTCTAGGCCATGGAGTTTTATTATATTTTTTGTGATTGAATACATAACCCTTGATGGTCATTTTAAAAATATTATTGGGCACCACTTTATGCTAGTAAATCATTTTAGGCATATGGTTAGAATTAATTTCTCTTTCCACTTAAGGTGGTCACTGGATAATACCATCTTAGGTATCTAGAATGACCCTAAGGGAGATCATGCTTTTTATTAGGGTTTGATGGTGCTAATCATGAATCTTCCTAAAGAGAAAAAAGTGGATAGGCCCCATGTCAATAAAAAAAACCCTAGAGTGTGATACTGAGGGGAGTAATCAAGATGAATTTTATGAAGAGGAAATGGAGGAGGAAGAAGATGAGATGGTTGACAAGAAGAGGAAAAACCTTTCACCTAGGATCTCATCTACTAATAAAAGGAAGAGAAGGAAGTGGATTATGAGATGGAGATAGAATCTAATGATGATCTTGAGGAGGTTATAGGGAAGAAAACTAGAGGCAAAACTAGTACTATTACCAAAACCAAGGTGAAGAGGACTAATAGAGTTATGAACATTCACTCTGATGATGAGCCTCTAATTAAAAAGAAGGAGCTAAGAGGTAAGAAAGTGCTATCTCAAGAGAAGGCTAAAGACAAAAGCATCAAGGAGGTAGATATTGAAAGAGACACTATGGATATGGGTGAGGAAAACTTGAATCAGAAAAAAGACCATGATGAAAAGGGGTATATGAAGGGAATTCTTGGAAACATAGGTGTGATGAAAAGGGATATCAGTAGTATGAAGGAATAGATGTAGGATATCAAGAGGGATTTTGATTAGCTAAGAAGGATTACCATAGGTGAGAGGACTCTTGGTCAGCATCTGGATAGACTCTCTGATATTATTGGAAATGCAAAAGAAGTAAAGAATTTAATGAAGGGAGTCCCACCTCTAGAAGCAAAGAACAAAGATATGGAACAAATGATGAAGGTGAAGAAAAATGTGGATGTCATGGGAAACAAATTTGACAACACTAAGAATGTGGTTAAAAAACTTGTAGACCAAAGTTGCTCCATCTTGAAGATTGTAGTGGATAACATTAAAACTCTGCTAGACAAACTAGCGCAAGGGAGAATTCAAGGTTTTAAAAACATAAAAGAGGCTCAAGGCCCCAATAAATGCACCAGGGCTAATTCAAAGAAGATAGAGGCTATGGAAGACAAAGAAATTGATGAGCTGAAGGACTCTACTATGGACATGAATATACTTATAGATTAGGTTGCCAATTTATTGAAGACTTTGTAGTTTTCCTAGTGCTATATTTTTGTTGGCTTTTTGTTTTCTTTTCCTATTTGTTGTATTAAGGGTTCTTGTCTTAGTTTTTTTTTTTGGTGATGATGCATAGTTCCTCATGGGCTTTCTTAGCTTATTCAATTTGACACTATGTAAAAGGTTTTGACTTCTTCAAAACCTATTTTTACTTAATCAAAATAATTGTTTCATCCACATTATATTTGAACAATTCACTATAGCTTCCACATACTTGGCTTTAGCTTTTGATTGGGAAATACAATGTTGTTTCTTTCTTGTCCATGACACCAATCTCTTTCCTAAAAAGAATGCACCTCCACTAGTTGTTTTTCTATCATCAATATTTCCTACCCAATCTATGATAGTTAAAACCTTTAGTTCAAATATATCACTTCTCTTGTAGTATAATCCATAGTCTTATGTACCTTTTAGATACCTCATTATCCTTTTTACAACCATAATATGATTCTCTTTAGGATTTGTTGAAAATATAGCAACTCTCCCAACTACCAATGCAATATTTGGTCTACTATGAACAACATATTGCAATTTTTCTATCATGGATCTATATAGGGTCTGGTTCACATAAGTAAAATTATCTTTCTTAGATAGCATATTTCATGTAGACATAGGTGTGCTTACTAGCCTTAAATCTTCCATACCAAAAGTCTTCAATATTTCCTTGATGTATTTAGTTTGTGAAATGAAAATACCAAACTTCATTTGACATGCTTGCAATCCAAAAAAGAATTTGATTTCACCAAACATAGACATTTCAAATTCCTTTTTCATTTCAGTAGCAAATGATCTACATAATGTTTCTTTTCCTTCAAATATGATATCATCAACAAATATCTCATATAACAATACTTCATTTTTCTTACCATTCTTCAAATATAGATTGTTATTATCATTTGTCCTCTCAAAACCAATTTTCACTAAATGGTTATGTAACCTTTCATACCATGCTCTTGGTTCTTGCATCAATCCATAAAGAGCTATGTTCAATTTACATACCATGTTCCTCTTGTTTGGACCACAAATCCTTCAAATTGTTCATTGTATACTTCTTCCTCTAGTATACCATTGTAAAATGTAGATTTGGCATCCATTTGATATACCTTGAAATTATTATAAACTGAGTATGCAAGTAGTGTTCTAACTCCTTCAAGTCTAGCCACATGACAAAAAGTTTCTCCATAATCAACTCCTTCTTCTTGTGCATAACCCTTGCATACCAATCTTTCTTTTTTTCTTGTTATGTCACCATTTTCATTGAGCATGTTCCTAAAAACCCACTTTATCCCAATGACATTTTTTCTTTAAGTCTTAGCACTAAGGTCCAAGTATTATTCTGCTCAATCTAGTCAATTTCTTCATTCATAGCTTGTATCCAATCTTAATTTTCTAAAGCACATTTTATTATTTTAGGCTCGAACTTACATAATAAGCATGTGTCACCTTTGAGTTTTCTCTTTGTCATAACACAGTTTTCTCTTTGTCATAACACTTGATTCAATATCTCCAATGATTTGATCAGGTTTATGATGTCTTCTCACATATTTTACTAATATGGATAGCTTTCTTCTTGGTTCTTCTTCATGTTCATCTAGAGAAACAATCTCTAGCTCATTTCCTCTTTCTTGTTCTGGTTATGGTTTAGGTTTTAAATGTTTGACACTCACTATCTAATGGTTGGCATTTCTTGTATGTGACTCGACATCTTCAATCTATTGCTCGGGACCCACTGTCTGTTGCTTGGCAATTTGCATTTGCACTCCATCATTTTCTATCTAATTGGAACTTGCAGCTTGACTTGTCTATTCATTTTGAGTTCTGGGAGCATCATCATCCACATAGATGAATTTACTATAGTCTTCAAGCTTTTCATTGCATGAAGCATCACCTCTTTTTGTAAACTCATCAACTCTCACATTTGAACTTTCCACAACTTTGTTAGTGTTAGAATTAAACACTTATAAGATTTTCTTTTTGTGGAATAGCCTAGGAATATACCTTCATTTCTCTTTGCATCAAGTTTTCCATTCCTATTACCATTCATTATATAGCATCTACCTCCAAAGATTTTGAAATATTTAACATTAGGAGCATAATTATACCATAGTTGAAAAGGTGTAGCATTTGTACCTTTCTTGACTTGAACTCTATTCAAGGTATAGACAACAGTTGTAACCACTTCTCTCTCATATTTTAGTGATCTACCTTTCTCTATCATTAGTGTCCTTGCATAGCCCATTATTGATCCATTTCTTCTTTCATCTATCCCATTCTAAGGAGGGATCCTTGGTGCTAACATCAATCTTTTAATTCCTCTATCATTGCAAAATGTACTGAAGTCATATGAAATAAATGCACCACCTGTATGAGATCTCAAATACTTCAGACTCTTCCTTATTTATTTTTCAAATCTTGCTAAATACCACTTGAATAACTAAAAAGCATCAGATTTAACCTTAAGAAACATCAAAGTCATCATTCTAGAGTAGTCATCCACAAATAGGATGTAATATTGATCTCCATAGTAACTTTTAACACCAATGGGTCCACATAGGTCAGTATGAACCAATTCCAAAATATCATTAGTAGTATATACTTTACTCTTAAAACTAGACTTGGTCATTTTTCCTAATTGACATTGTTTACAAATAGCATTGTCAGGCTTCTTTAGTTTAGGCAATCCCCTCACTTTCTTCATCTTACTAATATTCACCAAATTATCAAAATTTGCGTGACTAATCTTTTGTGTCATAACCAAACATCTTATTGTTGTGCAAACATACATGTTTCTCCTGATGGGTCTAGATAGAATAAGTTACCTCTTGTCTTCTCACTAGTTCCAATTAGTTTACCATCACCATTATGTATTTGAGCCTTTTTGTTGTGAAATTTAACTCTACAACATGATTTTTTTAGTTTTGAAACATTCAACAAATCGTACTTACGTGCTTCAGCCCAGTAAACATTTTCACATGTTATCTTGTTAGTCAATTGAATAGCACCTTTACCTTTTATAACAAATGGAATATCATTACCAAATTTAACACATCCACCATTTTATGTACCAATATCTTCAAATTTTTCTTTTTCAGTAGTCATATGATTGGAACATCCACTATAAATTATCCATCTATTACTTTTGTTCACATAAGAAATTAATGCAATTTTCTCATCTTCATCATACTCTTCTTTTATAGCAACACAGACAACTTCATCATCATTACTCTTAGATTCATTATCAGTCTTTTCTTCAGAAATATAACAATTTTTCTTATCTTTTTCATTCTTGCTTCTTCTATAGTTGTTGGTATCTCTTCTTCCTTTGTACTTTTTTCCCTTCTTTTCATCCTTGTCAGGACATCTAGCAACAATATGACCAACTTCGTTGCCGGAAAAACAAATAATGAGTAATTTACCTTTGTATTTATCTCTTCCTCTTCCAAACCTTTTTGCAATGAGGGATTCAAGTCCATCAATCTCTTCATCAAAACTATCACTTTCACTCTTCACATGTTTTCCTTTCTTCTTATTAAGAATCAATTGTGACTTAAAAGCAGATTCAATCATAGTAGGTGTGTAGTTATAAAAATTAGACATCTCAAAAGTAGTAAGTCTACCATGCATCTTAGTTCCTAAATTGTAAAGACACTAATGGCATAGATAGGGAGTAGAGCCCTCAATATCTTGTTTATCACTATTTCATCTTCAATTGTTCTATTTGCTCCTTGAATAGCATTAACAACCTCTTTAACTCTTGTGTATTATTGTACTATGTTTTCACCTTCCATCATTCTCATATCATCAAATTTACCTCTCATGCTTTTTGCTTTGGCTCTTAGTACATTGAAATCACCTTCATATATGGTTTTCAATCTACCCCATGTATTCTTTGTAGTATTGCAATCTTTTAGGTCATCAAACTTGGTATAGGTTAGGGCTAAGGCAATCTACGACATTGCTTAGTTGTGATCTAACTTTTGTCTTAGTTCTTTAGTAGTCAAAGGAGTACTTGTTACCTATACATATTCATTGCTTATAAAATTGACAACAACATCACTAATACTAGATATGTGTAGCTTCATCAGAGTTTTCCATGCAGGAAAGTTCTCTTTATTCACCTTGGGTACATCTCTCTTATTTTCCATGATCTTTATCTTTAAGTGCCTTCAAACTTTTCTTTGTAAGCACTAAAAATTAATACCAATTGTTAGAAATGTTTATAATAACTGAGAGGGGGTGACTCATTAACTAAAGGTCTATATGTACCACTTGAACAATTAAAATTTAAACACATCATTGTTCTACTTATCTTGCATATCCTGTTTTTGCTTGGTCACTATTGTAAAACTATCATAAACTTAACTTGCATTGTATAATAAAAACATTGTCACATGTAAAACATTCATAAGATGTTCATCATAGTTTGACACTAGGATTTTATGTGAAAATCCAATTTGAGAAAAACTACTAGCAACATGTCACTCTTTTTCACTCTTTTGAAGTGAGCTCTATTAGGAGCCAACCCTATTAAAGGTTACAATACACACTGTTAAATGTGACCTGGTTAGAGGATTTAATCACCCTATTAGAAGTGGACTTGTAAGAATAATTTGATCATTCCATTTAGAATGTCACCTATTTAAAGGGTTTACATAGACTATTAAGCCTTCAAATGACTGTTGGGTCAACCTCTATTAAAGGAATTTCAATATAAAAAATTTATAATGATAAGAAAGAAAGTACTAGGTTTTGATCTATGTGATTACAACTCACTTTTTCTAGTTTAGTGTGTGCTAGAAGAAATGACCTGTTGGGAGCATGAATAAAAAAACAAACATTAACTCAAATCAAAACATATAAAAAGTGCTCATCAAAATACAAGAAACCTATACTAATGTTTGCTTGAGTTTTGCAACTCAAAGTAGCCAACAAATCAAGACCTCAAGCCACCTCTATAGCTCAACAAGGGCACTCATGAGAGACCTTGTTGGTGTGTTAAGATGGGGGGTATGTTTAGTGTGATCTCCCAAACACAACAATGTAGTGAATCTCTTGAGTGGATGTGCAAATGTGAGTGATGATGAAGTATGAACCTAAGCTATATGGAATGAAGAACACCTCAAGAAATAGCTATGGAGAAAGCCATACTTGAAGGTATTCAATGATGATGATATGAAATGCAATAAAGAAAGCTAACCAAGTATGCAAGCTACACTAATAAGTAATGCAATGGAAATGAGAATGCACAAGTAAACAAATGAACAATGCAAATGCAAAGCTAAACTGGCTACCAAATGGTTAGTATGCATCTAAAAATCACCATGAAAACTACCATGAAAGCTACTATGAAAACTCAAACTAGCATGCAAGCTCAACTAAAAACTCAAATCTCAAACCAACATGATAACAATGCAATAATGAGAGATGATGTAAATGCTTGAGACAAGGTCTCTATTTATAGGCTTGAGGGAGGGCTTGGTGAGGTGGCATCCATGTAGGTGCCACATAAGGTGACATGAAAGCCATGCAAGTGGTCAAAAATTTAGAGTTTGCTCACACATGTGTGAGAAAACTTGAGAAGAATGGGAGACAAGAGTGCAAAGGGGAGTGTGTAGGCATGCCTTCTCACACATGTGTGAGCACACACTTAGGCTAATGAGGGGGATTAGGAAGGAGATTGGGATTATTAAGTGGGATTAAATGAGGAAGTACTCTAGGATTTAGGCTAGGTTTATGATTAAATTAAATAGGATTTAATTTAATCATAGGTTTAAAAGAATTAATGGGATGTGGGGATTTTAAATAAATAAGATTTATTTAAAAAAAAGGGGATGATGAAGAATCATGTGTTAAATAAATTTAACACATTAAGGCTAGAAGTATTTAAATTAAATTTAAATACTTAGGAGAATGAACTTATTTAATTAATTAATTTAATTAAATAAGTAGAAGAACGTGACCAATATAATTAATTAATTAATAATTAATTACAATGTCATGAGTAATATTAAATAAATTAATATAGTCATTTGGGATGATTTTAAGAATCTACATTTTGCCCCTCTTTGATGTGATGTTGGGACAACATTGTATCAAAGAAAAGAAAATATAAGTTTCCCCATAGAAAGATAGGAGTCCTAGGAGTTGTGCCAAAGAAATGACAGGGGAGGAGGGTGCCCCCTTGAGGAAATGGGGTGAAAAAAGAATATATTTTGCCCCATTTTCTCAAAATAAGACACGGGAAGGGAAACAAAAAAGCTCAAAAAAGAAGGCCTTGCATGACTTGGTGGTAAGATTGATGTGAAGTGGGGTGAAGTGGATAATGATTAATCTAAATGAAACTTAACTACATGAACACATGAGACTCAGTTGTGTTCATATGGGAGAGCACGCCTTATTTTGATATTGCAAGAGGAGTTATGCATCAAATGCTATTGTAGCATAGATGACAATATTCCTTTGCATGGACTAGACTCTCAACACAATAGATGTATGTTTTAGAGTCATGATGGAACAAATGACATATACACACTAGAGAGGTCTGGGCACACCCAAAGTCTTATTAGGGATCTTGGTGGAAAGTGTGCTAACCTGTTGCCCCTAGTGAGCAATGCATAATCATAACTTGAAATTGACATAGATGTGCTAAAGAACCATGAAAATAGATCATATCACAAAATAACATGTGTAATTAGGTTAAACCATTCAAATGATAACAAGATATTGAAGATCAAGGCACACTTGGGAAGGTTATTACTAACACACAAAGATAAAATCAACAAAAAGACCTTATGACCAAGTAGTCATTCAATCCATTGTGTTTGCCATGAACTTGATTTTGATAGCGAAATTTGTTAAGCTTGTGTAGGAAGGATTCATCATGTAAGGCAAAAATAGATTGTTTGATTGAATTGTATTTAAATTTTTGTGATTGTTCACTAGCAATAGTGTGAAAGGAACAATGTTCTTAAATCATTTAATCTTAGTGTGAATTTGTGTAAGTTTGTTTGCAATCACTATTTTGATAAGCTTAGTTTGATGGGTTGAAGCTAGGTGTCATGAGATAAATAGAATAATTTGGATAAGATATGATAAGATAATGGATGAATTGAATTGGAATGGAAGGGGGATGCAAGAGAGAAAATGATAAAGTTCTCTAGAGGAAAATGTGTTGAATGGAAGACTAGAAATTTGATCAAGGTATATGCAAATATATGGAAAATGGAAGGAATTGATTATGGAAATTATTTGAATGAAATGATTAAAAGAAGGGAATATGATTAGAATAGAGGAAAAATGAATTGATTGAATGGATTGGAAGGGGTAAAAATTGATGGAAGGTGGAATATAGTAGAACCAATGACAAGGGATAACCAAGAAATGGGAAATGGATGGGAAGGGGGCAGATATCTGAATGGAGGAATAATAAATGGGTGGACAGAAGGATATGGTATCAGATAATGGGGAGCCAAGGACCATGTTTCAAAGGAGCTCAAATGCCCCATACCAACGATAGGAAAATGAAAGACAATATGGTGGGAAAGGATGCATGAAAAGGGAAAGATGGTATGAAGGCTAGCATGTGGAGGATGGGAAGGCATGTCTTCTTCCAAAGCATGTATAAACCTTTTGTTATTGTGCCTCTAGTATTGATCACGAACATGGGCATGAAAGGGGAATGAATAAAGGATATGGGAGGGAGGGTATGAAAAAAGGGATAATGATATGGATAAAATGTGGGATATGTAAGTGGATGAAATGGAAGGGATAACCTAGATCAAGGACATATGAAAGGTAGATGAAAATATGTAGGAGTATGGAAGGAGGATGGGAAAATAGACAAATGAACATGACAAGGACTATGGAATACAAGATATGGATAACATGTCAAGATCAAATATATCGAGTAATTATGGACATATATAGGATAATGTATGGATAATGAGAAAGGGAAATGTAAAGTGCATATGAATGGACAAAAGGAAAGTGAAATTCAAGATCAAAGATGGAAGTAGATGATGAATAGTAGATGGAAGCATGGAAGGTATGTACAAAAGAGTGGTATGGTTGGAGCTTGCCCCTAGTGTAGAGTGCAAATAGAAGAGGATAAGTGAATGAAGGGATAAGTGGATTTGGAAGACAATGGATAAATGATAGGAGAATGAAGGGAGGACTCAAGCATCTATTTTTAATGGATGGAATCCCTTGATTTTTATTTCTTTTTTCTTTTTTATTTTCAAGCAATTTGTACTGTTTTCTCATAGATGTTGGTAGGATAGTGAATGGAGGACAATGACATATGAAAAGGTTTGGATTAATAGGGTGGAGTGGGTGGGAATAAGACATGGTTGATGGATGCTAAGTTGGAAGACTTGTGAAGGAAGTAGAAAGATCATCATTGGCACACACCTTGAAGGGTGATGGAAAGGCAGAAATTATGGAGGATGTGTAGGAGAAAGTTTAAATTTTGAGATACAAGGACCCAAAATGGGAGACGATGGATTTGGGTATATAAGGACCCAAAATGGATGTGGAAGCCTTTGGATTAGCAGAATTGGATATCATTTGGAATCTTTCTTTGTAATTCATTGCTACATTAAGTAGATTTGGAATCCACATAATTTTTGTATTTTTTATTTTTAGCCTTTGTGGCCTTTTGTTTTTGCTTTGGATCATTTTTTTTTCTTGAACATGTCGTTTAGAGGGGACATGTTGATCCTTGGATTTTTATGGATTTTTGGCTTTATTCACTTTTTCTTTGGCATCCAATTTGCTTCCATTGGACATGGTATAGGTGCATGATGGTAAACATGGTGGAGAGCGTATGGATGGTGAACATTGGAAGGATTTCAAGGATGTGTTCCTTTGTTGATCTTGACTAGAACCAAGAGGGAATGAAGTGGAAAACATGGATATGGTGGATGGATGTACATAAGGACCTAAAATGGAAGGAAGGGATGAAGGGTTTGGATGTGGAACATAAGGACCTAGAATGGATGGAAGGGAGGAAGGAATGGGAATATGGATATAAGGTCCTAAAATGGAAGGCAATGAGGAAGGAATAATCTTGGATTTGGAAGGAGTGGAAGGTGTACCAACATCTTGAGACATTATTTCCTTAATGGGATACTTAGTATTTTCAACACAAGATGCGAGTCCAGGCATATGGGGTTCATGAGTGGATTGGATAGGTGTGATAGGATCATGTGGAGGATTAGGATCGCAAGGGGGATTATGAGGGATAATAGGATCTTGGGATGGGGGAGGGTCATGAAAGGAAAATGAAGGTGTGCTTTGATCTTGACTTACAAGAAGATCGTGTAGTGGAAAAAGTGGATCATGAGATGGAATAGGATCATTAGATGGAGTGATTTGATCTTGACATGGAGGGGTATTAGTGGATGGAGTGGAAGGAACTTCTTCATGAAGTGGACAATCACAGGATGCTAACTCTTGAGATGGAGGGGACGCGGTAAGGTGTATGACACATGGAATGCCTTGATCTTGATTAGGAAGGGGGTCATGAGATGGACTAGGAGGGATAAGTGGAGCTTGAGGGATAGGGGAATGATGAGATGGAGAAATGCTCAGATCTAGAGGGGAAGAGGAACCTACGATGTCATGCTTTGGAGGAAGGTCTTGATATGGAATTGGGGGTATGACTTTGGGTAATTGGCTCACTTTATCTTGAATTTGACACTTAGCCATGAATGATGAGAAATACCCCTTACAAGGTGGGGATGCTATTTTTGGAGGATTAGGATTGTGGTTTTTGGAATGAAGGTCAAAGGATGGGGAATTGCATGGAGGATTGGGGTTGGATGGGACATGAGTACTAGGATCTTCAAAACATGGGGGAAGAGGACACATGGCATGGAAGGTGGCCTCTTTATGTGTGCTTGCTAAGAGATAATTCTTTAATTGTTCCATTTCCATGGCAAGGGAATTTTTTTTTGAGGAAGTGTGTGGACTATGAATGGAATTGTATGTGTTTGGAGGATAAAGAGGTGGAATTCCCTTTTCAAAGGTGGAAGAATGATGAACATGAGATGGATTAGAGTTGGACATGAAGTGTTGAGGATGGATTTGATATGTAGGTTGAACAGGAGGTATAACTCCATATTTTCGTGTAAGATCATCAACCATTTGATTAAGCAAATTTGGATCCATGGATGTTAGATGAAGAGTGATGAAAGATTCGATGATGGATGAAATATGAACTTGGGACTAGGAGCAATTTTGGACTTTGTGTTGATTTGATTTGAATTGGATTTGATTTGATTTGATATTGATATTGATTGGATGAGGGTTTGATTTGAATTGATAAAAACCCTATGATATTGTGAAAAAGTGAATGTTGGATTTGAATGAAAGTCCAATTGTGATGACAATGCTCCTATGTCCAAAGTAGAATGATTTGATGCAAAGTTGAATTAGGAGAAGGCGTGAATGAAATTAGAAAGATTGATTATGCATGAAGATGTAAATGGATTGAATTAGGAATTGATTAGAAAATAATGAATTTGACAAGGGATTGGATTAAGAATTATGAGGATGAATCATTGAATGAGGGAATTAGATCTTGATGTGGATTATGAACCATGATTAGGATGAAGACTATGGATGAGATTGAATGATAAGGAAATGATTTGGATGAATGGAGATGATTAAGATGTCAAGGAATGATTTGAATGATGAAGACAAGATGTATGAGGGTGATGACTTGGATGGTGTGGAATTTATGTAGACAACTTGACTAAGAGGACTTAAACCAAGACTTTTTTTTGTTGTTTTTGAAATTATTTTAAATTTTTTTTCAATTTTTGAACTTTTATGATGTTTTGGATTTTTAGGTTTAATATGCTAAATCAAACAAGAAAATATGTACAAGGAAAGTTTATTTCAAACACTCAAGAACATCAAACACACCAACAAACCTATAAGGTTGCAACTAGGATGTACAAGGATCAACTAGAGGGTGTCCTCAATATACACAAGGTGCATGAGGCCCAAATCTGTAGATGAAAGAAAATACTACCTCACATCTAGGGGGAGATGGTAACCCAAATCTCCTCCTTCACTTCCCAAAGGTATAAAGTTCTTTGGGGCTTAGCCAAGAGTGACAAGATTTTACTTCCAAGAGAGGTGTCTTTCGATTCACCTCCTAATTTTTATACTCCACCAAAACACTGGAGTTGAGGTCATCCCAAGGGGTGATGAAATCTCCAAGCAGGCCTCCTAAAGAAAATAAAAATAAGACCACTTATTTCTTGTGCACCTAAGATCACCTGAAGGTGTGAGGGGAGAGAATATGTAAGTGGTCTCGAGGTTCAAAAGACACGCGTTCTTTCCCAATGAAACCTTAGGTTGTGTAATCTACTTAAAGAAACACATGATTAAAACATGCAAGATTCTTTCCAACTTGAAATATCGCCAACATAAATGAAAAACATGGATTCATCAACAAGAAAGTAAAGCGAACGTGCATAAATGAAATGCTAAAAATGAAAGATGTTGAAAATAAAGTCAATTTTTTTTAGGGCATTCAAGAGTGTGTGACTTCATTTTAAGCACCAAACCCAAATGTGTTCTAGCCTAGGCATACATGTCCATTGTCCCTTAAGGCGTTCAAGATAGTGTGAATTCTTTTTATGCACCAAATTCAAATGTTGTTTCTACCCTAAGCATTCATGTCAATTTTAAGCACCAAGTCCAAATTTTAGCTACCCTAACATTCATGTCAATTTCAAGCACCAAGTCCAAATGTTTTCTATGCTAAGATTCATCCATTCAAATGAAAGTGATTAAGCCATACAAGTTCATTAACTTTTGAGTCTAAGTGATAAAAATCACTTCAAATCCCTTTAGTGATAAAAATCACTATTGTTTTTATTTTTTTAGGTCTTTCAAGGTTAATTCACAAGAGCAATAAAATATTAAGAAAAACTTGCAAGAAAATATGGTTAGATGTTTAAAATGCTCTAATCTGCAAGAAAAGATAAACTTGATTAGCCTCACAAGAAAAACAACAAAATGAAGGCTTAACTTTTTTTTTAATTTTTTCTATATGTAAATAAGCTTAGAATAACCTCAATCCTATAGAACTACCAAAATTCTAAATTTGATTTATAATTTAAAAATAAAATAAAAAATCATAGATGACAGAATGCAGGCAAAGACAACAGAATGCACAGACGACAAAAAAATGTAGACGACAGAATAAAAGGTCATCGAAAAAGTGTAGATGAAAAAATAGGTCACCAAAAAGTGTAGATGACAATATTAGAGGCAAAGATGATAATTTACTAGGTGTATACAATAGAATAATTTTTAAAAAACAATCAGAGATGAAAATGTGCGAAGACACCAATCTGTGGAGATGCCAATCAGCAAAGATAATAGAATAGATTTTTTTTTTAAATCAAAAAATAAATAGGTAGAGATGCCAATTTGCGTAGATGCTAATCTACAGAGACATCGATCTGTGTAGATGATAAAACACAAACAACAAAGCGAAGTTTTGGCAATAGATTATGGCTTTTTCGTAAGATTTTTAGATGAAAAATAGGGATGTGGTTCCCACCGGGCATGCAAAAATGTGTGCTAGAATAAATAACCTATTAGGAGCATGAATAAACAAACAAACATTAACTCAAATCAAAACATATAACAAGTGCTCATCAAAATACAAGTAACCTATACTAATGTTTGCTTGAGTTTTGCAACTTAAAGTAGCCAACAAGCCCTCAAGACACCTCTATAGCTCAACAAGGGCACCCATGAGAGGCCTTGTTGGTGTGTTAAGATGGGGGGTATGTTTGGTGTGCTCTCCCAAACACAACAATGTAGTGAATCTCTTGAGTAGATGTGTAAATGTGAGTGATGATGAAATATGAACCTAAGCTATATGGAATGAAGAACACCTCAATAAATAGCTATGGAGAAAGCCATACTTGAAGGTATTCAATGATGATGATATGAAATGCAATAAAGAAAGCTAACCAAGTATGCAAGCTACACTAATATGTAAATGCAATGGAAATGAGAATGCACAAGTAAACTAGATGAACAATGCAAATGCAAAGCTAAACTAGCTACCAAATGGTTAGTATGCATCTAAAAATCACCATGAAAACTACCATGAAAGCTACTATGAAAACTCAAACTAGCATGCAAGCTCAACTAAAAACTCAAATCTAAAACCAACATGATAACAATGCAATAATGAGAGATGATGCAAATGCTTGAGACAAGGTCTCTATTTATAGGCTTGAGGGAGGGCTTGGTGAGGTGGCATCCATGTAGGTGCCACATAAGGTGACATGAAAGCCATGCAAGTGGTCAAAAATTCAAAGTTTTCTCACACATGTGTGAGCAAACTTGAGAAGAAGAGTGGGAGACAAGAGTGCAAAGGGGAGTGTGTAGGTATGCCTTCTCACACATGTGTGAGCACACACTTAAGCTAATGATGGGGATTAGGAAGGAGATTAGGATGATTAAGTGAGATTAAATGAGAAAGTAGGCTTAAAAGGATCAAAATTATGGGTGTAGGCTAGGCTTTAGGGTAGGTTTAGGATTAAATTAAATAGGATTTAATTTAATCATAGGTTTAGAAGAATTAATGGGATGTGGGGATTTTAAATAAATAAGATTTATTTTTAAAAAAGGGGATGATGGAGAATCATGTATTAAATAAATTTAACACATTAAGGATAGAAGTATTTAAATTAAATTTAAATACTTAGGAGAATGAATTTATTTAATTAATTAATTTAATTAAATAAGTAGAAGAACGTGACCAATATAATTAATTACAATTTCACAGGCAATATTAAATAAATTAATATAGTCTTTTGGGATGATTTTAAGCGTCTACATTTAGATATCTATTTGGTCCTTATGTTGGTTCACTAATAAGCTTTTCATTGTCATCTCTTATCTTGATCTACTTGGACACCCTTCAAGTAATCAATCCACTCTTCTCATCAACACTTAAGCCTTCTACTTTAAATTCACTTATTAACAACAACATCACATCTACAAGCTTTTCTCTTTTACCTTCACATCCACTCACTTGTGTGTTTATGATCAACCTTGCTTTGTATGACTTCATTCACATAAAAACTCTCACACACACTACCTAGGGTTGGACTCAACACCAAATGTTTGTTTTTGCATCACCTTAAATAGGTAATTTGTGCTTTACCATTTTCTAGATCCACCATAGATCTTATGGTTTATGATCAAATTCAACTCGATTAATGTATCTATACATCTTCTTGATCATCCTCTCAAAAATTCTCTAGAATCCTTTTGTTAGGTATTTACATAATCATCACCTTGAATTTAATGATACAACTCATCAATATTATCTTCAACACATTTTACATCTCCCAAGAAATCAAAAGAGTCATCTTGATCTTACAATTTCTTTGAATTTGATCTTTCACTATTAGTCGACAATCACTGAATTCTAACACTTGGTCAATACTTAAATACTTGGTCACTGAAAATCTTTCTGGCTCAACATCAACTAACTTGCTTGATCGATGCTAATGTTTGGTTAGCACTAGATTTTCTCATCACTAATTGTGGCTTGGTTAACACTAGCATTACTCAATGCTCCTTAGTATTTAACTCTTTTACTCAGCTAGGCTTAACTTATTTGACATAAACAATTAATTTTCTTTATCAAAGTTTATCTAATAAAATATCCATTGTAACTTCATTTTCATAACTTCAACCTTTCCTCTAGTTTATATAGCTAAGAGTAGCTCTCAAATCCTCTTCATCAATCAAATATATATGACATTTAGATTAGGTAGCAATATGTCTCATCCATAGATTTGACATCAATGAAAAAATAGAGTTATTCCAATTGTAAGTTTCTAACATCCATTTTACAAGATACTCCTCATATTTTATGTTCCTTGTGCTTCTACCCACATGACTATCCAATATCTCCTCAATCTCTTGTGTAGCTGAAGTAGATGTTGGAATACTTGACTATACTTCTACAACATCATCTCCAATAGGAAACTCTACTTCATAAGCATATCAATAATCTTTTTTTTTCACTATCTTGCATGGTCCAGACTTCTTCATTTTTAGCTTATTATATATATAATCCACTAGAAATTTGTCCTTCCTCAAATGAACCATGACTTCATCAAAAAATCTAAAACTCCTTATACCTCATTTTCACATTTTCCTTAGCCTTATAATGTATATTCATCTTTGTAATGTTCTTTTTCACCTCCTAATGGATGTTCTTCAAATGTTCAAAAATATCTTCTACTTCCACACTACTTATCCCTCCTTTATTGAACTGCCTTAAATTAGAAGGATTTCTAGGACTACTCCCATATATAATCTAGAATGGTGACTTACTAGTACCCCCATTGATAGAATTATTGTATGAGAATTCTTCCTGTGGTAAAATCAAATCCTAACATTTTGGCTTATCTCTAACTAGGCATCCAAGTGAATTCCCTAAACTCTAGTTCACAACTTCTATTTTTCCATCAGTCTATAGATGATGGGATGAACTAAACTTCAAACTTGTCTTCAATTTCTTTGACAATGTATACCATAAATACTAAACAAACTTGGTATGTCAATCAAAAAGTATACTCTAAAAAATAACTCTGCCACATAAACAACATTACTAGTCTTCTTACATGTGCCAATTTTGAAAATATGTTAGCACAAATATGGAATCATGCTCTACTGTGTCCTTGCTAAACCAAGAAAAAAATCCATGTTAACATCTTTTCATGGTTTCTCAGGTATAATTAATAACTGATGCAACCTCATATTCTTCTTCACTCATTTTTTCATCTAGCATACAATGTAATTCTGTACAAACTTCTCCACATCTTGCTACAACTATGATTAGCAATAATTCTCAACAACCAAAGAAATGGTTTTATCTCTACCAAAATGTCCAGCCAATCCTCCACTATGCTTCTCCTTGATCATAATATCTCTCATACAACTTTTAGGAATGTACAACTAACTTCCCTTGAACAACATACCATCTTGGATTATGAAATCAGACTACTTTATCCTATCAAGTGTAACAAGTTTTGTACAAGCTTTAAGCCTCACCAAAATCAAGATCCTCCGAGTAAAAATTCTTGATTTCCTTGAACCCAAACACCTCAATCTACATTTTTGTAAGAAGAACTTGTCTACTACTAAGAGCATCTATAACTTAGCTAGACTTCCCACTCCTATGTTTCAAAAAAAATTTATAACTCTGCAAACAATCAACCCATTTCAAATGCCTTCGATTCAATTTTCCTTGACTATTCAAATATTGCAAAGCTTGATAATAAGTATTCAAAATGAACTCCTTCGAAAGAAGATAGTGTCTCCACTTCTTCAATACCTGAACTATAGCATAAAATCCCTGATTATAAATAAAATAATTTCTTTTGGCATCATTCAATTTCTCACTAAAATAAGCAACAGGTCTACCTTTTTGGATTTAAATATCTTCTATTGTAGTACCACTAGCATCACAATCTACTTGAAACAAATTATTAAAATCTAGAGGTACTAAAATAGGTTTCTATGTAACTTTATATTTCAACATATTAAAACTCTTATCTACACCTATAGTCCAATTTAATTCTTTCCTATCTCCTCTCATTGTTTCCGTCAAAGGTCCATAAATACTACTAAAACCTCTAATAATTTTCTTGTAAAAAATAGCCAGTCTATGAAAATATCTTACCTCTATTGCACTCCTTGGAGTAGGCCATTCAAGAATAGCCTTCACTTTCTTATGGTCCATTTTCAAACCTTCTATTGATACCACAAATTGTAAGTATACCAACTCCTTTTTCACAAAACTACACTTCTTCAAATTTATCAGAAACTTTTCCTCCCTCGATTTATCAAACACCTTACAAATGTGCATTAAATGCTCCTCCAATATCTTACTAAAGATAAAAATATCATCTAGCTAAACAATGACAAACTTACCTAGAAAATCCTGCAGTGCCTCAGAAAAGTGCTCAATGCATTAGTTAGCCCAAAAGGCATGACTAAACACTGATACAATCCTTCCCTTGTCTTGAAAGAAGTATTCCACTTATCTTCCTCTTTGATGTGAATCTAATGGTACCCACTCTTCAGTTCTATCTTTGTGGAATATAGAGCTGTACTCAAATAGACCATAATATCATCCATTCATGGTAATTGGAATATGTACTTGATTGTGATCTTGTTGATAGCTTGAGAATCTATCCACATCCTCCATTCTCCATTTTTTGTAGGTACCAGCACTATTGGTACATCGCATGGACTTAAAATCTCTCAAATCAACCCCTTGTGTAATAACTTATGAACTTGTTTATTCAACTCCTCACTCTCTATTGGTGTCATTTTACATGGTGCCTTATTTGGATAACTAACTTCTAGAACCAAGTCAATCTAGTGACTGATCTTTTGCACTAGGAATAATCCATTAGGTATATTATCTAACAAAATATCGGGAAACTTTCTCGATAAGTTTGCAACTTTTGTAGGTACCTCCTTAACTTCTTATTTACCATCTTTTGGGATTACAACAAAACACATATCCTCACACTTCATACCCTTGAGAAATTTCTTTACATAAACAAAACATATTTTGGTAGCACTACATACCTTATCTTCTTTCTCCTTCAATGAATTCAACTTATGTTTCACTCCATCCTTTGTCAAAGTGTAGATATTTTCATAATCATCATGTACAACATGCTTGTCAAACTCTCATAGCCTACCTAGAAACATATGACATATGTCCATAGTTATGATATCATGAAGATCCTCATCCTAGTAGCTTCCAATCTTGAACTTCACTAGGCACTACTCATTGACCATGACCTTGTGGTAATACTATACCCAGGAAGTACAATATGGATATGGGCATTTCTACCTCTTCGACATTAACTTCATGACCATATTTATAACACTAGATTGTCAGTACTTCCACTGTAAATGATCACATCACATAACTTATCTTCATATTTTCACCTTGTACAAAAAAAAATCCTCCTTTGATCATATTTGTTCTCAACACTTAGCAAGACTCTTCTGTTAACTAGGACTTCTCCTCTTTCAACATCTTTAGAATGTATTGATTTGGCATCTTCATCAACATTCACAACTCTAGCCTAGCATTTAGTTCTTCTATCAGCCATTCCTTTGCATTGGGAACATTCAAATTTTCTATGTCATTCTTCTCAATGGTGAAAACATTTTCCATGAAAACCCCCTCTTCTAGATGCTTGCCCCCATCCTCTTCCTCTCTGATCTCTATTGTTCTAATCATAGAAACTACTAGAATTTTTTCCCTTGAAGCTTTGATTGCTACTATTGGCATCATTCTTTTTCTTTTAATCATCACTTTGAACCTCCATAGGACCATTTTCTAAACCTTCCATCATGACCCCTACCACTATTTTTGTTAACAAGTTTGACCCTATCTAGATCTTCAATATCTTCATACTCAAAGTACTCTTCCAATTCATTGATCCAATCGATCAATTCTTCTAGGTTAAGATTTCCAAAAATATGGTAACATCAAACTTAGGTTTTTCTCCAATCTTGCAAATGACCCTAAAAATCCTCTTCAAAATGGCCTCTTCTTCAACATTTTCTTCTTCTTCTTCTTCTTCATCCTCACTTTCATCTATTATGACAAGATTTATTCCTTTGCACATTTTTTCTTCCAATGTTTGCATTAGTCTCTAGAGGACTAAAAAACCCTTAGGTACAACATGTATGGGTCTTCCACTAGGATCTTTTCATGGAGGCATTTTTTGCACTTCCATAAAAACCCTAGTGCAAACTACCTCATAGTCAGTGATATATCCACACACTTATCCCAAACCATGATCCTAATGAACACTTCCTACCAATTGGCAATTTGTTTACACACTCAAGAACTCCTACTCTAATAGCATTTGATGAAGGGTGCTTCCCTTAATACCATGAAAAACAAAAAAAACAGAGAACAACACAAAATGAGAGAACAAAATATGGGCTTCTTATTATCGTTGCAAATGTGGAATTAAAAAATTAAAATTTTCAAACCCACATGGGAATATTCCTTACAATAGTCTACAAGAAAAAACCATAACTATCACCCAGAACTACCCTAGATAACCTACAAGCCTTCCTTATATAGATAATTTTAACCACCCACGAAGCTTATAAACACTAAACCCTAACCCTTGAGGCCAACCAACCTCATATTATATTGTTCCATTAATATTTATTACATATGATTGACTCAAGATAATTTACATATTACATTTTCAGATGGGTCCACTTCTAGAAACCATAACTAGAAAATCGTTGACCTAATGGGCTATTATAAGCCTATTCTAGAATCATCAACTAGTGATCTATAGTGGTAGATGGTGCAAGCTTCCATTAGTTGAGGTTTTTCCTCTTTCTAGATCCATTTAGACCTTCATCACTAGGTGTGAAATTTGGATAGCCGAAATTCATACCAAAAATCTGTAATGATTGAACCAACACATATAATATGAAAATAAGACTCAACTAGTAGGTTGATATGTCTAAGATGAACATCCACATATGAGATTAGAACAATATGAGAACATAATATCAACTTACTAAAATTAACAAGATCCCTCAAATGGAAACTTTGTATAGGAGTAGCCTTTATTAAAAACAAAAAAACTAGAAAAATAGAAATATAAATATTTTTGGGTGGTGCAAGATTACCCATACATCCAGTATTCTCCTACATCATAAATCCCTTAATTGGGTGGACCTTAACCAATATATTTGGGTAAATCCTTTGACAAGGTAAATTCTTAGAAGGAGTTTCAAATCCTCTAGTGACGTAGATCCTAGCATATCTTTGGTATACTCCTAACATTTTATTAATAATTCCTAGTAGTGTGAACCCTTAGAAAGGATACTTGTAGCTCCTAAAAAAGGATTTTGTTTTAGTGCATTATAATTCTTGTAGGTATCATCCTTACTATGGTTTTCACCCTCTAATTGAGGGTTTTCACGTACACAAATGAGTGTGTTATGTGTTTTGTTCTATGATTGATCTATAGAATTTACATCTATTTTTTTAGTAGTTATTTGATATGTATTTTGGAAGTAAGTTTGAAATAGTTAGATCCATAGTTTTAAATTATGGGTTACATGTCATACTAATTCACCCCTCCCCCCTCCCCAAGTACCACTTGTTAGGATTAACCTCAAAAAGAAATAAAAGTTATATGAAAATATAACCAATATCATAAAATAATAGATCGCACAGAAGAGAACACAAGATACAAAGATTTAATGTGGTTCACCCAATCCATGGGATACATCCACCAAAAACAAGTCCAATATTATTATTATCTAGTTACTATAATTTGCAATCCCTTACAATGAGCAATATTTCCATAAGAAGCTACAATACCACCATACATTATGAAATCCCTAACCCTAAGCCTTTTTATACAAGCTTTTGTCTCTTACAAAATTAGGGCTAGAATAAGTCATCCAATAGAAAAATATCAGCTAACACCTATTAAAATATAAGGTCATTTTTGGCTTTAAGGGCACTACCCCCAAAACCCCTGCGGGGGCATTTCCTCTTGACCCCACCATGTACTACAATAGGGAGAACACTTGTGGCATTGCCCCCAAATCCTCGTAGAAATAATCTGGGGAGAAATTGTGCTGAATAAACCTCTAAGTCTGATTAGTCTCCACATCACAAAAATCTTCCACTTGGAGACTGATCAGACTCCACACCAATAACCTCCACTTGGAGACTAATCATAGCACTACTAAACCTATAGCTCCCACTACAATATCAAAACACCTATTGTTTTTTTATTGTGTTCAGTCTAGAAGACCAATTGAAGCTGAAGAGGAGTTCAACTTCTTTCTTGTTACTGTCCTAGTAAAAATATCTACTGGATTATCATTTGTATGTGTCTTCTCCATCTTTAACTATCCATCATCCAAAACTAACAAAATGAAATGGTACCACAACTATATTTATTTTGTCTTTGAATATAGAGCATAATTCTTCGCAAGATGAAAGCCACTATGGTTTTCTATAAACATATAATTATCCCACTATGGGTGTCCCAATTCTTTCATAAAGAACTAAAGCCATGTCATCCCCTTGGTTGCCTTTGTAGCAACAACATACTCTGCCTCTATAGTGGACAAAGCATTAACTTTCTATAATCGAGAAACACAACTCACTGATGCCCCACCAATAGTAAATCAGTAGTAGAGCCCCCAAAATGTAAACACTTACTGGATGTTCCTCTCAAATATCTAAGAATCCATTTAACTACATTCCAATGCTCAATTCTTAGATGACTCAAATACATGCTAATGAATCCCACTACATGTACAATATATGTCCTTGTACATACCATAGCATACATCAAGCTTCCTATATCTAAAGCATAAGATACCTTGGACATCTTATCTCCCTCTTCTTTTTTCTTTGGACACATCTCCTTAGTCAAATTCAAATGACCAAGTAAAGGTGTGCTAACAACTTTAGCATTCTCCATAGAGAAACATTACAACACCTTCACAATATAATCAGCCTGAGATAATGTTTTTTTTTTTTTCCTATCTCTCAATATTTTCATACCAAGTATTTTCTTTGCTACCCCCAAATCTTTTATAGAAAATGAATGGGATAACTATTATTTTAACCCCTTAGTGTGATCCATGTTAGACCCAGCTACAAGCATACTATTAACATATAAACATAAAATAATGTAGTTTTCATCATCCAAACTCTTAAAATAAAAACAATGATTTGCATGACACCTACTATATCCATGTTCATGCATGAGACTGTCAAATTTTAGATACCATTGCCAAGGTGCTTGCTTCAATCCAAATAAACTTTTTTGTAGTCTGCACAATAAATTCTCCTTACCTTTGACCTCAAATCCCTATGGTCATGTCATATATATCTCTTCATCCAAACTACCATGAAGAAAGGTTTTTTTAACATCAAGCTACTCCAAATGAAAATTTTTACTAGCCACAATACTTACAACAATACGAATAGAAGTCATTTTAACAACAAGAGAATATCTCATCAAAATCAATGCCCCTTTTCTGTATAAATCCGTTTACAACTAACCTAGCTTTAAATATTTTCTTAGCTCCATCCTCTTCTTTCAACTTGTAACCCATTTATTTTAAGCCATTTTACCTATAGATAACTTGCATAAATTCCATGTCTTATTTTTTAGCAAAGAGTCCATTTCTTCTTTCATTGTAGACTCCCAACTGAATCTTTGTATCTACCTACATAGCTTCCTCATAACACTTAGGTTCACTAGCATCAGTTAATAAAATAGAGTACAAAGAGGGAGAAAATATTTTCGGAGGTCTACTTATCCTTGTTGACCATCTAATATAAACTAGGTTGTGTGGTATTTGTTGTTGCAGATCATGAGGACCTATTGGAACATCATCTTTTGGAGTATCATCCAGCACTACATAATCAATTTCTTTATTCTTGTGTTGCTGCAATATATCTTTGTAGAACACTTTCACATTGAATATGATATCCTTACTTCTTAAAATTTTACAATTTTCAAAATCTCAAAGCCTATAACCAAGTTTATCAATGCCATATCCAAAAAATACACATTTTTTTGACTTAGCTTCTAGCTTGGTTCTATTTTCAAAATCTATACGTGCAAATTATTCACAACCAAAGGTTTTGAGAAAAGAATAACTCACCTTCTTACCAGTCCATGCTTTCTCTAGAATACCATAGCTCAAAGGAGTAGAGGGACCTCTATTAATCAAATATAATAGTATTTACAACCTCCACCCACATGTTTAAGGGAAACCCAACATGTAATCACATGCTCCTTACACAATCCATTATTGTCCTATTCATGCGTTCAACCACTCCATTTTCCTATGGAGTCCTTGGAAAAGTTTTTTTTCTATGAATACCATTACTAGAGAAATAATCTTCAAATTCATGACTAGAATACTCACCACCATTATCAAATCTGAGACATGTTAATCTCTTACTAGTCTTATTTTCAACCAAGCATTTCCATTTCTTAAAAGTTTGAAATACATTAGATTTTTGTCAAAGAAAATAAATCCATACTTTTCTAGTTGCATCATCAATAAATGTAACATAATAATGAGAGCCGCCAAGGGAAGATACATGAGCTAGTCCCCATACATTTATATGCACAAGCTCTAATTTCTCATTTTTCTTTTCCTTCCCACTCTTCACAAAACTCACTCTCTTTTGTTTTTCATACACACAACTTTCACAAAAATCCACATTAAGACATTTTAGACCTGGTAAAAGTTTCTTTGAATGAAGTAATTTCATATCTTTCTCACTCATGTATTAGAATGGCCATAGCAATGTATTAGAATCTAGAACATTTATTTGTTCTCCCTACTCAACTGCAGCAACTATTCCTAAACATTCATTTTTCTCTAAAAAAATCAATGTAGAAGGAACAGTATGACCTATACAAAGATATAAGGTGCCTACTTTCACACCTTTTCCTACTACAAGGGAACCTTTTGAAACCTTCCAATTTTTATCATTTAAAGTAACTACACAACCCCCATTATCGAGTTGCCTTGCTGAAATTAAATTCCTACTTAGCCTTGGAACATGTCTTACCTCATGTGGTAGCCAATGATTCTCATTCTACAACTTAATCTTAACTTTTCCCTATCCAACAATCTGACAAGGTTCATTATCCCCCAAAATAAACAAGCCCAAAATCCCCTTGGACATAATCAATAAAATAACCTCTATGAGGTGTAGCATGAAATGAAGCCCCAAAATCTAAAAGCCATGAATCATCAACACTTTATAAAGAAAGAAGATGAATAGAATGAAAATAAGACCTATCCTCAACCCAAATTCTCAAAAGGAATGATCCAAATTGATTAACTTCAAGGAAGTGATTAATGCACAAATGGATCAAGCAATGGAGAATAGGGAGAAAGGAGGTCCTATGGTCTTACTATTTTGAAAAGTATGTGCTTAAATATTGAACAGATAAATGAAAAACACTAACCTTGAAGTAGGATAAATTTAGAAAATGCTGATTTTTGATGTCTGTGTATAGTTTTGGGGATCTCTGTAACTTGTTCTGACATAGACCCAAAAAACTTGTCTTTTTGAAGTGAGGTCGACCTTGGCCCTGATAGTGGGGCAATATCTTATTCCAGGGCACAATTATACCTCAAAAAGCTAACCTTGACCTGCAGTACTCTAACAAAATTTCTATTTGTGGATCCTACAAGTTCAATGAAAAGGGTATCCAAATGTGCTCTTCAATTCATTGTTCCACACCTATATCTACAAGAAAAAGGGTTTTGTTGTTTAGATGGGGGTTTGGCTTGGTCACACCCTAGTTTGGAATCAACCTTGAAATGTAATTGAAATTGAAATATACATAAACAAAGTAAATGGAACTATTCAACTTGCTTATATTGAAATCCTTGTCGAGGATTCAAATCCTTGAATCCACAATTACGAATGCTCCAAATGATTGTAGAAATGTATGTAGGATGTATCAAATCAATGGTATTAGATCTTCAACACCAATCTTGAATGTATCTTTGCATAGAAAATGGTTTGAATGAGTGTGGATGGAGAAATCTTCAACAAGAGGGCTCCATAGAGATTGAATCCTTCAATAGCTAATAATGGACCTCCTTGATGAATTGGATGCTTGAACACTTGAATGCTTGAATGTTAGTAGATTTCACTTCATAGAATAATGTATGTAAAAAGGTAATAGTTTGTCTGATCTCAATATGCATCTTAGAGAAAAATAAGAGGAGAAGACTTCATTATATAGAGATCTAGGGCACAAACTCCTAGAGAAGGCCGACATGGGAGCATTAAATTCTATTTAACCTTAACCCCTAGAAATGGACATAGATTAAATGTAATTTAAGAGTCTACCATTCTAAAACTAGAAAAAACCAACTCTAAAGTAGGAAAATGAAACTTTCTAAAGCCCAATATCCCAAAACCTTTAGAAATTGAAAAATGGACTCAAGGTTAGGGATGAGGTTGATCCTTCCCTAGCTCAAGTTTAAGGTCATCCTTGATCTAGGTTAGGGTCAAGGTTGACCTTGACCTAAAAGGTCATCTTTGATCAAAAAAGTCAAAGATCCATGCAAAGACCCATTCAAGGTGCTTAAAATAACCCCAGACAACTTACTCAAAGGGCTAAACACTCTTAGCATAGAAGTGCTTCCATTTAGGATGATACAGAAGAAAAGAATCATCTTCAAATTTGTTACCACATTTGCCTCCTTGTTCCTTTATGGTTTATTTCCTTCATTTTTCTTTTGAGTTCAACAATATTTATTCTTATGCCTTCGTTTACCATAGTACCAAAAATCTCTTGGTCCTCTAGATTGAGACCTCTTCCCCTTTGAATTTCCTCTTGATTTCCCATGATTACCAGAATTATTTCTCCTCTTAGTCATTCTACCTATGCTTTGTGCATTCAAAGTACTTCCTGATGTAGATCCACCTGATATTTTCCTATGATTTTCCTCAATCAGAATAACACCAATCATATCATCAAATTTTAGGGTATTAGATCTATAAATAGAATTACTCACAACCATTACCAAGCCATTCCATCTTTTAGGCAAAGAATACAAAATCAAGAGAGCCCTAATTTTTTCATCAAAATTGACATTCATAGAAGACAACTAACTAGTAACAATATTAAACTCATTTAAATGATTTGCAACAGATCCACCTTCTGCCATCTTCATATTAAATAAATGCTTCATGAGAAATACCTTGTTTGAAGTGGAGGGCTTTTCATACAATTTCGCTAGGGCTTGCATCAACTCTTTCATCGTCTTCACTTTTGTAACGTTAAATTTCACTGATGGTGCCAAGCATAATTGAATACTTCCAAGTGTCTTTCTATCCAAAATCTCCTAGTCCTCATCTATCATAGTTCCTTGTTTCTTGGGTTTTCCTTCCAATGGATTCCATAAATCCTTCTTGTAAAGATAGTCCTCCATTTTCATCTTCCTTAACTAAAAATTTTACCCATTAAACTTCTCAACCTTTAGCTTACCCACATCTACCATCATTCCCACTCAACTATGAGACTCTGACTCAATCATGAGACCTTCCTGGAGAGGATAGCTAAAAGAAAACAAAATGAGGACCATCTAGCTTTAATACCACTTTTTAGGATTAACATTAGACAAAAATAATAGTTACATGCAAATATAAATAATATCAAAAAATAATAGATCACACAGAAGAGAACACAAGACACAAAGATTTAATGTGGTTCATCCAAACTCTAGGCTACCTCCACCAATAGAAAGTACAATATTATTATTATCCAATAATTATAATCCACAATCCCTTACAATGAATAATACTATTGCAAGAAGCTACAATATCACCATACATTATGATATCCCTAACCATAAGCCTTTTTATACAAGCTTTTGCCACTTACAAAATTTGGGCTCGAATAAGTCATCCAATAGGAAAATAGTAGCTAACACCTAATAAACCTTTGAGTTTGATTGGGATCCATATCATAACACCACTTCATACCAATAATTGGTATTAGAGACTAGGTCCTAAGGGAGATAAGCTTAATTTGTTGTGTTGTGATACGCATGTTATTTCTATTAAGTTTTTACAAATATTTGAGATTATTTTTGCATTACCTTCTTGTTAAATTTATTGTAGGAATTTTCTCTACCACTTAGCCTCCTTAAGTTTATTGTAGAACATATGTTGCTAATGAATTCCTAATATTTCCTACATTTTTTTTTGTCTAAAGGTCCAACACCTTAGTTTTTCTAATTTTTAATATAAAAACACATTTACAAGCTAAAAGACAAATCCAATAAAATATATAAACATAAGTGTGCCTTTTTTGAAAAATAGTACCCAACTAGATACAATATTATATACATATGGCTACATACATACATGCATATAAGTTTTTGGTTAAGGAATTATTTTGACTTGTCAAAATAATTGTTTAACAATGTTGGCCCACATGTTAAATGTTAACTCTCAAATGAAATAATTTAATATGAGGTTTTCGTAGTGTGTGAAGAAAGTTATGGCCGATAGCTCAAAGTTTTTGGTATAAAGGAAGATCTTTTTGTTTAGAGAAGTGTCCAATTGTATTGTAATGATACGATTGCTATATGTGCACTTTGTAGGTATGTATAGATGCAAATTTGATGAGTAGAGTAGAGAATATTGTTGTATGAATTTTGTGAGTGGGAAACTACAAAGAAAAATCAAATATTGAAGATATCAAAACAATCAAGGTTTTGTATATATTCATATAACTTGTAAAGTTGTATATGCATGTTTCGAGATTGGGATCAGCTTGTATTTTATATTAAAATAAAAATTCCTTAAAAAGTTAAGGTTTCTAAAAATACCTAGTCCTTTCATAATGATAGATACACTATAGACTCCTAATAGGGTAAATATCTTTCACATAGTAATTTTTGATTAGTGGATCATTTTGTGGGTATCATCCCCATTGGGGTTCTTCCTTGGCCATAGTTTTCCTAGTTAACAAAATATGGTGTTATGGGTTTCCTTTGGCTGTGCATGATTTTTCCTTTTAGTTTACTGATATATGCAAGTTTGAGATTTGTAAATGATATCCATAGTGTTGGTGTTTGAAACTACTAAAAAAAAAAATGCTCCATACCAAAATGATAATACTCATATAACCTACGGATTAGCCAATTTGTATTAAAAATTACATAAGTAAACCATTTGGACCCAAATTCAACAAAACCAAGCTGGGTATACCTAGGGATGATCCTAATAAAAATTGTTGTATGAAAATTATCTTAGTTTCATTCTGATTCTCATCTTCTATCCTTAGGCACATACACAATTTACCAATTTCTTTAATGCTTTCAAGTTTATATGCATCCCTCATAAGCAAATCTGGTCATAATTCTCCTAGGGTTTACAAGTATTTTTGGAAATAGCAGCTACCTAAGAATCAAAAACTAAATGAAAATGAGTGGTGACTAGCATTATAACTTTGAACAAAGTGGAATGAAAATGACTTTGACATTATAATTGTTTTGACATGTAGAAGAAGAATTTACTCTCAACCATTTCTGATTTATATGATTAGTGCCTTATCGATTGTGAGTGAGGAGTCAACTATTCACAGGGGATTTTGTCCAACTAACTTGTAATTGAATTTATCAACTGTAATCACCTATTTATATTCTTATGAAATATCCTTTTCATAAACTAATAAATTCTACTGATATACTAAAGCATTTACATAATCCATTGAATTAAAAGCAACAATATAACCAATATAAAATCTATCTAGACTGCATTAAATCAATTGAACCTTATTCAAATGATCTCAAAATTAATAGACTCATGAAATGGAGATAGAAATTCATGACACAGGTCTAGTGTAAATACCCTTTTACATTATCCTTTTTGCTAACTAATACAATGACCAATAGAAACTCAATGAAAACCCAAAAATTCATACTGATTCTATCATTTCTATCTGACATTGGAAAGTACATAATTGGAAGTAAACTCAAAAACAACTATGCATGCCTAGACCAATTGTACTTTCTTGAAAATTGAAAAACATATAGAAATTTGGACCCTCACAATACCTTGAAAACTCATTTATATAACATGAGTTGGAACAAGAAAAGGGAAATTATGACTAACAGGTGTCCTTTTACAACAATAAGTACAAAAACATTTTTCAAAATATCTTAGATACTTTAATTAAAAAAGAAACAACAAAAATAGTTCCATATGACAGTTGGAGCATAAAATCTTTGACTTTGTCCTTTTCTCTAATGGCCCCCTACTGGCAAAGCTTTTATTTTTATGATTTCTTCCCATACAATGACTTCTCTTTTGGTGGGCCATTCACATGTCTTGGTTGTTGATAGTTCACTAACAAATTTATGCCACCTGACATCAATGATCACTTTCACTTCTATGGCAAACCTATTCATTTTAGTTTCAATCTTGAATAGGGTATAAATAAGTTCATTAAAAACACATTCATTAATATCACCTTGGAAAATGGTTTCCACCTATGTAAGTCTACAATATGGTCAAAAGAATTAGACCATTCATTTAAATCCTTTACTTTATTATCAAAATTAAGGATAGAAAGAATTGAAGAATGAAAACCATTTGTCAATATTTTCATTTTGCTCTAAATTGCTGCCAATTTCCCTGTGACGAATTGCAACAGCTCTTTCACCTTGTCCATGCCCTTTTTTATAGCAATAACTTTATCTAGAAGGTCTGGCTTTTTTGCTAGCAATGTTATCAACCTGTCAAAGAATTGCATGTATGGTCCCCATTGTTGGAAGATTGGATCAAGCCACCCTGTTGATTCTTTGCATATTTATTCGGTAGATTGTAAATTGATGAATGCATTATAGGCATCTTGAGATATTCTCTTAAAAATGCTTATTCTATGACTTAGTACATTTATCATAACATTCTTCTTTGTTGCATTATCAGATTGGGGAGAATTTGTTTCCACATTGACCATAGGCACTGACACTGTTACCCCTATAAGTATCTCTTTTGTTTGGGCCTCTACTTCTATAGTTTGCTTTTCCTCTTCCACTTGCCTAGGTGCATGTTCTACCTCTGTTGCAGGCTTGAGTTGTTCTTTGAGGGATACCACTTCTACTTGTAAGCTCTAGATTCTCCCCTCCAACTCTTCTATCCTTTGTTTCTGTACATAGCCCATCTTGAGCTCCTCCTCATACAATTCTTGACATCTAGACATTAATTGTATATTACAACTAACCTATCCTCAATTTGATCTACCTTTGCCTCATTTATGAGTGCAAAGTATTTGAACAGGCTAGAAATTTGTTTTCTAGTAGTATTATCTAGTGCCCAAACAATCATATTGCATCTTGTGGTTTATCTAGTATCATCTAGTGTCCACACTACTAGGATTTTTGTGTCCACATTGAACCCTAACCCGCTCTTTAGTCCTTCATTGCCACTAGCCTCATAGCTGATGGCTTTTTCTTGTCTCGTCATTTGATCAAGAATAAAGGCCCTCTCAATATCCCAATTTGGTATCAGAATCATACCACTCCTATGTACCAAATCCTTGGCCTCTATAGGGGTCATTATCTCACTATCCAAGTAATAGGCTAGCAGTTTATCCACCAGTTCTTTATTTTTCTCAAGATCCTCTCTAGGCATAAGGCTCAATGTGAGCTCATTATATTTAATTTTATAAAGAAAACTTTTAAATTCTGATGATTTAATGAAATCATCATCTTCCATAATTTTTTTAGGTTGGATGAGCCTGTCATCCAATCTTGATGCTGCAATTTGAAGATCACTAGAGCCTTTTCCTGCCTCTATAGCCCTTTGATGCAAATAATTTTCCAAACATCAGCAAAATATTCATCATTCCCTGGCATCACTTGCAAGGCCCTACTTACCACCCTCTATGGGATGTGCATTTTTTTCTACCTTTTATTGCCCTTTGCCACCCATGTTGAAGATGATGGTTGCCCCTCCTCCACATCAACCTCCAATTGTACATCTGGCTCAAGGGATTCTCTGTTTACTATTGCTTCCTCTCCCTCTAGCTCATGTGGCATCTAAGACATGATGTAATCAAAATTTTCTACCATCTTCCTTAAATTAGCAAGATAGAGAATCTCTGTAAAAGAACCCTTAACATCAGGGTTGGTCCTTCTCAAGGCCTCCTCCACCTTCCTTATTTCACCATATTTTCCTAGCAACTCGTTAGCCTCCCCTATTGCTACTATGTTAGTAATCAAATCCTCCATAGGGATCAGCTTGCTTGGAGGTAGGATGTATCCCCTAATGGCCTTAACCTCATTTGTAATATAGTTCTCAAGGTCATACATCCTATAAGGCATAGTACCAAATTTGTACTAGCCTAGGTACTCACTCAACTCCTCATAGGTATTTTTTCCTATTTCAAAATTTCCTACCTTAAAAGTTCTACAAGCAAATGTGGGTTAGTGTAGAGAAGGATCGATCATTTCTTTGTTCATGAGTAGGAATTGCCAAAAAAATTCAATAATGGCCAATCTAGGGGGTAAATACTTGGGTAGAGTGTGAGGAGGTTGTGGGCATGCATATATTCTCATCAATGTGCACTCCTTAAAAAAAAATGTGTCCCCCTAGTTATGATCTAATTTGGTTTTCTCATCCAAAAATGAAGTTCTAAGAAAAGTTTTCAAAACATTTGGTGCCCTAAAGAAAGTATGGTCCCATTGCCTCATAATAACACAACTAAACAAATTAAAGAACACAAGTTCATTTGAATAATGGAAATTTTTATCCCAAATGTGAGTCCATAGTTGCATAGGTAACTCACCAAATTCATCAAAAGTCTGATCAATGAAGTCCTAGCTGATGCAACCAATGTTGTAATACAAGATCAGGTGCATCAGTAGTGAGTAATGGTAGAGCTTGAAATCCTTCAATTCTCCCTTCTTTGCATTAACAATATGATTGTGCATGTTGTCCATGATAAATGTCACATAATTATATTCTTTGTGGTGGAAGGGGTCTTTTATGTCACATGCCATCAGGAATAAGGAACCATAGAAACAATCCTCTACACCATGACTTCCTAGAACTTTGTGTGGCCCATATACTATATTCTTGAAATAATTCTTGAATCTGCTCAAGGGAAAATGATCCCCCACCTTCTTTGGAATCAATCCTACCTTTTTTACATTGTAAGGGATGTGGGGGAGAATAACATTGTTCACAAAATAGGTCTTATTTCTCCCAAATTTCCCTTGCAAGTCTTCAATGTCAATAGGCACATCCATTTGCCCTTCTAATCCAAAAGCCTCTATGAAAGAAGTTCTATCCAATGTGCACAAAAAGCTCCCATTATGCCTTTGGAATGTCTTGGTGACTAGATTGTGTGAATTTATCAGTGCCTTTAGCAGTTCCACATCAACAAACACTTTTGGGAATATCAACTTTTCCATGTTCATGTTCCATGGGTTACAAATTGGTACATTTTTAGTTCTATTTTGGTAGAAATATAAAAATAGATTAAAATCATCAATTCTAGGGCATTTTGCATCCCTGACTAGGAAGTAAGGGTCTTTCACAATATGGTTATTTGCCAAAATGGCATTGGATGACCTTGGAGGAATTTTTAGCCAATTTTTAGCATGCTTGTTTGGCTTCCTAACCCTTTACCTTTTCTTAGTTTTTACAACAACCTTCTTCCTTTTTCCTTTAGGCGTGACCTCTACAACATCGTCACCCTCATCTTCAACCTCTACTTCTTCTATAGGCACCTAATCGACTTCCTTGTCAGCCATTTTCTTTGCAAATTATATTTTGAACTCTTGCACAGTAACATAGAAATCATGAGGCTATGGATACTTGGAGAAGCTTGAGATTCTAGGTGTAAGGGGTTCCATTTGTAAAGGCTTTCCAATGTTACAAGAAAGGAGAAATGTAAGAGCAAGAATCTCAAGCTTCTTCAATAGGTACCTTCATGATTTAATAGGTACATCTTTTCTGGTTGTCTGTTAATTTTGATGGAGATTTCATGTTTTGCAAATAATAGATCACATCTCTATACCAATCAGAGTTGTCCATATCACAAAGATTATCCCTTCAACTATCATCAACTTGATTGATTTGGTTTGCCTCTAGATTGGCTTATATCATCAATTTGGCCAAACCTTGACCCCTAACCAGTTTGGTAATCTGAATATTAATGTTAAACTCTTGTATCCTATTACTCCATCTACATCTCCTACCAGATACCTCTTGTTGTGAAAAAATATCCTTCACAACAGCAGTAGGAACAAAAGTAATAACAATAGCTCCCATTAAGTAACATCTAAAAGATTTTACCCCTTTCACTAGTGCATATGCCTATTTTTCATTTATATCATACTTGAGTTCTGTTGCCCGCAAGGATTTGCTAAAAAATGCAATGGGCTACTCATAACCTTCCTCATTTTTCTATAATAGTACTACAACAATAGTGTGAAATGAGGAAAAAGAAAATATATGCATTGGCTTGTCATAATTTGGTGTTCTAAGAATAGGGGCATCTTTAATAGCTTGTTTAATCTTGTGGAATGTAGTGCTAGGCTCACCATCCCATTTTATCTCAGACATTTTCTTTAGCATGCTTGATATAGGTCTACTAATTTCTACAAAATTAGTGAAAAATCTTCTAAGAAAGTTGATATGTCCAAAAAATGATTGAATTCCCTTAACACTTTTAGGTTTTTGAATCTTGTCTATTGCTTCTACCCTTTTAGGGTCAATCCTCACTCCATGCTTGCCAACTAGATGTCCTAACAACTTTCCTTTAGTAACACCAAAATTACATTTCCTTGGATTTAAAGAGATACCATACATAAGGGCTCGAATAAATACCTTGTCCAAATGTATGCAATGATCATTCTCATCCTTGGAATAAGTAGTGAGGTCATCCTAATACACAACCAGAAATTTATCAATAATATCAGCAAAAGCCACATCCATAGCCCTTTGAAAAGTAGCCCCAACATTAGTAAGTACAAAAGGTATCCTAACATAAACATAATTACCCCATGGAGTAGTAAAAGAAGTCTTGAACTATTCTGATTCTTTAACAACCACTTGATTATAACCTAAAAATCCATCCATCATAGACATAAGCTTAGAACTAGTGACCCTTTTCCACATAGCTTCCATATTTGGTAATCCATAATTATCCTTTAATGAAGATATATTAAGATTCATGTAGTCAACACATAACCTTATGTCTCCATTCTTCTTCCTAATAGGAACTAAATTAGATACCCAAGAGGAATTTCTAATAGGCTTTATGGTTCCTACATCTCTTAATTTGATTAATTCCTCTTGCATTTTGGGAGCCAAAGTTGGATTTATTGGCCTTTGTTTATGCCTAGAAGGTTTAGCATCTAGTTTCAAAGGGATCTCATGCTGAAAAAGATCTTCCCTATAAGCTTTTAGGTCATCATATGACCATGCAAACACATGTCTATACTTTCTTAGCAGGTCTATCAAATCTTTCCTAATGTTAGGGGGCAATTTCTTACCAATATATACCTTTTTAGGTGTTTCCTCAGTTCCCAAGTTTACCTCCTCTAGATCTTTAGCATCGTATTTATTAGCATCAACTTGTGACATGTCTTGGTTGTCAAAAAAAAATTCTAAAACAACTAAACCCTTTGGGATTTTGTTTGTCTTTAATTTTACAACTTCCTGCCCAAAAATAGTATCTTTTCCATTTATATTCTCTACATAGGCTGCATAATCAATTTCTTGTCCTGACAACATATTCTCACAATTCAGAAATCTTAGAATATCCTTATCATCTTCAAATACTTTCCAATTCTGGACATTACCAAGGATAGAAGGCCTAGCTTGAATCTCAATTTTAGACACACCAACAAATGTGATATCATCAGGCTTTATTGCTATATTTGCTAGTAAGTTTTCCATCTTATTATTAGTCCTATCTTTCCAAATTATTCCAAATGCATCAAATCATTCAATCATATCCCATACAAAATTTCTATATTGTTTTAATCTTTTTCTCTTTGACACATAAGCATTTCTTACTTGGAATACAACCAATTCAGAATCTCCTATAACATGTAAAAATTTTATCCCATCCTTATGAGCGAGTCTAAGGCCTAATACTGAAGCCTCATATTCTACTATATTGTTGGTACAAGGGAATCTTAAAGTAAAGGAGAATTTTTATGTTATCCCTATTGGAGATATCAACAAAATACCTGCACAAGATCCATCCTTGCAGTATGTACCATCAAAAAACATAGTCCATAAATCACCTTTATTTGTCTTTGTGTTAGCTTCTACTTCCATCTTAAGACTTATGCTTGGATTTCTTCAGATTCCAAACCTCAACTCAAAATGCAATAATATCTGTATCCACAAAAATTTCATATTGTCCTCTACATCTTCTTCTATCATGTAAATACTTTTAGGCTCCCTATTTACTTTTATCAAATTCCCCTCAATGTTAAAAGTAGCAAATGACAAATCACACTGTAGACTCCCTCCCATGGTAGCACTCCACTTTCTAGATAAAAACATGCCATACTGAGGTGGAATATCAACAACCAATACACTCATAGTAAGTTCTTTGTCAGAACAAGTTGTTAGTCTATATGGTAAAGAATTAATAGTATCTATGACTATCACTTCTCTTTTATCCATAGCAAAACATCTTCCTTTAGTAGTATCTACCTTCAAGCCTAATTCCTTCATTGTTTCAAAAGGCATCATAGTATTGGAAGCACCAGAGTCAATCATGCAATTTTTTAATGTTTTATCATTTACTAAAATACTTAAGAAAAATGGCTCAACATTTCCCAAACATTGATTTACAGAATTATCCAAAAACATCTAGGGAATTTGAGACACAAAAACTTTAGCTTCTTTTTCCTTTACCTTTTCTTTACCATTTTCCTTGGGGTTGTGATTTTCATTACACTCATGTCTCAGATTTATACTAGTATCTCCTAACCATGCTAAAGCTTTATTTCTATGTTCAAGGATCCTTAACAATTTAGACAAAGGGACTTTGACAGTGATTTGTGATAACATTGTAGTCATATCTATAGAAGAATAAGATGGGCTATCAATAAAAATACTCCTTTTATCATGATGTTTATCAAAAATATTTACAACACCTTGGTGATCCTTGTCACTTGTAGTGATTTCTTTTGGTATCTTCTCATCTAACTTCTTTGAAGTATTATTTTGGAACTCACAAGCCTTGAAATTATTCTCCTTCTTTGGTTCCCATTTTTTGTTGGTAATTTTAACCTTCTCAATAGGGATTTCTTTAGGCTTCACTACTTCCTCTTTTTTAAGATTAACTCCCTTTATAAACATACTAGCCACCTTGTCATTACCTCCTTTTGTGCCATGTTTCTAGTCTGTACTTGAGCTATCATGTTTGTAATAATTTGATCAATCTCTTCCCTAGAGGGCTTTCTTAATGTGACCTCTTCTTTGACACTTACCATATTACAAACATTGTCCTCAAAATCACTCTCATTAGAGAATACTTGTTGTTGCACTTTGTTCTGAAACTGCCTTTGCTCATTTACATCTCTATCATAATCCTCACAATTAGAATAATCATAGTGTGACTCAAACATGTTACATCCTACATCATCATTGTTTTCTTCATGTTCTTGACATTTTTCAACTACAGTCTAATTTCTAGAGAAGGACAAGGCTACTACACAAGATTCAAGGGCATGGGGTAATTGACACACAAAGCACCATGTAGGTATAGCAATGAATTTAGGATCATCCACTAAATTTATAGAGTTTTTGGATAAGGGATCAGGGGTGACCTTGTTCTTGGTATTCTTGGAGGGAGAGACACTAGGTTGACCATCTTTCTAGGTGGTATTATAAGATAAATTTTGTAACCTATTCTATCTATTGAAATTTGATTGGTAAGGGACCCTATTTTTAGTGGGATTCCTATCATTTTTTACCTGAGTGATATTTAGATTCTTTATAGCATTTAGAACTAGACTTATCTCACTAGGCTCTTGTTTTTTTCCACCTCCACCCTTGTTATCCTCCTTTCTGTTTCCCTTATTTCCAAACAATCTAGGGTCATCTCTTTTACTTTCCAACCTTCCTAAAATTCTCAAATTATTTTCCACATTTATAGCAATTCTGAAAGCATCTCTTAAAGTCCTAGGTTCTTTATCCCTAAGCTAGTATGCCATTTTACCATCAAAAGCATTCAACTATGTAATCAAATAGATCTTGTCATCAAATAGCATGGCTTGCATGAGCTTATACATTTTTTTTGGAACCTATTATTAAATTTAGTGATAGATTCATTAGGTAACCTCTTAATATTACTAGATTCACTTAGGATATACCTTTGATTCTGCTTCTCACCATATTGCTCTTTGAAATAGTACTCAATATCCTTCCAATCAATAATAGATAATTGAGAAAGTCTCTTGAACCATTCTCTAGCATCTTTAGTTAATGATTGAACAAAAAATTTCATAATAACATCTTCAGCCTCAACCTCATAATCACTCATCATATCAAGAAAACTCCTCAAATGGTCTTCACAAGTGATAGCATTATTCCCAAAAAATTTAGGCAACTTTTTCCTTATTTCTTATGGGATGGGGTTAGGATAACCAGGGATTCCATCAAAACATATTTTCCTATAACCCTCTAATTGGATAGGTCTTCTTTATAAATCAATCTTAAGATGATGGTCAATATCTTTCCTAGTGTTTCCCATAGTATTACTAGTGCTAGCATCACCAACAGATTTGCTAAGATCTACTTTATGTGAAAATGAGGATAAGAAAGGAATAGGTACCTTAGTAGTATTTTGATTTGCATCATTAGATCCATCATCATCTTTAGGCATAACCACAGATTGTCTCCTAGCATTCTCCAAGAATTTAATCGTGTTGTTTATCTCAGCTATGGTTGCTTCATTCTCTGCAATCTCCAATCTCTTAACCAAAACATCATTTTCTTTCCTTTTCTTCTCTAGCTCAATATCAAAAAGTCACATGGAATCATGGATCTAAACAATCTTTGCTAGTTCCTTAATCTTAATAGAAATCTCCTTTTGTTTCCCTTTATCTTTAGCCTCAACAGCATGCTCTAAATCTTTTTCTTTATTGTTGTTGGCTTCTAGAGCACTATAGTTCTTACTCTATTGTATTACAGGTCCTTCTAGGTTCATATTCTGAGTTTCCAATAGCTTTTGTTCTTGTATCTTAAGCTATTCAACTTGACCTATAATCTCTGGTTGCCATGCATTAGCTGCTATTTCATTTTTCTTCCTTAGAGTAGCAATTCTCATAAGTAATGTTTGCTTTTCTTCAAAGGCTTTTGTAATCTTTTCCTCCCTTTCCTTTTGCAATTTCTTATTTATGGCTTCTTGCTCAGCAAGTTCCATTCTTAGGACTTTAATCTCATCAGGATCTAGGATAATAAACTTAGAACTAGCAATTTTTTCATCATTGAAACTCTCAAGATCTAAATGTTTTGGTCCCACTTGTCCTTGAGAATGGTTAGATAAGAAAGGGTTTATACTTCATTTAAAAAGATTATTTCTATTCCTTTTGTCTAGACTGGGTGTATTGTGTAGCCCTAGAGTTTCTTGGCATATTACTTTGGGTGTGCTAAAAAAGTCATCACTAGATAGTCCAAGATGGGATCTAGAACTTTGGGAAGATGATTCCCTTTCTATAGCAAAAAAATGAACAATCTCTCCCCTTATTACTTACTCTTGGGGATGGTCTTCTCTATGCATCTAAGATCTTTTCACATCCCAATTCTGTCTTCCCCTAGGAGGAAGATCAGTTTGTAATTTGATTCTGGGGTTCTTCTTCACATTTTCCCATGTGTTCCTTCTATTTTCAATGATTTCAAGACAACAAACTTCTAAATAATGACACTAGTTAAAACCTTGTGAGTTGGCACCCACCCTATCAGAATGGGAAAAACCTTTGTATAGATCACAATTATTTAACTAATAATCAAAAACAAAATGCAAATAACCCTCGATACCACAGAAAAGTTCTTGTAAATGCCTACCTCAGACTTTATCCAAGGGAAACACAGATCTTAAATGATACACTAGTTTATGACACATAGAGTGTTATTTACCCAGTAGAGTCACCATTTTTTTGGTGTTTGAAACTACTAAACAACAAAATGCTCAATACCAAAATGATAATACTCATATAACCTAAGTATTAGCCAATTCCTATTAACAATTACATAAGTAAACCATTTGGACCCAACTTCAACAAAACCAAGGATGGTTTCATACTCTTTAGGCTTTGCAAAATGAAGGTGGGTATACCTAGGGATGATTCTAATGCGATATGATGTATGAAAATTATCTTAGTTTCATTCTGATTCTCATCTTCTATCCTTAGGCACATACATAGTTTACCAATTTCTTTAATACTTTCAAGTTTATATGCATCCCTCATAAGTAGATTTGGTCATAATTCTCCTAGGGTTTACAAGTATTTATGGAAATAGCAGCTAGCTAAGACTCAGAAACTAAATGAAAATGAGTGGTGACCAGCGTTATAACTTTGAACAAAATGGAATGAAAATGACTTTGATATTATAATTGTTTTAACATGTAGAAGTAGGATTTACTCTCAACCATTTCTGATTTATATGATCAGTGTCTTATCCATTGTGAGCAAGGAGTCAACTAGTGGCAAGGGATCTTGTCCAACTAACTTTTAATTGAATTTATCAATTGTAATCACCTATTTCTATTCTTATGAAATATCATTTTCATAAACTCATGAATTCCACTAATATACTGAAGCATTTACATAAACCATTAAATTAAAAGCAATGATATAACCAATATACAATCCATCTAGACTACATTAAATCAATTGAGCCTTATTCAAATGATCTCAAAATTAACAAACTCATGAAATGGAGACAGAAATTGGTGACACAGATCTAGTGTAGATACCCTTTTGCATTATTCTTTTTGCTGACTAATAGAAACTCAATGAAAACCTAGAAATTCTTACTAATTATTTCATTTCTATCTGTCATCAGAAAAAACATAATTGGAAGTAAACTCAAAAACAACTGCACATGAATGGATTGATTGTACTTTCTTGAAAATTGAAAAACATACAAAAATTTAGACCCTCGCAATGCCTTGAAAACTCATTTATATAGCATGAGTTGTAACAAGCAAAGGAAAATTGTGATTAATAGGTTTCCTTTTACAAAAATAAGTACAACCTTTTTCAAAATATCTTGGACACCTTAATTCAAAAATAAACAACAAAAACAGTTCCATATGACAGCTAAAGCATAAAATCTTTAACTTTGTCCTTTTCTCTAACTGCCCCCTATTGGTAAAGCTTTCATTTCTGTGATTTCTTCCCATACAATGACTTCTCTTTTGGTAGGCCATTTTTATGTCTTGGTTGTTGCTAGTTCACCAATAGATTTTTGCCACCTAGTGTCAGTGATCACTTTCCCTTCTATGGTAAACTTATTCATTCTAGTTTCAATCTTGAATAGGGTATCAATAAGTTCATTAAAAACATATTCATTAATATCACCTTGGAAAATGGATGTCACCTATGGTAAGTCTACAATATGGTCAAAAGAATTAGACCATTCATTTAAATCCTTTACTTTATTATCAGACTCAAGGATAGAAAGAATTAAAGAATGAAAACCATTTGTCAATATTTTCATTTTTCTCTGAATTGTTGCCAGTTTTCCTATGAAGAATTGCAACAGATCTTTCACCTTGTCCATGCCCTCTTTTACAGAAATAACTTTATCTGGGAGGTCTAGCTTTTTTGCTAGCAATGGTATCAACCTATCAAAGAATTGCATGTATGGTCCCCATTGTTGGAAGATTGGATCAAACTACCCTATTGATTCTTTGCATATCTGTTCTACAGATTGTAAATTGATGAATGCATTATTGGCATCTTGAGATATTCTCTTCAAAATGCTTATTCTATGACTTAGTACAATCATCATAACATTCTTCTTTTTGCATTATCAAATTGTGGAGCTTCTATTTCCACATTGACCACAGGCACTGGCACTATTACCCCTATAGGTATCTCTTCTATTTAGGCCTCTTCTTCTATAATGTTCTTTTCCTCTTCCACTTTCTTAGGTACATGTTTTGCCTCTATTGTAGCCTTGAGTTGTTGTCTAAGGGATGCTACTTCTACTTGTAAGCTCTAGATTCTCTCCTCTAACTCTTCTATCCTTTGTTTCTACACATAGCTCATCTTGACATCCTCCTCATACAATTTCCTGACATCTAGACATTTATTGTATATTGCAGCTAACCTATCCTCAATTTGATCTACCTTTGCCTCATTTATGAGTGCAAAGTGTTTGACCAGGCTAGAAATCTCTTTTCCACTAGTATTATCTAGTGTCCAAACAATCATATTTCCTTATGTGATTTCCTGTATGTCCATCATCTTAGGCTTTTTTGTGTCAGGGGAAACACTCCACATTCCTAGGGTTTTTCTGTCTACATTGAACCCTAACCCCCTCTTCAGTCCTTCACTGCCACTAGCCTCATAGCTAATGGCTTTGTCTTGTCTCCTTATTTGATCAAGAACAAAGGCCCTCTCAATATCCCAATTTGGTATCAAAATCATACCACTCCTACGTACCAACTCCCTGGCCTCTGCAGGGGTCATTGTCTCACTATCTGGGTCATAGGCTAGCAGTTTATCCACCATTATTTTTCTTAGGATCCTCTCCTAGCATAAGGCTCAATGTGAGCTCATTCTACTTAATTTTATAAAGAAAACTTTTAAATTATAATGATTTAATGAAATCATCATCTTCCATAAAAAGTTTCAGATTGGATGAGCCTATCATCCAATCTTGATGCTGCAATTTAAAGATCACTAGAGCCTTTTCCTGCCTTTGTAGCCCTTTGATGCAAATAATTTTTCCTAATCTTAGCAAAATATTCATCATTACCTAGCATCATTTTCAAGGCCCTACTTACCACCCTCTCTGGGATGTGCATTATTTTCTGCCTTTTATTGCCCTTTGGCACCCATTTTGAAGATGATGGTTGCTCCTCCTCCACATCAACCTCCAATTGTACATCTGGCTTAGGGGATTCTCTGTTTATAGTTGCTTCCTATCCCTCTGGCTCATGTGGCATCTAAGACATGATGTAATCAAAATTTTCTACCATCTTCCTTAAATTACTAGGATAGAGAATCTCTATAAAAAATCCCTTAAAATCAGGATTGGTCCTTCTCAAGGCCTCCTCCACCTTCCTTATTTCACCATATTTTCCTAGCAACTCCTTAGCCTCCCCTATTGCTACTATGTTAGCAATCAAATCCTCCATAGGGTTCAGCTTTCTTGGAGGTAGGATGTATCCCCTAATGGCCTTAACCTCATTTGTAATGTAGTTCCTAGGGTCATACATCTTATAAGGCCATGTAGAAAATTTGTACTAGCCTAGGTACTCACTCAACTCCTCATAGGCATTTTTTTCTATTTCAAAATCTCCTACCTTAAAAGTTCTACAAACAAATGTGGGTTTGTGCAAAGAAGGAGGGATCATTTCTTTGTTCATGAGTAGGAATTGCCAAAAGAATTCAATAATGGCTAATCTAGGGGGTAAATACTTGGGAAGAATGTGAGGAGGCTATGGGCATGAATATATTCTCATCAATGTGCATTCAAACAAAAATATGTCCCCCAAATTATGATCTAATTTGGTTTTCTCATCCAAAAATGAAGGTCTAAGCAAATTTTTCAAAACATTTGGTGGCCTAAAGAAAGTATGCTCCAATTGCCTCATAATAATCAAACTGAAAAAATTAAAGAGCACAAGTGAATTTGAATAATGGAAATTCTTATCCCAAATGCAAGTTCATAGTTGCACAGGTAACTCAACAAATTCATCAAAAGTCTGATCAGTGAAGTCCTGGCTAATGTAACCAATGTTGTAATATAAGATCAGGTGCAACAGTAGTGAGTAATGGTGGAACTTGAAATTCTTCAATTCTCCCTTCTTTGCATTAACAATTTGATTGTGCATGTTATCCATGATAAATTCCACATAATCATATTCTTTGTGATGGAAGGGTTCTTGTATGTCACATGCCATCAAGAATAAGGAACCATAAACACAATCCTCTACACCGTGACTTCCTAGAACTTTGTGTAGCCCATATACTATATTCTTGAAATAATTCTTGAATTTTCTCAAGGCCAATTGATCCCCCACCTTCTTTGGAATCAACCCTGCCTTCTTTACATTGTAAGGGATGTGGGGCAGCATAACATTGTTCACAAAATAGGTTTTCTTTCTCCCAAATATCCCTTGCAAGTATTCAATGTCAATAGGCACATCCATTTGCTCTTCTAATCCAAAAGCCTCTATGAAAGAAGTTCTATCTAGTGTGCACAAAAAGCTCTCGTTATGCCTTTGGAATGTACTAGTAATTAGATTGTAAGAATTTATGAGTGCCTTTAATAGGTCCACCTCAAAAAACACTTCTAGGAATATCAACTTTTCCATGTTCCTATTACATGGGTTATAGACTGGTATATTTTCAATTATGTTTTGGTAGAAATATAAAAATAGATTAAAACGATCAATTCTAGGGAATTTTGCATCCCTGACCAGGAAGTAAGGGTCTTTGAAAATATGGTCATTTGTTGAAATGGCGTTGGATGACCCTGGAAAAAATTTTAGCCAATCTTTAGCATGTTTGTTTGGATTCCTAACCCTTGACCTTTTCTTAGTATTTATAGCAACCTTCTTCCTTTTTCCTTCAGGTGTGATCTCTATGACATCGTCACCCTCATCTTTGACCTCTACTTCTTTTGCAGGCACCTCTTCAACTTCCTTGTAAGTCATTTTCTCTACAAATTTTATTTTGGACTCTTGCATGGTAACATAGAAATCATGAGGCTATGGATACTTGGAGAATTTTTTCAGAGCAGGAACACAAATTCTTCACAATGGCAATATTCTGAACATTCAATCAAATATTTATGGTTTAATCATAGTCTACCAACTTTTTTAATAAATTCTACATGCACAAGCTTTTAATACCACCCTCGTAGGTTGACAACAAGGAATATCAATTGTGAAATTCGATCTTCATGTCCTTTTTAGTGTTCTATTTTACTTGGCCATGGTGAATTTGTCCTTTTTTCCTAAATTGGTATGACACCTTAGCCACTTACTTTTCAAATTATGGTCTTTGGTTTATACATTGAGTCAAAATATTTCAATCTTTGTAATACCAAAAGTACACTTAGCGAGCCTTTACATCTGTTCAGTGACACTTCAGAATATCCCAAGCATAAAAGCCTTAGGGTTTCTTTAGCACTATATTAAAATTTCTTTTACAATCTTATGCAACCCCTTACATTATATAATCTCAAGCCTCCTAAACAAGTACCTTCATTCTTATGCTTCAAACCTTCCTCATATAAGCATAAAGCCTTTGTTACAACCTTCACTTTACCCTTTATGTTCATATGCACGCATATCAAGGAAAACTTTTAAAAACTTCTTTATACTACTATGCTCACTTCATTACTCGAGACATTGTAACATTTTACATACCCATCCTCTGGTCATACACTTAAGGCTTTACCCATGGCATCATAATGCCTCTTATCTTTTATTTATTTCTCCTTTACGCCTACACAAGTAACCTTAACCTTGTAACATCAGAAAGCCTTTACAAATGGCATCCTGCTCTTATGTTTCTCATTTCGCATAGCAGCATAAAGCCTTCTTTTCATTCCTTTATCTATTCTTTTACACTCATGCGCTTAGACTCAATTGGTAACCACAAAGAAAGAGATGAAACAACTCTTCATTCATATGGTGACTATGCAATCATAAAGGTGTAATGAAAATTTTCACTTTTCACTTATCAATGACCCGGATTGAATCTTAGAAAAATAGAAAAGAACATCGTCATTGATTTTAAGCACATGCAAAATGAAGAACTTAAGTTGTCTTCCACGTGGGTTGGGCCCATCTAACATGTATGACATGTCACCATTTGATTTTTTCTCATCAGGGCCCATTTGACAACTCAATAGGTCCCACTTAGCATGATCACCATTATAACATGGCTTTACGATTTTTTGCAAGTCCAAGAAGCAAAGGCACGTAAACAAAGTTGAACTTTACTTTCATTCTTACAAATTCCTTTTACATGTAAGACCTTAAGGCACTTTATGCTTTCTCATAAACCATCCTTTATGCCATGCAGGGATATTATGCCTTTACGTCATTCACTAGAATGTAGGTACGTAGATCAAACCACAATACCTTTCCACCCCTCCACTCAATAGTTTACTCATATTCCCATAAAGTGGTTTGACACATCTCCTTTAAAACCTTTTATGCCCATATTCTTAACACTTTAATGTATGAGTGAAAATACCTTTTCAAACTCCTTTCACTCACCTGGTCAACTTATCATCGTAAAGTCATAAGACCACTTTCAAGGCATAAAAATCCTTTACACCTCTTTGCCCAAGGATCAAGCATATGATCAAGGAACCTCAAAATGAACTATTCTGCTACTAAGAAAAGCATAAGTGTATCCCTATAAAACATGATCTCCTTTATGCCTTTATGTTGCTCAGTGAAACGTGACCATGGAAACATGAGCAAAAAGGTACTTCATTCTTACGGGAAACCCTACATGGTAAAACCATAAAGGGAAGAACTTAAGAAATTTACAAACCCTTTTGAAAATTTGATGAAGACCTAGGGTTTTTACACACTTAGGGCATTTCAATGATTGTGTTGATGAAAAAATTTGAGAATTTAATAGAATTCAAACATCACATGAAACAAGGCATGACTAGGGTAACCTTAAAATTTGAAAAAAATATAAGGAACGAAACCCTAATCTACATGATATAATGACTTAAATGATTTTTCACCAAAATTTTAGAATTTCTCTAAACTATGAAAAATTAGACCAACACATAGTTAGGAAAAAAGTTATTTAAAGTGCATAACTAATACACCCCACCCCACCCCACCTACCCCCCCACACACACACTCTCTTCTTTATATTAGCACAATTTTCTTTCTAACAATTAGTTTCAAACCTCAATTACTTAAAAGAAGTTTAATAGTTGAGGGAGATCACTATGGATTCATTACATTTGTGAAAGAATCTTGAAGAAACACTTGAGGAATTAGATATGGTCAATGATGAAAGGAACAAATTGAAAATCAAGCTTAAGGATGCACAAGACTTTTTTTAGAAGTTGAAAGATCAGATTGAGAATATGAGATCCAAGAAAAAGGAATAACCTAAACAAATCTATGATTATGAGTTACCTACAAAACTTAAGGAGTATGAAATTTTGAAGCATGAACTTGAGATCACACCATTCAAGATGAGCATGATGAAAGATGAGAAAAGAAGAAACCAAATTTGAGATTTGCAAATGCAGATCTAATATCACAACTTACTGATGTGATATCTAAACTTGAGAGTAAAAAATGAAGTATACAAATCTTGAGAAGTATAATATTATTGTGAAAGGAGAACTTACACAAACCAAGAAACATCTTGAGAAGTTGTACACAAGAACAAAGAAACTTGATGAACATATTATAGCACAAAGATCTATTGGAAATAAGACAAGAATTAGGATATGTTAGAAGAGAATCATCTAAAGGGTATGAAGTTATAGAAGAACAAGAACTTGAGACTCAATAACCTAGCCAACATATATATTAGGACAATGAAGTACCAAATTAATCTGAACAACCTAGAGATCCAAGGAGATAGTTCAATAGAAGATTTTTTTTATGCAACCAACCTGGACACATGAAGGACTACACGTGTAAGTATTCTAAACCCTTTTCTAGTTATTGTTATAATTTCTCTATTTATGGACATAGATCTAGTGAATATAGAAAACCTAATCAAATATTAGATATGAGAATGCATGAAAGGACTAACAATGTAGCTAGTAGACCCTTCGAAATGAATAACATCATTACCAATGGAGTTATGTATTACAATTGCAAAACCTTTGGACTTATTGTCAGAGATTGCAAATTACAAACTAATCACTTTGGACCATGATATGGAAACAAAGTTATGATATGTCAAATTTGTAATATCTTAGCATATACAATGAGATTTTGTAGATTAAATGGTTTCAACAACAACATGAGGACAACTAACATGAGAGCATTGAATATGAGAACACCTAATAAAAGGAGCATGAACAATGTTGGAAATGATCACAATGGGAACTAAAATTAGGTAGCAAGTATTGATAAGACATTTTTAAGAAAAGAAACAGAACAAACACTAAATTGTGGGTGAAAAACACAAAAGATTAATCAAAAGGCAAGATGAGAAAAGCACCAAGTACTAAACCCTCCATATCAGCATGAATTATCTTTGTTTTAAGCATAAATAGGGGATATCACATCAAGGATCTATAAACCACTACTTGGTGGAATTAATGTTTGTGAGGTCAACAACAACTTTAAATGATTATATGAAGTCTATGCCTAAGTTGGCAGAAATTTATACTAACATATGAGTGAGAACAAAATATTTAAAGTACAGTCATATGAAGAAGAATTTTTTAATTTTTGCACTTATACACATTTATTGTAGGTCATATTTTGTTAATATTTAAAGGTTTAAATTTAATAAATTCACTACAACTTGCACACTAAGAAAGATTAGAGAGTTAGTAGAAGGAATTGAGGGTGAATTTGAGAAGTCAAAATTAGATTTGTGTAAGCTATAAAATGTGATCTATAAATGTATTTATATTATCTATGAGGTTAAATTGAGCATTGAATTTGAATTTTACTTGAATATATGGCCACACTAGTGATATGTGATATGAAATACCATCCTAGATATCAATTTATGGAAATTCTAGATAGAGTTTTACATGTTGAGGAAATTCATACATATATTCATTGTAAGTTAGAGACATTTGGTGATAGAGATATCATTTCTAATTTGGAAAAAAATTTATATTGATGATAATAGTTTCAAGCAAGGGTTTGGAAACCTAGATCTATTGGACATCATCAATCACATATTTTATGAAGAATTTGATCATCCAGAATGGACTAGAACTATTATGAGTAGGTTTTATGATAATATGTTGTGGATTGGTGATATTCATGTGATGATAACAAATGCAATTCTTTAGAAGTTAACTTGCTTGAGAAATGAAGGCATGCACCTTATTTCTAAGAAGCAAGTCAATAAAGTAGTAGAAACCAATACAATGTCTAAATGGGATGGAAGAGGAATGAGTCTTGATAAGACTAGACAAACTAAGGTAAGATTGATAAGAAATATTATAGGCTATTAGATGATCTATATCTCAAGACTTTTTATCCATGTTGCTTATAAGATCACAGATGATAGAGGAATAGTTAACATGTGTGAGATCCTAAGGTAACAACACCTAATTGAAAATGTTAAAGAGGATAAAGAAAGATAAGTATACACCTTTCAAATTTGTGTCACTTCTTATGCATCTTTTCTTTCAAGTTATGAACAAATTTCCAAGTATGCTTAGTTATGAGTGGAATAATGAAAGATGTTTCACAATACTATAGGGAGAAACCTACTAATAGAATTAAAAAATATATTACAAGAATGATAAAATATTTTTAGAATGAAATGAAGAAGAGGTTCAAAAATAAAAAATCAATTTTAGAGAAGTATAAAGATGATATATGTTTTATAGTAAAAATATATCACACTTGCATGGAAGTAGAGGAACCTAGAGAACTTTACATTGAACCTATGGGCTATGAAGTTAGTGAAAAAATGTTGGAAGGATATGCAAAGGAAATATTTAATTCAAAGAGGGATGAAGTGTTCCCTAGATGGGTTACCTATAAAGAAAATCTAATAAAATACATGAGAAGTTGAACAATAGAGAAAGGAAAATAAAGCTAATTAAATTAATGGATCAAATGATTAAAGATTTTGGATGGCTAAACAATAATGGAATGAAGCTAACAAAATAGTAGTATAAATGCATGCTAGTGGACAATCAAATATACTTATAGTTAAGCCACTTTCCATTGAAGAATCAATAAGTTCACTTGCAACATGACCATTTACAATTGTAAGAAAACAAACATCTACAAAGGAAGAAGTAAAGATAACACAAATTTAGACTACACCACAATCGAAAACTATAAGGAGATCAGCTAGAAATTCACCATCTATAACAACTATGAGGACAAAGATTAAGAGAGAAAAGTTAGAAGAGCCACCAAAGAATGCAAAGAGAGTCAAAGAAATGCCACAGGGCCCTAAACCAAAGAAACTAGAGGTGAAGATTTTAAGAAAGAGTGAGAAGAATCAAGAGGAAGAAAAAGAACCATCTAAGATGAGAGGGTAAATTGCAAAAACACAAGAGCAACCTGAGCCAAGTTCTGGAAAGAAGAGAAAATGATGGAAGCCCAAGTTAGGAAGGTTAAATAACATTTTAATGGATGATAAAAAAATCTTGATCAATCAAATTTTTTTATGATAAGTATGATGAAAATAAATAAAGACAATTGAAAATTTTAGTAATAAAATATACGTTGAAATTCAAGCAATATTTTATTAATATGCATGGAAGCATACTAGAGGAACTATACAAAAAATTGGAAGTTAATAGGATGAGAGAATTAGAGAAGTAAAATAAATTGAGAGAGCTTACTAGTAAACAAGATATGTCAAATTGAGAATGAGGAACAAGTGAATACTATTCTGGAAAAGATAGAGCCATATTTGAGAATGAAAATGAGAGCAATTCAAATCATTTTAGGATAGTATGAAGAAATACAAGTAGAGACTGATGGTGCAGTACAAAAAGTTTTAAGTGAGCCTAAAGTATTAAATCCTAAAGAAAGAGCAACACAAGCTAAAGGACCTACAATTCTAATAGCAGAGGATGAGGAAACACAACAATTTGTGAGCATTATTACATAGCCTGATGTGTACATTTCTAGAGTACCATTTACCATTGATATATATAATTGTCCATTCAAGGACCAAAAAACATATGATGTTGGAAATTTGGTAATTGATAATATTCATGATGATAGAAGTGATTAAGAGGATTTAAAAAATTAGATGGATGTGCATGATTAAGGCAATACATAGGTTCTAGATGAGCAAGATTAAAATGGTCATCAATTTCTAAACATTCAATGAAGGATACACCAAAAGGAACATTGATAACTTTGCCACATCTTAGTTTATTCACATAACATCTACTTTTGACTATGTAAAAAAAAATGTAGGAGTGGAAAGAAAGGGGAGGCAAATTAGAAGGAAGATGAAGAACAAAAGAAAGAAGAAATGTCATAACAAAGGCCAAAGATAGAGCAGAGGTGTCATGTCCCAGTTTTAAGTAAGATCCTACTAATAATTAAATATTATTATAAGAAAGATTAATATTAAATATTAAATAATAATATTAAAAATATAATTACAATTATAATCGAATATAGATAGTTAATATAAAGTATATTAATTATCCATGAATAAATACAATAAATAAAAAATGAATAGTATTCAAGAACTTGTATACATATAATATGATCAATGATATAGTATACCAATATAAATATAAATATATAAATTAACTAAATATAATAGTATCTAATATAATTAACAATAATAATTATAAAAATAGTAATATGTTGAGATATGATTGAAAAATATCATTGTTGAAAAAAGGACATTGTTGAAGAAGACTATGTGTTTCAATTATTGTTTTATCACTGATGTCAAACCTATTATTTCCTAGTAAGACAATTGCTTATAGGATTCAAGTACTATCACTTAGTTGATTGATGAAGAGTACTTGATCAATAAGAGGTAACAACAACACCTAGAGGAAAGGTTGAGTTATGATTATGTAATGAAGTACAAGGGTTAATTAAGATAGTGATGACATGATGTATTGATAACTTACTTAAGGTTACAAATTCTGGCTACACTAAGAAAGTTTAGAAGAACAAGTTACACAAAGTTTGTCTACTAAGCTTGACTGAGTGGATAGTGGGTGCCAAGAAAATTCAGTGCAAGCCGAGTAGAAAGTCAGTTGGAGCAAAGTAAAAGAAAATTCTAGTGGATGTTGAGCAAGATAGTTGATGATGAGTAAAGTTTAGTTGATGTCGAGCATCAATAAAACTTAGTTGATATCAAGTGATTTTACAATTGATGTTGAGAAACATAGTATGTGCCAAGTATTAGAAGGTTCACAATGACGAGCTACTACATTATCTTAAAGATCAAAGATTCACCAAATCTAAGCTGACAAGTTTGTTTTCTTGAAACTTGTGAACCAGGAAAAAGATAAGATTGATGAGCTAGTGGTAAAAAACTTGATGTAAATCATTTTTTAGGAAAATTCAAATGGATTCTAAGAGAAGTTTCTAGAAGAGACATAAGATATGGGTAGATACATTGTATCCTACCTAATCCATCTGAACCCTAAATTGGACAATGGAAAATGAGCGAGAAAATATCCTAATTTCCTATTTATAGGAATGTCTAGTCATGAAGCAAAAGTTTTCATGTGTGAAAACCTAAGGAAGAGAAGGAGTTGAGGTTTTTGCTTCATCAAGTGACCCAAGATGAGAATCTACAATGGCATGTTAAGAAAGAAGGCTTAAGAAGATGAATGCTTGAAGGGTGAATAAGCTGTCAGAGCTATAAAGTATGAAGGCCAAGTGAAATTGAGGATTGAATAGAGATCTGTGATCTATAAGAGAAGTTGTAAGTTGTATCACATCAAAGCTCTATTGTTACTCTCTAACAATTGTATCAATCTAGGGTAAATCCTTGGATTAAGGTTGACCTAATAGTCATTTATAAATCTTTTAATCGGGTGGCATTCCAAGTCATTTCTAATAGGGTGATTGAAATCCCTTAACTAGGTCAAATTTAACAATGTGTATTGTAACATTTAACAGGGTTGGCCTTTCATAGGACATCACTTCAGAAGAGTGAAAAGAAGTAGCATGTTACTGGTGGTTTTTCCCAAATTGGGTTTCCATGTAAATCATTATGTCAAGTGTGTTGATAATTTTATTATGTTTCATGCCTTACATTTTTGGAAGTTGATTTGATAGTAACATACAAGTTTTTTGGATTGCATGGATGCATGCATGGGTATAAACATTTTATGGGTTCACTAAGCTATGAAAAGTTTTATTTATACATCTAGACCTAGGATAATTGAGTCAATGTCCCCCCCCCCCCTATTTATTCTAAAGTATCCCAACAATTGGTATCAGAGCCATCTGCTTAAGAAAACTATTTTCAAGGTACGAGAAGCATAAAGATCGAGATGTCAAAAAGAGAAGTACCCAAGCTCAATAGAGATAACTTTCCTATATGGAAATTTTTGATGAAGCTACATATTGGAGAACTTGGAGATCATGTACAATCTACCACTACAATGGAATAGGTTGATCCAGTTGGAGCCCTAATTGTTGAAGATATGAAGAAGAAGAAAGAACACAATCAGGCAATGTTGGAGATTACCTCTGCTCTAAGTTGTGCCAAATTTGATTATATCAAAGGTTGTGACACTACAAAGAAAATGTGGGATGCCCTACATACTATATATGGAGGAGACAAAAATGTTCAAAGAGCCAAACCTAAAAGTTTGAGAGGTAAGTTTGATGATATGAGAATGGAAGAAGGTGATAATATTGCTCAATATGTTTCTAGAATAAAAGAAGTTGTTAGAGTAATAAGAGGAGCCACTGGTCACATAGATGATGATACTATGTTAAGAAAAGTCCTAAGAACATTATTGTCTATTTATGCTATTAAAGTTTCTGCAATTCAAGAACTGATATGTATTCCAAGAAATAATCTAACCCTTCAAGGTCTGGTAGGTAGACTCACTACTTTTGAGCTATCTAACTTTGATAATTACAAAATTGAGAGTCTTGAATCTACTTTCAGAGCTAAGCTCTTATTGAAGGGCTTTGATGAGGTGAAGCAAAAGAAGAAGAGAAAGATAAAATATGTATCTAGTGACAATGATACAGATGAAGAGGATGTTGAACAATTAGAAGCACTACTGGAAAAAGGATTTCATAGAGGTAAAGGCAAGTTCAAAGGTAAGTTACCCATCATTTGTTTCAACTGCAATGAGGTTGGCCATATTGCTACAAGATGTACACAGAAGAAGACCTACAAAGAAGGTGACAAGTACAAGATTAGAAAAGAAGATGACAGAAAATATTACAAAGACAAAGGCAAGAAGTCATGCTACATTGTTGAAGAGGAAATTAGGAATGATTCTGATGAACATGATGATGAAGTGGAGTATGTTGCAATGAAGGATGAATCTAATAAAGATGAGGTAACTACATTTGTGACTTGTATGAACAAAAATGATAGATGGATCATTGACAGTGGATGCTTACATCACATGATTGGAGACAAAAGTATGTTCATTACCTTGAATTTTTATGATGGAAATAGTGTAAAATTTGGTAATGATGCACTATGTTTGATAAAAGGAAAAGGCTATATCAAACTTATAGAAAAGATTTCATGTGACAATGCTTACTATGTTGAAGGAATAAACTATAACTTGTTGAGTGTGTCACAATTGAATAATTTCATATGCAAGTTGAATTTGGAAATAAGACTACTAAGATATATGACATAAATGGGAAACTAATTGAAAATGGTGATCAAGCTAGGAGTAATCTATTCTATTTTGATATAGAGGATGCTACTTTTCATATTCCAAAATTTGATAATGTATAGATTTGGCACAAAAGATTATGTCATGTTAACTTTGATAACTTGGTTAGTATTAGTAACATGAAGAAAGTTAGCAGTTTCCCTAAGTTGAAGAAACTTGATAATGTAGTGTGCAAACAATGTCAACTAGGCAAAATGACAAAGTCAAGCTTTAAGAGTAAATCTTATACCTCTAAGGAAATATTACAGATTGTTCATACTAACTTGTGTGGACCAATTGAAGTGCAAAGCTATAGGGGAGATAAGTACATAATGTTATTTGTTGATGATTATTCTAAGATGATGACAATTATGTTTCTAAAATAGAAATCTAATGCATTTCAAATATTTAAGTGGTACTTGGCAAGAGTTGAGAAAGAAACAAGTAAAAGTCTAAAATGTTTGAGATCTGATAGAGGAGGAGAATTTACATAAAATGAGTTTGAAATGTTCTATAATGACAAAGGAATCAAACGGCATACATCTACCCCTCGGACCCCTCCACAAAATGGAATTGTTGAAAGGTGAAACAGGTCTATTGGACTGTACTAGAACACTTATGATAGAGAAGAATGTTGCTCTAAAATACTGGAGAGAAGTTGTAAGTACTATTGTATATACCTTGAACCTTGTGCAAATCAAGAAAGGTACTCATTAAACACCTTTTGAACTCTGGTATGGATATATACCCAATGTAAAATACTTTAAAGTATTTGGAAGTAAGTGTTACATTCTTAAACATGTTAGAAATGGAAATCTTGATGCAAAAAGTGAAGAAGGTATATTCCTAGAATACTCCACAAGAAGAAAAGTTTATAAGTGTTTAAATACTAACACTAACAAAATTGTGGGAAGTGCAAATGTAAATTTTGATGAATTTACAAAAGTACATGAGGCTAAACCCATGAAAGAACTACAAGAATATAAATCATTTGTATACTTTTATGAAGGAATGCCTATTGAAGAAGATGTTGTAAATCAAGATGCAAATCAACAAGTTTTAGTGATTTTTGAGTCACATCCTATGAATGTCGAGTTACATTTAGGAATTTAATTGCATTCAGATGTCGAATTACAAAATGAAGAAGATGCACATTTTGATTCTAAGATTTTTAGATTGTGGTGATTGATTAGGAAAGTATGGTAAATACTTCATAATTTCTTTGGGATTTTTTGGGCCCTATTTTATCAAGATTTTGGGCTGACATGTAATTATCAATTATAACTCTAAGGTCGTAAAAAAAATTGTATAAAAGAGCTTAGGATTAGGGTTTTCTTCAGTGGTGACGCAAAAATTGGTTCTTATGGTGGTATTGAGTTGTAAGGGATTACAAATTGTAATCAAGTTGTAATCACTGGATCGTATTAATATCAAACTTGTTGTTTGGTGGATGTAGCCCAAGGATTGGGTGAACCATGTTAAATCTTGGTTTCTTGTGTTCTTTTCTATGTGATCTATTATTTTTTGATATTGGTTATATTTGCATGTAATTGATATTTCTATCAGATAGAAATAACAATTACATGCAAATATAACCAATATAAGAAAATAATAGATCACATAGAAAAGAACACAAGACACCAAGATTTAATGTGGTTCACCCAATCCCTGGGCTATGTCCACCAATCAAAAAGTTTGATATTATTATGATTCAGTGATTATAACCTGATTACAATCTGTAATCCCTTAGAACTCAATACTTTCATAAGAACCAATTTTTGCATCACCACTATGAAATAATCCCTAACCCTAACCTCTTTTATGTAAGTATTTTTACCACTTTAGGGTTATAATTAATAATTACATGTTGGCCCAAAATCTTGATAAAATAGTGCCCAAAAAATCCCAAAGAATTTATGAAGTATGTACAGTACTTTCCTAATCAGTCACCACAATCTAAGAATCTCCCACTTGGGGATTGATCAGGCTCCACACTAAACAACAATTTCCCACTTGAAGACTAATCATGTAGCTATAGTGCTACTCCATGAGGCTCCCATTGGATCAAACCACCCTAGACTCTACTATTCTTTTATTTATGTTTATTCTAGAAGACCAACCAAAGCTAAAGAGGAGTTCAACTTCTCCCTTGTTACTACCTTTGTAAACATATATACTAGAGTGCAATCTATATGTATCTTATGGTACTAAGTTTCTAGATTAGATTGTGTAAAGATTTTTTCATCAACTTGCATTAATTTACACCTCTTTCTCTCTCATCCTAATGATGGAACATGTGTGATTCAAAACATTGATGAAAAAATCTTTACACAATCTAATCCAAAAACTTAGTACCATAACTATCATGGATTATGGAAATTTAATGGAATTAATGTATTTATCTTGCCTAGCTTTAACTCTCCATCCTCCAAAATTTACCGAATGAAATGGTACCACAACTGTATGTGTTTGGTCTTTGAATGTAGAGTTGAATTCTTTGCAAGATGAATGGCACTCTGACTTTTGTAAAAAAATAATTATCCTTTTGAGGGTGTCCCAATTATTCCAAGAAGAACTAAAGTCATATCATCTCCTTGGCTACCTTTGTAGTAGCTACACACTTTTCCTTTGTAGTGGATAAAGCATTAACCTTCTGTAACCTAGAAACCCAACTCACAGTTACCCCACCAATAGTAAAGACATGACCTATAGTACTTTTCTTAGTATCAATATCCCCTTCCAAATTTGAGTCAACATAGCCCTATAAATTAGTAGTAGAGCCCCCAAAGTGTATACACTTATTGGATGTTACTCTCAAATATTTGAGAATCCATGTGACTGCATTCCAATTCTCAATTCCTAGATGACTCATATACCTGCTAATGACTCCCACTACATGTGCAATATTTGGCCTTGTACATACCATAGCATACATCAAGCTTCCTACAACTAAAGCATAGGGTACCTTGGACATCTTATCCTCCTCTTCTTGTGTCTTGTGACACATCTCCTTAGTCAACTTCAAATGATCAGGTAAAGGTGTGTTGATAGCTTTAGCATTCTCCATAGAGAAACATTGCAACACCTTCTTAACATAATTAGTATGAGATAGCTTCAATTTTTTGTTCTTCCTATCTCCAAAAATCTTCATACTAAGGAATTGTTTTTCTTCCCCCTAATCGTTCATAAAAAATTTATGTGCTAACTGGCATTTCAACCCCTTAATGGGATCCATGCTAGACCTAGCTACAAGCATATCATCATCCAGCCTCTTAAAATAAATACAATGATTTGAATGACACCTACTATATCCATGATCATGCATAAAACTATCCAATTTCAAATACCATTGCTGAGGTGCTTTTTTCAAGCCATATAAACTTTTCTTCAATTTGCACACTAAGTTCTCCTTACCTTTGACTACAAATCCCCATGGTTGAGCCATATATATCTCTTCATCCAAATCACCATGAAGGAAGGTTGTTTAACATCAAGATTCTCTTAATGAAAATCTTTAGTAGCCACAATACTTAAAATAGTATAGATAGAAGTCATTTCTACAATAGGAGAAAATATCTCATCAAAATTAATGCCCTTTTTCTATGCAAATCATTTTACAACTAACCTAACTTTAAATTGTTTCTTACCTCCATCCTCTTCTTTTTAACCTATAAACCCACTTATTCTATACAACTCTTTTACCTACAAGCAACTTGCATAAATCCCATGTCTTATTCTTCAGTAGAGAGTCCATTTCATATTTCATTGTAGACTCCCACTAAATCTTAGTATCCACTTGCACAGCTTCATCATAACATTTAGGTTCACCAACATCAGTAAGTAAAATTGAATACAAAGAGGGAGAAAATATTTCTAGAGGTCTAATTTGCCTTGTTGACCATCTAACATTCACTGGTGTGTGTGGTATTTTTTGTTGTAGTTGTTGCACATCATGAGAAATGGCTAGAACATCATCTTTTTGAGTATCATCTAGCACTACACAATCATCTTCTTTCTTCTCATGTTGCTGCAACAAATCTTTGTACAAAACTTTCTCATTGAATATGACATCTCTACTTCTTACAATTTTATGATTTTCAAAATCTCAAAGCCTATAACCAAATTCATTAATGCCATATCCAAAAAATACACATTTCTTTGACTTAGCTTCTAGCTTGGTTCTATTTTCAAAATCTATGTGAACAAATGCTTCACAGCCAAAGGTTTTGAGAAAAGAATAACTCACCTTCTTACCAGTCCATGCTCAAAGGAGTAGAGGGACCTCTATTAATCAAATATATAGCAATATTGATAGCCTCTGCCCACATGTGTAAGGGAAAGCTAGCTTGCAACCACATGCTTCTTGCACACTCCATTATAATCCTATTCATGCATTCAACCACTCCATTTTCCTCTGGAGTCCTTGGAACAATTTTCTATCTACAAATACCATTAGTGGAGTAATAATCTTCAAATTCATGACTACAATACTCACCATTATTATCAGATCTAAGACATTTTAATTTCTTACCAATCTCATTTTCATCCAAACATTTTAATTTTCTAAAAGTTTGAAATACATCAGATTTCTATCTAAGGAAATAAACCATACTCTTCTAGTTGTAATATCATTTAATGTAACATAACAATGAGAGCCACCAAGGGAAGATAACCCGAGCTAGTTCCCATACATCACTCTGCACAAGTTCTAATTTCTCCTTTTTGTTTTCCTTCCCAGTCTTCACAAAACTCACTCTCTTTTATTTTTCATACACACAACTTTCAAAAAAATCCATATTAACACATTTTAGACCTAGTAAAACATTCTTTGAATAAAGTACTTTCATACCTTTCTCACTCATGTGCCTAAGTCTGTTGTGCCACAACACTGTATCAAAATTTACAATAGCGATTTGTTCTCCCTTCTCAACTATAGCAACTATTCCTAAACATTCATTTTTCTCTTAAACAATTAAAGTAGAAGGAACAATATGACCTATACAAAGATATAAGGTGCCTACTTTCACACCCTTTGCTACTACAAGGGAACCTTTTGAAACCTTCCAATTTTTATCATTAAAAGTAACTACACAACCCTCATCACTGAGTTGCCCTATTGAAATTAGATTCCTACTTGGCCTTGGAACATGTCTTACCTCATGTAGTAGCCAATGATTCCCATTCTACAACTTAATCTTAACTTTTCCCTTTCCAAAAAATTGATAGGGTTCATTATCCCCCAAATAAACAAGTCCAAAATCTCCTTCGACATAATCAATGAAATAACCTTTATGAGGTGTAGCATGAAATGAAGCACTAGAATCTAAAACCCATGAATCATCAACACTTTCTAAAGATAGAAGCAAAGCATCATCTTTAAATTTTTTACTTACCACATTTGTCTCCTTGTCTCCATCTGGTTTATCTCCTTCATTTTTCTTTCAAGTCCAACAATATTTTTTTTATGCCCTAGTTTCCCATAGTACTAGCCGTCATTCAGTCCTCTCGATTGAGACCTCCTCCCCTTTGACTTTCCTCTTGATTTTCCATTATTTTCAAAATTACTTCCTCTCTTAGTCGTTCTACCTCGACTTTGTGCATTCAAAGCACTTCCTAATGTAGATCCACCTAAGGATTTCCTACGAGTCTCCTCCCCCAAAATAACATTGATCACATCATCATATTTTCGGGTACTAGATCCAAGAATAGAATTACTCACAGCCATTACCAAGCCATTCCAACTTTCAAGAAAAGAACACAAAATCAAGAGAGATCGTATTTCTTCATCAAAATTGATACCCACAAAAGATAACTGGCTAGTAATAGTATTAAACTCATTTAAATGATCTGCAACAGATCCACCTTCTATCATTTTCATATTAAACAAACACTTCATGAGAAATACCTTGTTTGAAATGGAGGGCTTTTCATACAATTTTGCTAGGATTTGCATCACTCTTATGTTGTCTTCACTTTTGTTATATTAAATGCAAATGATGGTGCCAAGAATAATTGAATGCTTCCAAGTGTTTTTTTGTCCAAAAGATCCCTGTTGCCATTTGACATAGATCCCTGATTCTTGGTTTTTCCTTCCAACGGCTTCCATAAATCCTTTTGATAAAGATAGTCTTCCATTTGCATCTTCCATAACTAAAATTTTTGCCCATTAAACCTATCAACCCTTAGCTTACCCTCATCTACCATTGCTCCTACTCAACTATGAGACTCCCACTCAACCATGAGACTTTCCTATAGAGGATGATTGGAAAAAAAAACCTCACTCTAATACCACTTTTTAGGATTAAACCACAGATAGAAATAAAAATTAAATGCAAATATAACCAATATCAAAAAATAATAGATCACACAAAAAAGAACACAAGACACCAAGATTTAATGTGGTCCACCCAATCCCTGGGCTATGCCCACCAAATAGCAAGTCAGATATTATTATGATCTAGTGATTACAACTTGATAACAATCTGTAATCCCTTATAGCTCAATACTACTTCAAGAACCAATTTTTGCATCACCACTATAAAACAATCACTAACCCTAGGCTCTTTTATACAAGTATTTTTACCACTTTAGGGTTATAATTAATAATTACATGTTGGCCTAAAATCCTAATAAAATAGGGCCCAAAAAATCCCAAAGAATTTATGAAGTATGTACAATACTTTCATGATTAGTCACCACAATCTAACAAAGATTAGTACACATGAAAGAGATGTTGAGATACCTGACAAAGATGTACACAATGATTTTGAAGCTAAAAGACAAAATGAAGAAACAAGAGCTAAGCCAAGATTGTCCAGATATGTCAAAAGACATCATCCTACTAATCAAATCATTAGAAACAAAGATGCTAGGCCAATGACAAGAAGCAGATTGAGAAGTGAATCATGTTTGCTAAGCATGAAGGAACCCAAAATAGTGAAATATGCATTATGAGATGTGGACTAGTACAAAGCCATGGAAGAAGAGATTGAACAAACAGAGAAGAACAAAACATGGAGTCTGGTTCCTAGACCAGAAGACAAGAATGTGATTGGCACCAAGTAGCTATTTAGAAACAAGCTAGATGAAATGGTGGAGTCACAAGAAACAAAGCAAGATTAGTTTGTAAGGGATATGCACAAGAAGAAGGAATTGACTATGGGGAGACAATTGCTCCTATTGTTAGAATGGAATTAGTTAGAACTCTACTTGTTTATGCTACATACAAAGGTTTCAAAGTTTATCAAATGGATGTTAAATCTCTATTTCTAAATGGCATACTACAAGAAGAAGTTTTCATAGAACAACCAAAAGGTTTTGTTGATAATAACAATAAGAACATGGTCTTTAGACTACACAAATCTCTATATGGTTTGAAACAAGCACCAAGAGCATGGTATGAGAGACTTCATACTTATCTTTTGAATATTGGATTTGAAAGGACTAATGATAACAACAATTTGTATATAAAGATTGAAAAAGGAAATGGTATTTTTCTATCTAAAATATTTGTTGATGTTATCATATTTGGAGGACAAGATGCTTTATGTAAGGATTTTGCAAATCAGATGAAGCAAGAATTTGAAATGTTTATGTTTGGAGAAATCAATTTTTTTGTGGGATTGCAAGTATGTCAAATGAAGTATGTTATATACATCACTCAGTCAAAGTATGTCAAAGAAATATTGAAAACTTTTGGACTAGAGGGTTTCAAACCAGTAAGTACACCTATGGTGACAAGACACAAGTTATCAAAGAATGATGATTCTATTGAGATGAATCAAACATTATACAGGTCTATGATTGGAAAATTCCAATATGTAGTAAATAGTAGACTTGATATTGTATTATCTATAGGGATAGTTGCAAGATTCTCTACAAATTCCAGGGAGAATCATTTAATGGCTGTGAAGAGAATAATGAGATATCTGAAAGGAACAAAAGAGTTTGGTCTATATTACAAGAAGAATGAAAAAATGGAATTGAGAGCTTACACTGATGTTGATTGGGCTAGAGAAATTGATGATAGGAAGAGCACCAATGGAGGATAATTTTTCTTAGGCAAGAGACTAGTTACATGGACTAGCAAGAAATAGAGTTTTACTTCACAATCTACTGTTGAAGCTGAATATGTTGTTGCTGCTATAAACTACACATTGTATGGATCAAACAACTACTCAAAGGAATGAAGGAAGAGATCATTGAACTAGTGATAATTTATTGTGACAATACAAGTGTTATCAATATATCAAAGAATCTAGTAATGCACACAAAGACAAAGCATATTGCAATCAAGTATCATTACTTGAGAGAGTTAGTTCAAGACAAAGAGGTGAAGATGGAATATGTTAACTCAAAGGAGAAAATTGTTGATATCTTCACAAAACCATTACCTAAGGATTCTCATGAGTATCTAAGAGGTAAATTAGGGGTGATATCCCTATCAAAGGCTATCCAAGTAACAAGAGGAGTGCCCTGCATCAAACAAGCTAATGTTCATATAATAAAAATTGATGTAGTGGATCATACTTTAGGAGCTACCTAAAGTAATCATAGAGTTGAAACTTCAAACCAGTCACAAGCAAGATGATAGAGGGAGAAGCTAAAGAAAATACAAAAGCTTATATCTGCATATTTTAAGATGACAAGTTTTTGGTATATGCCTTTGGCATTTTTGTCAAATAGGGAGAAAGTACATTAAACTGATCATTATCAAAAAGGGAGATATGCTTATTACAAAGAGAGAAAGTATATCAAAGAGAGAAAGTTTAAGAGATTGTTGTCAAAGAAGCTAGAGAAGCTACTGATCTTAATCAAGAGCCAAGTCAGAATAGAGAAAAGATAGATCAAAGCAATGTATAATCACAGAGGAAGATATTCCTTATAAATCTTCAGGGAGAAAGTTCAAGAGATTGTTGTCTGATCTTAGAGGGAGATCAGATGATTGTTGATGTTGTTGATTAAAAGAGCACACATGTACTAATTAGAAGAGGAAAAATTTAAGAAATAGGGTTAAATCTTTTTTCTACCTAGTAAAAGGGAGATACAAGAAGGAACTCAGAGGGAATTATAAGAAAGAGTTTCGTAACCTAATCAGAAGATGGAAGTTGCTAATAGAAGGAGAAATTTTGATACAAGTTTTTTTTTTTGGTACTGTCTTGCTATTTTAACCCAGTCATATTGGTTGAACAAGATTTTAATCATTTCATTGACTTGATTGATCAATTTGGTTTTCCATCAATGCCAAGGAGGGGATTTTTGAGATATGATTGAAAAAGATCATTGTTAAAAGAAGGAGATTATTGAAGAAGACTATGTGTTTCAATCATTATTTTGTTACTAATATCAAACCTACTATTTAATAGTAAGACAGTTTCTTATAAGATTCAAGTACTATCACTTAGTTGATTGATGAAGAGGATTTGATCAATAAGAGGTAACAATAGCACCTAGAGGAAAAGATGAGTTATGATATGTAATGAAGTACACAGATTAGTTAAGATAGTGATAACATGATGTATTGATAATTTACTTAAGGTTACAAATGTTGGATACACTAAGAAAGTTTAGAAGAACAAGTTACACAAAGTTTGTCTGCCAAGCTTGACCGAGTGGACAGTAGGTCCCAAGAAAAGTCAGTGCAAGCTAAGTAGAAAGTTAGTTGGAGCTGAGTAAAAGAAAATTCTAGTGGATGTCGAGCAAGATAGTTGATGTCAAGTAAAGTTTAGTTGATGCCAAGCATCAGTAAACTTTAGTTAATGCCAAGTGATTTTATAGTTGATGCCAAGCAAGGCAATGTGTCAAGCATTAGAAGGTTGATAATGTCAAGCTATTGCATTATGTTAAAGATCAAAGATTCACTGAATCTAACTTGACAAGTTTATTTTCTTGAAAATTGTGAACTAGGAAGAAGATAAGATTGATGAGTTGGTGGCACAAAAATTGATGTAAACCATTTTTTAGGCAACTTCAAATGGATTCTAGGAGAATTTTCTAGAAGAGACACAAGATATGGGGTAGATACATTGTATCCTACCTAATCCATATGAACCCTAAATTGGATGATGGAAAATGAGTGGGAAAATATTCTAATTTCCTATTTATAGGAATTTCTAGTCATGAAGCAAAATTTGTCATGTGTAAGAACCTAAGAAAGAGGAGTTAAGGGTTTTGCTTCATCAAGTGACCCAAGAGGAGAATCTACAATGGCATGTTAAGCAAGAAGGATTAAGGAGATGAATGCTTGAAAGGTGAACAATTTGTTAGAGCTACAAACTATGAAGGCCAAGCATAATTGAGGACTGAACAAAGATCTATAATTTGCAAGATAAGTTGTAATTTGTATCACATCAAAGCTCTATTATTACTCTATAACAATTGTATCAGTCTAGGATAAATCCTTTAGATTAAGGTTGATCTAATAGTCATTTGTAAATCCTTTAACCAGGTGACATTCTAAGTGAATGGCCTAAAGTCCTCTAACAAGGCTCACTTCTAACAAGGTGATTGAAGTCCCTTAACTAGGTCATATTTAACAATGTGTATTGTAACCTTTAACAAGGTTGGCCTTTCACAGGGCATCACTTCAAAAGAGTGAAAAGAAGTAGCATGTTACTGGTGGTTTTTCCCAAATTAGGTTTCCATGTAAATCATTGTGTCAAGTGTGTTGATAATTCTGTTATGTTTCATGCTTTACATTTCTGGAAGTTGATTTGATAGTAACATTCAAGTTTTTGTGATTACATGGATGCATGCATGGGTATAAATGTTTTATGGATTCACTAAGTTTTATTTATACATTTGGACCTTGGATAGTTGATTCACCCTTCCCCCCCCCCCCCCCCCCTCCCCCAATTATTCTAAAGTATTCCAACATAATATATATTCAAAATTAAAAGGTCAGTATGAATAGTAATGAATATTAGGGTATAACTTATCAAGTGATATAAATGGAATGTTACTCTCATCAAGGGGGATATAGGAAATTTTATCATATTTTTGGTTCTTTAATAGAACAATAAGAATGAGGTCATTACAAGAGGTCAGAGGTCACAAGTGAAGAAACTCATAAACAACTACTACATACCCTTAAAAAGGAAGTGGACATTGGTAAAGGTAGTGCAATCCTCCCTACATCACCTTTTGGAACTTTGTTAGAAAGCATGAAAGGAATCATTACAAGTTTGATTAAAGAAGACATGGATTTACAAAGTTGCATACATCTATTATCCTATGCATGTTCTAAGGTTGTTAGGAAAGGTAAGAGAAAATACACAAAATCTATTGGATTTGGAAGTAGAGAAACTTCAAAGCACATTATCATTTCCTATTCATCTTATAGAGAAGGACAAAGAGAAGAAGGGAGAGAAAGTCATTAAAGATTTTGATGCCTATTTCATCACTTTAGAAGAAACTACTAAGGTAAAATTTTAGACTGAGCATGATGAAAAATTCTTCAATCAATTTTGTGATAATTTAAAAGGATATTTGATAGTTTTGGACACTTGCATCATGGATATAAGGAAATGCATAACATAGGAAAATTAGATATATTCTAAATGTGCTAAGGCACACATACACACCCTTACAATTCCTAAAGCAATTAAAGAAAATGAAGATAAAATTGAGAATTTAGTAAATGAGATTGAGAATAATTATATGAAGGTAATTGAGATAGATCATAAAATAAATAAGGTAAATGATGTACTAAAAATTTTAGAGAATGAAAGAGAAACAACATTGAAAAAATTTAGGCCAATTGAGAGACCATTTGATACCTAAGATGGACTTACTACAAAGGCAACTAGATCCACTTTTATAAGTTAAGACATCTTATGAAATATTTGTTTATATAGATCTAAATGTAGCTGAAATAGAAGCCTATAGATTATGCACAGTTGTAAATATTGTAGAATCATTAAAGTCTACTTGTAGGGATGGGGATTTTCAAACATAATGAACAATTTTGTGGATTGCATAACACTTTTGAGTAGTAATCCAACCTAAAGAAGAAGATGGATACCAATTTTTGACATGTATGAAGTTTTTGTCTCACCTTTGTCATTGATGCTAAAGGGGGAGAGGATCAGTGAAAAATTATATGGTATGTATAGTCTATTATGCATATAGTAAGGGAGAGAAATAATATAGATAGAGTATAATCTAAGGGGAAACATAGAAAATAAGTATGATATGGTATAATGATTATCCATATATTTTGAAATATTGTTATGACCACAATTTTGCAATTTTGAAGTATGGATTTATACATAGAAAAATTTTCCCTTATGTTGCCATTAATGCTAGAGGGAGATATTTTTGGAAATTTGGATAAGGAAAGTTGTTAGGGTTATTACTAATGGAAACATAACATAGATTTTGAGGAGGTAAAGATAGATTATAAGATTGATGGGAGGATACTTAGAAAATTGTCCAAGTATGATACTGGTAAGCAAGAAACAATCATGTTGTTTTTTTTGGAGAGCTTCGCATAAGGCATATTATGTTATGAAGGATTAGTAGAAGGTAGTATGGACACCATGAATTATGTGTGAAAGACCACTAAAGTTCTAGATAAGTTTTGCATGATTTTTTGGAAGTTTTCCAATAACATGTATAATAATGTAGAACAAGGTATCAATCAGAATACTGAGTTTTTGGTTAAGGAATTAATTTTACTTGTCAAAATAATTTCTTGAAAATTTTGCATTGACATGTTAAATGTTATCTCTCACATGACATAATTTAATATGAGGTTTTAATAGTGTGTGAAAAAGTTGAATTTGATGACAAGAGAAGAGTAGGCTATTATATGAAGTTTGTGAGAGGCAAACTACAAAGACAAATAAGATATTGAAGATATCAATAAAATCAAGGTTTTGTATCTATTCATATAGCTTATAAAGTTGTATAAACATGTTTGGGAAGTGGATTCAACTTGTATTTTGTATTATAACCACAACTCCTAATAGGTTTGAGGCTTCTAACAAGTCCTAGTCCTCTCATAAAGATAGATACAATGTATGGATGTAATAGAATCCTAACAAAGTTGATATCTTTCACAAGATACTTTTGATTAGTGGATTAGTTTGTGGGTACCATTTCTACAGGGGTTTTCCCTTGGCTAGGGTTTCTCTAGTTTAAAAAAAATGGTGCTATGGGCTTCTTTTTGTTGTGCATGGTTTTACTTTTTAGTTTATTGATAAATCCAAGTTTAATATTTGTAAATTATACCGATAGTTAGGAAAAAAAAAATTAAAGTGCATAATTGATTCACACCCCCACCACCCTCAATTATATCAAAACACTTTACTTTATAATATCTCCCTACTTCAATACAAGGAGGGATTGAGGGGTAATTCCCCATGAGGCTAAAACTAAAAATATTATTGTAAAAGGCATTGAGATCCATATTCTATCACACAACATATTCTAACCCTAATTTTGTAACTAATGTAACCCTTGTATAAAATTACTTAGGGTAAGAGGCTTTCATGATGATAATTTCTAGCAACTTCTTGCAATGGTATTGAGTTGCAAGGTATTGCAAATTTTAATTAAGTTGATTTAATGGATAATAAAATTAGACTCTCTTTTTGGTGGATGTAGCCCAAGATTGGGTGAACCATGTTAAATCTTTATGTCTTCTATTATATTTGTGTGTGCTTTACTCCTTCACATTATTCATCATATCTACATTAAATATTATATTTTTGTTTACTAATCCTAACAAAATGTGTAAACAATAGAAAGTGAATATGTTTCAAATGCACATTTTCCAATTTTAGATTTTATTTTTTTATTGACTCTACATTTCCTTTGTCTTTCTCAACTTGAGATATAATTTTATAAAAACTCATGTTGATTTACTTTTTGATTTATGGATTATATTGTGCATTATTTTTTAAATAACCATTTTGGAATACATGGCATGATCTATCATTAGAATATTAAGGAGCTAGGAGATTTTTTAAAAATAGCTATAGGCCAAACCTGAGATAAAAGTGGAAAAGAAGAGATGAAACATAAGGTCCAAAACAAAGAGCTATTAATTGAAGCACACAAGAATGACCTTGAAATTTGAGTAAATATAAGTTTCCTAGAAACTACGAAGAAAAAAATATGATAGTAAGGATGGAAATACCCTCTACTCCTCACAAGTGAAACCCTGTAGTTTGAAATATTGAATTATAAATACAAGGAAGATACAAATAAATCAATAAAAAAATCTTCCTTCCCAAATATTTATCTTCTTTATTTTCTCCAAGGTGTGAATTACATCCCACTAGGTGACTAACAAAATGCTTGTTGTGATTCCACCACACACATCCCATTTTAAGCTTCAAAAAATTGGGACCCCATTTTTGCATTAATATATTGTAACTTGTGGCCTCCCAATAAATCAAATAATGTTTATTTCCAAGTAATCTCGATAGCCATGAGCGTTTTTGGATTTCTTGGTTAGGTCTTTTTTTTCTTTTTTTCAAAAGAGGTCTATGTTTTTCTATTTTTTTGCCAAGTTGATGTTTTTTTAGGTTGATTGGATATGTCAGGAGTTTTTCACTTTGATGTGTTTGACAGTTCTTTATTCTTTTCCTTATTTATTTTTGGAGTCCTTTTTCTTTGGGTCTTCAAACTTATCAAAGATTTCAGAGCTCTAACTCTTTGATACCCCTGATGGGTCTGATTTCTTTTCTTCTTCATTTTTGCTTTTTTCTTTTTTCTTTATCATAGGTCAAGACCTTTAGACCTATCAACATCTGACAACATTGACTGGTCCACTTTTTCTAAGGCTAAACTAGTCTTTGAGGTGGACATCATCGATTTTTGGGGCTATATAATTGTAAAAAGGCGTCATTTTCTTCATTTTATGCACTTTTTCTTTTGAAATCCTTTTCCTAGAGAAATTTTGTATATTTAGAGCTAAAACAAATTGTCTTACATATAGAGGATTATTGTTGTTTCTTGTGTGTGGTGGTGAGTTGATTGTCCCTCTTGCCTTTTATTTCTTTAATTTTTTTTTGTTATGGTATTATTTTCCTTTTATTTCTTTTTATTGTGTCCTAGGGTCTGATCCCTAACATTTCTTTCTCTATCTGGTCTTTTTGAAGATCAGGTCACAATTTAGTTCTAGTATTTTGGCTCATCTTTTGGTAGGGCTTTTCCTTTTTCTTATCCACACTTTTCCATTTTCATTTTACGAAACTTATTTTAGTCTTTTGATTTTAGGGTTTTCATTTTTTCCTAAATCTAGAGTTCCTTTATGGCTTCATATTGTTTGGAGTTTTGACACTTCTAAGAATCTCAAAGACTCATACTTCATGGATAAAAGTCATCCTTTTTTTGGTCTAAGTCCTCTAATTCTTTGGATCATCAGAGTGTTTAAGGATTTCACATCTCTAAACCTTTCATACCCCTTTACCTATGGTTCTAGCCTCATTTAACCAAGTCTTTCAAAGTCATCAGAGATATCAGGTATATTAGAGGTCCAATCCCTAGACATATTTGATACCTCTAATTTAGTCCAAACCCTCTCTCAAGCTACCCAAGTGTCTAACTGCATCAAATTTTTGGAGGTGTTGATATTTTTCACCTCGAATATCCCCCAACATACCTGAACCTTTGAAGAGGAGGATCTATCAAACTTTGAAACTTCACACCTTTGTACTTTTCACCCTTTGACTACTTTGACTTCTTCGATTGCTCCAAAGTGTAGTTTTCCTAGTTGGTTTTATAACTTGTTAGCTAGTTGATCCATATTTTTGTAAAGTTTCCATCATATGTTTGTAGGGATGTTTTGAGTTTACTTGAGATGATATTCCTTTTATTCTCATATCTTTACTGATAATGCCCTTTTGTGTAGGATAATAAATGGCACCTTCATCTTACAAGGCCAAGCTAGTTTCTTTGCCTTGGCCCATAAAATAGAAGTATCAGGGTAACCCACCACAATCAAAGTTCTTTTACAAATATGCAGAGATTTAAGATACAAATTTGGGGAACTTGGACTAAATTGAGATCATAGAATAGTGTAAAAAACCATTGAGAAGATAAAAAATGTGCATGAATATATTCATAGTTGGATTAGTTCATGTAGTGGCACACCTAATGGGTATTCTCTCCTCTGATTTGATCATGACCTTGGCTGACCATTATGTAATTGATGAGAAGGTAGTGATAAATAAATTAGGTGGAGGTGTCCTAGATTTGAGACCTAATATGACCAAACAGGTGTTGCATATCCCAAGGGGGATATATTTTACATGGTTACATTAGACAATACAACTTGATGTTATAGGAAGAATGTTGTGGCTACAAAGGTTGATAATGGAGAGGTATCTCATTCGGCCACCTCCTAGGAAGAGATTTAAGAAGGTTGATTTATCTCATGGATACATGGTTAGTGGCATTGGCTATGCTATCACTTGTTGAGATGAATGATTGGTGGGCCCTCAATCAAAAAAATGGAGACTTGGATGGTATACTCTATCAAGAAAATCATGATAAAGAGGAACATGATTGACTAGGCTATTTTGATTAGCGAAAACATCCATGATCACTTGGTCTCCATAAAGAACAAACTGAAACTTAATATGACTTGATATGTGGTCCATTTTCTAGCTACCAATGGAGAGTACTATGGCTTCTCCAAGAGTGTATTCTAGAATGATATAACTGTGTGGCCCCATATGGTGTACCAAATACTAGTGAAGAAGAAGTTAACTGATGATAACCTCAAATTCTCAATTTTAAATGATGATTTTGTGTTCATGGTTATCTGACATATTTAGGGGATTGTGCACAAAAGTTGCATGTTGAAGTCATTGTTAAATTAAATCAGTTGGGGGCTTAGTATATTCAATATGGGATTTTTATTTATATTAGTGTATCTAGATGTATCATGTACCCTAAGAAGATTCCAAGGTACTTGTCAGACATGTTTTTTTTGGAGGTTTGGAGGCATTTAGAGACTATGTAGTGCCTATCCCTAGTTTACTTTTAGGTTATATTGTCAAATTATTTAGGCCAGTTTTCATGGTTATTGTGACATGATTTAGGGGTACTCGACTACCTGATTTGGTTGATGTTATTTTCATACTTGGATTATTTATTTGATGATCTACTTTATACTTGGATGTTTCATGTGTTCATGGTTATTTTATTGATGATGATGCTTTACATATTTCATATAGTGATTTAAGTTGCTTTTGTAATTATAGTTATATAGATTATTTATATGTGGTTTTATGAATACTTACCCATACTTGCATGTGTATGGTGTACATGTATGTTTTACTTTATATGTTTGACATTTATGATGTGGTTGAGGGAGGGAGTTGTAGTCACCTGTTAGTTGGGATCTATACGATGTACCACTCCCCACCATTGCTTGTTTATTTTAGGTATATATACATATGTACATGTTTGGCTTTTATGCAAATTGTAGGTACTAGGCATCAACTTCCCTAAATTTCTAGGATGGGTGTGCCCTATCACAATATCTTAATGGTAAAACTAGGGAGATAGTTCTCAAGTCCAAATGCTAAACCTAAGCCAATTGTCCTAAAATATAGGACAAGTATCTAAGTTATTTACCTTTTTGAATTCGTCAAGTGATGCAAATTCAAGATTTTTTACCTTTGTGTTTGAATTCGTACTGTCATTTAGATGAATTTTTTATTGAGTTTTTGGGTCCACTGTGATTTTGGGTTATAATTAAATCAAACAAAGATTTTATTAAATGATTTAATTAAACAAAATTTTATGAATTTGTTTTTTTTAAATTATTTGGGAAATTGATTAAATAGAAGAAATAAATTTAAAGATTTAATTAAAAGAACAAATTTTTCATGTAATTATATTTATTTAATTTAATAAAAATAAATTTAAAGGTTTCATTTAAATAATGAACTTTAAATATTATTATTAGTTAAATTAATAAATATGTTTTCTAAATACGTCCTCTTATTTAATAAAAATGAAGTGGGAATAATTTAAATAAATTTTATTCTAATTAAAGGCAAAAAGTATGCACAAGGAATTAAATAAATTAAAATAATAATTAAAAATGCTTTTGTATGTTCGTCAAATGAAAACCTAGGATGAGGAAATTCTTTATTAGGAGATTAAAGTTCATTTCTCCGCACAAGTTTGGAGGAGCAATTTTTGGAAGGATTTTGGGAGACAAGAATTTTTGCATTCTTTGAGTGTTTGTCAGATTTTAGCATCAGATTGAGATAGGAATCATGTAGAGTTTATCATAGTAAATCTTTCTATTTATCTTTGTCTTCTTTGTGCCTGTTATATGGATCTTTTCTTATGGAAAAATGAAAAGCCTTGTTCTTGAAACAACTGTTCTTCGTAGTTGAATCATCTAAGACAAAAGAAAATTGAAACCCTCATTATAGGAATTCATTTTTGGAAACAAAATAAAGCTAGGGTTTTATTTGAATCTAATCTAAATTGATTTAGTACCCTTTATCTATTTTTATTTATTATTAAAAAAAAAATTATTGGAAAAAAAGTTGTCTTTCAGGCTTGTACCTACAAGATTTTTTTTAAATCGCATTTAATAAAATGTAATATTAAAAAAATATTTGATTAAAGTTTTATGGGGAGGTAGGCCATTACCCCCACCCCTCCCCACCTACCTTTTTCTTTCATTATGCAATTGCCAAACAGCATGCGACTACTATAAGCAGGTCACAGCTGCTAAAGCAGTCATCTCTCTTTGGGAGAGGGGCCATGTGAGCCCAAGGGCTATGAACATGGGCCCCACCAAAGGTTTGTCATTTTTATTAAACTTTTTATAAAACAATTATTATTAGATTAATTTAAATTAAATTAAAATTTAGTTTTTTATTATTTTGTTTTAATTAATTAATTTTAGTTTATAAAATTAAAGTTTAATATTTTAATATTATTTAATTTAAAGTTTAATCATATTTATATTTTTATTATTGTTTAATGCTAATTAAATTTAGCAATTAAATAATATTGATATTTAATATAATTAAATGTGATTATTAGATAGTATTAAAATAGTCTCTTTACATTTTGACTTTTTGTTTAAAGGGATGTTTTCTAATTGGATATTTGATCATTGTGTTGGATACAATTGATTAATTGTGTGTTGTCTTTGATGTTGCAAAAATTTCATATCAATAGACAGTCAGTGCATGCTGAGCTCACTTGGTCAATGAAGATAGCTTTCCTAGTCTACCGAGCGTTCCTGAGTTTACTCTATTCAGAAGGTAGTTTCTACCGAGCTCACTCGAGCGTCAAAGAAAGTTAAGCAGAAAAGAGTGTTAACCAAGCTTACTTAGTTAACAAAGGGAAAGTTGAATAGAGTCAGTGTTAATCGAGTTCATTCGATTACCAAATGAATTTTGTAAGTTCACAATTTTAACTAAGCTTCTATTGGTTAACACAGAAAATTGCTTCAGAATCAATTTTTACCGAGCTAGGTTGAGTACCAAAGGATTTTCTTGTTTTGGCATGTAAAGCTCAATTATTTTTCCTATTGATTCTAGCTGACTGAGGTGATGAATATTGGTTATTCTAATTTGTATTTGAGCCAACTTGACAATCTAAAAGATATAAGTAAAAGGTCAAGTTGTGATTTCAAAGTGTGATGTGTGCTAGTTGAATGAGTTGAAAGAGATAAGAAGAGAGGAAGCGAACTTGAAGGATAAGCAGATATCCTTGTGGAGTAGAAAAGTATTACTTGATCAGGAAGGATCAAGTATGAACTAGAGCAGATATTTGTAATCAGTAATTCAGTTGCATCACAATCAAGTCATTTCATTGTTACTCTCTAACCATTGTAGCAGTGATCTCAAATCTCTTAACACAATTGGTTTAACAGCCATTTGTAAATCCTCTAACAAGGTGGAAATTCCATTGAATTGTTTCAAGACCTTTTTTAAGGCCACTCCTAATAGGGTGATTAAATCCTTTAAGAATGTGACACCTAACAGTGTATTTTGTAACCTTTAACAAGGTTGGCTCCTAATAGGGCTCACTTTAGAAGAGTGAAAAATAGTAACTAGTTACATTGGTGGTTTTTCCCAAATTGGGTTTCCATGTTAAATCCTAGTGTCTCATGTGTTCATGTGATTTCTTTCATGCTTGCAAGTAATTACTAATAACATCTTAAGATCTACTAAAGTAATTCACACTCTACATTTACCGAGTTACAACATTTTTTGTATGTTTACCAAGTAATAGTAGTAATCTATTTTATCAATCTAAATTTTATAGTTGGCATCTAAGGGATCTGGATTTATTTTTGTAGTAACTGATTTAACCCCTCTCTTAGTTACTCCTCTTATATTTCCAACACATTGAACTAAGAGGGTAATACATAGTTTAGAAGGAAAATATGGACCCTTAAACAATAAAAATGAAACTTAGTTTTGATCTAACTAAAATTGGAAACTTTATCAACTGAGATATCTTCAACGACAAAAAAAATCCCACTTTTTACTCAAATCAATACTTTAGAGAATTATTATAGAAAACTGAAATGGATAAATAACTACATTTTTTCTAATTTCATGATGAGATGTTATGTTTTATTTCATGATGGGTTTGGGAAAACCTAGTATTTTGACCAGTTGGGTATGTTTACTAGAGGCTTGGGAAGTGAATATTTTATGATGTTTTTATGTGTTGTTAGTCATGATTGTTTCCTTTTCAACCATTGTAATGCATTCACATGTTTTTGTGGAGAGAATCCAATTCTGTTATGTAAGCTCATGTTGTGATTTTATGATTTAACCTTTGAGGACTGATTAGTTTTCTATCATGCTTTCTAGTTACTTGTATAGGACTAATGTGGATACTATGATTTGATGAGATATTTTGTTATGAACTTAGGGTAGGTTATCTTTGTGTATGCTAGGAAGTGGCTTACAATGGAGTTAAGAGCCCTAAAGAGGTTTCTTGGGTAACACATTGTAGTTGTATTAATAACTAATAATATTTCATTAATGGGGTTAAAATGAATTGACAAGAGTCAGTATGTACCTCGCTCATACCTCAAGTGCTAGTATAGGCTAGGATGGGAGTAGAGATGATGCTTAGTTGTGACCTTGCCTTGTTAGTATACCTTTTCTATAGGAAAGAATATTGATATCACATAGAGTCATAGGGGGTCAGAGTCTAGAGAACCTACCAGGTAACCTTAGAGTTGACTCTTGTGATGATACTTTCCCACATGTGTATTAGGTTTCCTATGTGTCTTAGTTGCCTCTAATATTAGATGTTACTTGTGTACTTGGTGCCTTTGAGATACATTTCTATCAAGATTCATTGACCTAGATTCTTGTTATGTCTCTTGGATTGTTATCCATTTGGGACTTGAGATTATCTCCTCAACATGGTGGGAGTGGACCTTTTAGGTCTGACAAGGTAGGGTGGTATTATTTCTTATACCATTGAGATCCAACAACTGGATGTCAATGTTGGATGTACCTTGTGTAGTTGTTCTATTCTTTTGATCTTATGATTATGTTCTATGGTCATATTATGATTTATTGTACTTTGATCTTATTAGATGTTGTATCTTATCTTGATGTATATTCTTTTAGCATTTCATATTGTGTGACTTGTACAGAGGATGATTATGCATTTTGGTTATGCCATGTGGCATATTATGTACTTTAATGTTTTTCATGTGATTGCTTACTTATAAGTTATTCTATGACATGAATTTTGTTTACATATCAAATTTAATCTTAGTAAAACTTATGTGTGTGATTCAATGTCATGGAACCCTTGAGAGATTATATTTCTTATGAGTGTATGGGAGTGTGTTATCTCTTGTTTTTTTAATCCTTTAAACAAATGTTTAGCAAACTTAGTCACATAATAGGTTAATTTCTTTTGGGTTCCCTAGTAGGGCATTACATTTGGTATCAAATCCCAAGGTTCTACATTCGGAGCTCTACATATATTGGAACATCATGATTGATCTCAGATTGGTTTTAATAATTGAGTGTTAACACACTTAAGACATTTACTTAGTTCATGCCAAACTAGTAATACATGCCAAGTATAACATGTAAATATTAAATGACCATGTTGAGTTGCAATGAGTGTTGAGTCACTCAAGTGTTGAGAAGATAGATCGTGCTGAGTGATTCAAGTGTTGAGTGAACACTAGATGTTGAGTAGTTCAAGTGTTGAGTTAGAAGTAGAATTATAGTATATGTTGAGCATCAGTAACTACATATGTCGAGTAATACAGATTGGACATATTTCTTTGTTATGGCACAAACAACTATTTAAACCATTTTCAACCAACATAAGGATAGATTTCAATTCTTTAGAGATAAGGATGAATCTACATGTAGATTCTCTATGCAATTACATGCAGCCAATTAGAAAAAGGGAAGGTTTAAGCAGTAAAATGGATGAGTCTTAGTCATAGATTCACACCTAACCCTAAGCCACCTCAATATTATTAAGGAGGATGAAGCCCTAAATTTTCAATAGAGAGAGAAGACAGTTGAGAGCATTGTGAAGGGCTGAATTATTGAATTGAAGGAGCAAACAAGATATTTTGCAAAGCATTCAAGGTGACTTGGTAGTAAGAGTGAAGTGCAAAATCAATTAAGTGGAGAACAAAGGATAGATGATACAACATTGATACATCAAATCATGAAGGATTAATTAGAGATTGGATAGAGGTGATATGTTATTAGGCAAGCAAGTGCCAACCACAAGATCTATGATTTTAGTTAAATCTCCTAGGTAGAGTAGTCCTAACAAGCTTTACCAAATCCTTTAACATGATAGCATTCCAAGTGAATGACCTAAAGTCCTTTAACCAGGTACACTTCTAACAAGGTGGGACTTAATAGTCTTTGTAAGCCTTTAATAGGGTGGGCCTTTCATAGGGCAGATCATGATTCATGGTCAAACCATTAAAACCTTAATTGGATACACTTTATTGCTATACTAGTAAAGATTTGTGGGTGTCATCCCCACCCCAATTTTACCTTCTCATTTGGAGGGTTTCTAGGTAATCATATCTGGTGTCAAGTGTGTGTGTTTGATTACTTACATGTTTTAGATGCATTTACTTTACATTTCATTTCAATATGTTAATGCATGTGATTTATGAATGGTAAAATGTTTATGGGTCCAAGTTTGAACTCTTGATTCACCCCCCACCCCTCAGAAGTTTACCTTTCCCACTTGTTATTCCAACAATTGGTATCAGAGCCAAGTTCTTAGAAGGAGAAGCTTTTTAGCTTAGAGGAAAGATCTTGAAATGGAAGTCTACAAATTGGGAAAGACCATTGAGATACATCTTATACTACATCAACTGACTGAAGCCAGATATTCTTTAAAGAGTTCCTTGAAGAGAAGGAGAGAAATTGCCATTGCATAAAATGACACACAATACAAAGAGATTGACACCACAACATTATGTGTAGATGGTAACTTTGGTGAATTTGATGCAGCAGTTGCAGATCTAATGGAGAAGAATAGAATCCAAGCTGAAGAAATCAGAAATCTCAAGTTGCAGCAAGAATCACAGCTATATTGCTATGTGAGGTGACTAAACAAAAGAAGAAAGCCATGGAAGAAAAATCCATGATTGAAGAAGACAAAATAATTCTATCAAATAGACCCGAAGAGAAATCAATAGAGCTATCCAAGATCTCACACATGCAATTGGATACTTTAAGTCAAATGATGAATGCTCTTCATGGGTTGAATGTCAAAGACATTGAGATAACTACATTGAAGTTGCAGAATAAACAACTAAAAAATGGCCTAAAAAGAGAAAAGGAATTTGCTGAAAGTTTCAACAAGCCAAATGAAGCCATCAAATACTTTGAGCAATTGTTGAGATCCCCTAGATCCAATAGAGATACATCAAGATTGGGCTACACAAGCACTGAAGAAGGAGAATCATCCAAAGTTGTTGAAGAGAGGAACATCAAAGGTAAGGATCGCAAACCTACTTGTCATAGTTGTGGAAAGAAAGGACATACTACTAATGTGTGTAGGAGCAAAAATAAAATTTAGGATTTCAAGCCTAAAAAAATGGTCTACTATCATAAGTGCAATAAATAAGGTCATCAGGAACATGAATGCAGAACTAGAACCATGCATGCACCAAAATTTGAAGGATATTGCTACAACTATCAAAAGTATGGACATAGAGCTTTTGAATTCAAATCCAAGTCCATGCGGTCATCAAATAAACCAAAAAAGGTAAGAAGCTATGGAAACTCTTATAATTGGGATTACAATACAAGATATAACTGCCACTATTGTCAAGAATATGGACATGTTCCTGAGAATTGCATTAGGACTCACTTCAATGTTAATTAAAAAAGGTGATTGAGTCAAACCACATGCTTTAGCTATTTGAAGAATAGTCATATTAGCAATCATTGTCCAACTAGGTCAAAGCACCAAGTTGTGAATTTGATAAAGGCAAAGGCAAGGTAGATGTTGAAAACATTAGGAATGAGATGAATAAGACATGGAAGAAGAAAGATGGTTGTAGTACATCAAGTAGAGAAGGGATCACTTCGCCTAATGGGTCAAGTGGTCACACCTCATCAAACTAAGAAAACAAGAGGTATGAGGGACTGATATTCAAAGTATCATATCATACATTAGTTCCAAAAGAAGTTAGTACTAAAAGGACTACATTAGCATGAATAAAGATGCAAGATGTTTTTGAAAATTCAAGATTAAATTTTTAAGTTTCTCATGTTGTTGGAAAACATGAAAAGTTTTCAATAGATACTAAGTGGAATACTAGTTAGTGCTAAGCTACTAGGCTAGCTAGTTGATGTCGAGTCTATAGTAGCTTCTGAGTGATGGTAATATCTATGGATGTCGAATGAGTCTAAAATTGTGTTGATGTCAAGTTTACAGTTGTACAAGCACTAAACATTAATTGCAAGGGTATATGGTCATTTTTCACTCATTTCTTGTCATTTCAAATTCAAGAAAGAGCTAAAAGAGCAGAAGGTGATTCAAAATTTTGTTTGAAGCAACTACAAAGATCTTAGTGGTGATTTCACTCTCGTTGTTTGAATTTTAAGGTAATTATTCACAAGCCAAGCTACACAGTTTACATTTATAAAAACCCTAGTTTGTCATAATGTCATCTAGCTCAAGAAATGTAGAAGGGAAAGAGGTCTTGAATGCACAATTAGTTAGTAACAAAGTAAAATAGCTAGATTTTAAAGCAATTTCAAATGTTACTTATAAACAAGATCCATCAAACATGTTGTCCATGATTCCCCCAAAAGTCATTATAGTCCAAGATGCTAGAAATTGCTACAACTACAAGATAGGAGGAATAGGTGACATGGAGATAAGAGAAGCCTATGATAGATTGTGTGAAAACAATGTCTTGAAAGAAGAATTCAAAATTACTAAAAGAAAGGGTTTGATGCATGCCCTAGAATTTCCTACTTTATTCAAAAATGACTAAATAAGAATAGTATTGAGCCAAATTCATGATGGATCTCAATGGCTAGAAGGAGGACCAATAAAGATATCAAAGAGAATAATCCATAGGGTTACTAGTTTCCCAACCCTAGATCAGCCAAAGACTTCATAGAGTGATTCTAAAGAGGCAATAGAGAAGAATACAGGAGCAAAGTGGAACAAGCAAAGAATGACAATAGATACCATCATAGATCCACTAATAAACTTTGCAGTTAGGGTTATATCTCACAAGTTTTATCAATCCAGTAGATTAAATAGTGTACCATATATTGCAATAGATGTGGGATACAAAATTGTGAAGAAAGATCTAGTTGAGCTTCAGCTGCAACAAATAATGGAAACCCTTGGAGCAATCAGGAAGACCAAGAATACATACTACAAATTTGGATCAATTCTAATTTTCATATTTTTCTATGTACAAAATACATTCCCACCTTTTGGAAAAATAGGATGGAAAAAAAATAGGTTAGTTGCTACTCAGATCAATGAGTACATTGAGTAGATGTGTGAAAATTTTGAAACTATCATGACAAGCTATTTTGAAGACTTTAAGAAGTCTATGAAGTAAAGGATGAGAATACCTATTTCCTTGGTTGAACAATACTACAATGATATATGTTTTCTTCTAGATATTGATTACACATATGTACAGACTACCACACCTAGGGTAACATGGCTAAGACCCTTAGGATATATGATAAATGTTGATGAAGCCTTAGCTACCATTACTGCACTTCTAGTTGAGGAAGTTGACAAAATAGCTAAAATATTTGGAAATTATGATGTAATGAAGTCCAATGTAGAAATGGAATTGAAGACAACCTCTACACTGAAGAAGAAGGATAAACTAGTGAAGAAACTCAAGGCCAAATTTGGTGAAGGTGATGAAGAGGATGAAGAGGAAGAACAAGAACAAACCAAAGAACCTCTTGCATTAACCCAAGGCATGGGTGAGGACAAAGAAGAAGAGGAAATAGAGGGTGCCAAGGAAGAGGAAGCTGAGGAAGCACCAAAAAATGCTGAAACAAAGAAGAGAAAGGCTAAGGCACAACCTATGGCCAAAGAAAAGAAAGTTTCTAACCCAAGTCCAACAAAGCCAACAACACCTGCCACCAGAGCAAGCACTCAAGCCACCACACAAAAGGCCAAGGTGAAAACTAAGAAAACAAAACAAGGAGGCCAAGAGTAGAAGAAACAAAGAAGGAATACATTGCTCAACCTGACTCAGATGAGGAAATAACTGAGTTAAAAGATACAAGACAATTCAAAGTGGTAAGTCATACACCACTTTTTGATCTTGAAAATATGTGTGGAAATATCAGAAATAATGCAGATTTGTCTACTCTTAAGAATGTAAATTTTGATAATTTTGGAAAAGAGGAAAAAAAGTTAGTAGAAGAAGCCCTATACACAATGATGTCCAAATTTAAGAATATGTCATTAGAATTTTCTAACTCAGTACCCAAGCCATTATATGATTTAGTTGAGAAAAAGTGTCACAATTTTTTAAATTTGGAGAAACAAACAAGGGAAACTACTCTGGCCCAAGTAATGCCAGAACTAGCAAAAGGGTAGATTACTAAGACAAATAAGAAATATGGAGAAAGGTTCACACCAAAGTATAGAGCCTTTAGTATTTTCTAAAATGACATTGAAGATGTTGTGAAGAAATCCACTCAAATGTGGAAATTAATCTATGGATTAACTATAGTAAAGCAAGGAGAGAAGGACCCCTTTGAGGGTAAAAATGATGATAAAGAAGAGGATGAAAAAGAAGATAGCAAGGAAGAGAGAAATACAGAGGAGACTAAGAATATGGATATTGACATAGCAATAGTTGAACAGCAGCATGAGGAACAGAGTGTGCAAGACACACAAATGTCGAGTGCCAGTCCTCCTCATGATACAAGTGTACCTACAGAGGCTATAATTATCAAGGATGTCTCTAATGCATTAGCTTAGAACATCAATCCATTGACTGTAGAAGATTTGAAAAAGATTCTAGATCAATCTACATTGCAAGAAAAATTATACACAAATCCAATTTTGATCAATGTAGAAGAACTTCAAAAGGTAGTAACTGAGGTTACAAGGGATAAGGTGAATACACAAGAACCACCTTCTATCATCCCTTTAGTTACTAGTGATCAACCATTGATTCAAAAAATTGTAGATACATCAATTAAGGTTGATACAAGTGTCAAAGAAAACACAGTTGAGTAGAGGAAAACTACCAAAGAAAAAGAAAAAGAGACAACAACAGAGCAAATAGGACAAATAGATAATCTATATCTGAAGCACAAACACAAGGTGAAAATCATGTCATTTTCATAAATAGGATAAGTATAAAGAAGGTGAACAAATATCAAAGGTAAATGAGTAACAACCCATCCAAGCATTGGTAACTTTACCAACATCTAGCTCCTCACCTAAAAAACTTCTTTAGAAGTTGAGCATGGAAGCTATATCCCTACAAAACTCAATGCTAGGCACAAGCTCTTCTAAAGTTGGAAAGGTAATTCATTATGGTGATATCACTTTAGATGAAGAGATAGTGATTCCAAAATTTGATTATGACACAAGGACAATTGATCAAATAAGCATTCTACAACAAGAATTAGAGAAGAATAAACATCAAGAAATGCTTAGAAAGGAGTAGAAGCAAAAGCAAGAATTACAAGAGATTAAAGACATCTTTTTAGATGCATTCAACTTTCCTACTCCTGAAGAAACCAAGCCACTATTGGAACAATTGTCAAATATTGCGGAAAAGGTTAATAATGAAGACATGGATACAAATGACAAACTTTTAGAATGGTCTAAAAGAAAGTTTCAAGGGAAAGTAAATGAAAAGATATATGGTGATATAGCACTTACTCAAGTTTCATTGACAAACAAGGTTGAGGATGTGAAGAAGGTACTTGAGAATATCTTCTCATTGTACAGCAAACTGTGTGATCCCACACTCTTCATCCATGACACCAGACATAGAATTCTAAGCCTAGAGAGGAATCTAAGCATATAAAGTACCCAGCTACCTAAGAACCTAGCTCAAAGTGAGAAGCACTTCCATACATTGCTTCAATCATAGATTCAATTAGTTGTGTTAATAGCATAAGAGGCTAACATAAGAGCCAAATTGACACAAATTTAGGCCTCTTTGACTCCACACATGGAAATCCTCCACAAAGAATTAGGCTATGTAGAAACTTTGTTAAAGAAATATCCCAATTTTTCTACATTAGACGGCCTAGTACACCTTGCAGCCAAGCTCGCTATCCAAGTTAAGTCATTGAATGTTACATGTGAAAATTGGGATGTAGCTCTGAAAATAATCATAGAATTCCATAAATCCTTTTTGGAAAAATACACTATATGTGTATAGCCCCTTTGACATAAGTGTCAAAAAGTGGGAGATAAATTAAAAGGGGGAGTAAATATGCAAGAAGAAATGGGAAGTAAGTAAGCAAGGGGGAGAGATACAAATGAGAGAATGGGGAACAAAGATAGAGAATTTAAAAAAAAGGAGAAATCATGAACAAAAAGGGGAGTTATTAAATTTTGGCCCCAGTGATATACATTTTTTGAGAAATACAATGCAGAGATAGAAATAGAGTAGAGTAGATATCAGCTAAGGCAAAGCATAAAGAGTATAAGTGCATTGAACTCAAAGAGTATTAGTTAGTAAAGAAAAATCAATTATAATGGAGAATAGATTTTGAATATAGAATAGATACATTAACTTGGGGGGAGTTATACATTTTGAGGTACATAAGTTATTGCAAAATTTTGAAAATTTTGAAGTTCTGTATATAAGTTGAGTCATGGATATATTATACTCAAGAAGATCATATTGTTTATGTATATTCAAGTGTTTTTGACACTCATGTCAAAGGGGGAGATTGTTGATCTCAGATTGGTTTTGACAATTGAGTGCCAACACACTTAAGACATTTACTTAGTTCTTGTTGAACTCGTAATACATGTCAAGTACAACATGTAAATATTAGACCATGTCGAGTTGCAATGAGTGTCAAGTCACTCAAGTGTCGAGTGGTTAGACCATGCCGAGTGATTCAAGTGCCGAGTGAATAGTACATGTCAAGCAGTTCAAGTGTCGAGTCAGAAGTAGAATTATAGTATATGTTAAGCATCAGTAACTACATATGCCAAGTAACATAGATTGAACATATTTTTTTGTTATGGCACAAACAACTATGCAAACCATTTTTCAGCTAACATACAAATAGATTTCAATTCTTTAGAGATAAGGACAAATCTACATGTAGATTCCCTATGCAATTACATGTAGCCAATTAGAAAAAGGGAAGGTTTAAGTGGAAAAATAGATGAATCTCAGCTGTAGATTCATACCTAACCTTAAGCCACCTTTGTCTTCTTAAGGACAACAAAGCCTTAAATTTTTAATAGAGAGAAGAGAGTTGACAGCATTGTGAAGGGGTGAATGATTGAATTGAAGGAGAGAACAAGATAGTTTGTAGAGAATTCAAGGTGACTTAGTAGTAAGAGTGAATTGTAGAATTAGTTAAGTGAAGAACAGAGGATAGAGGATAAAACATTGATATATTAGATCATGAAGGATTAATCAGAGATTGGATAGAGGTGATCTATTATCAGACAAGCAAGTGCCAACCACAAGATCTATGCTAAGACATTTTGACAGGTGATTTTAGTTAAATCTCCTAGGTAGAGTAGTCCTAATAAGCTTTACCAAATCCTTTAACAGGGTGGCATTCCAAGTGAATGACCTGCAATCCTTTAACTAGACACACTTCTAATAGGGTATTGAAAACCTCTAACAAGGTGGGACTTAACAATCTTTGTAAGCCTTTAACAAAGAAGGCGTTTCATAGGGTAGATCATGATTCATAGTCAAATCATTGTAACCTTAATTGGCTACACTTTATTTCTATAGTAGTAAAGATTTGTGGGTGTCATCCTCACCCCAGTTTTACCTTCTCATTTGGAAGGTTTATGGGTAAACATATCTAGTGTCAAGTATGTGTGTTTGATTACTTACATGTTTTAGATGTATTTACTTTACACATCATTTTAGTATGTTAATGCATGTCATGTATGAATGGTAAAAATTTTATGGGTCCAAGTTTAAACTCCTAATTCACCCCCCTCTCAGAATTTTACCTTTCCCACTTGTTATTCCAATAGTTACTAGATGAAAACTAGTCAACCTAAATGAAAGTTAAGAAACTATATTTATATATCACAACTTGAACAACTTGAACTTCAAACTTCATATGATTATGATTTGTAGTATTATGCCCTTGTTGGTTTTGTTAGAATTTTTTTGTTCTTTCTTAAATGTTTTAGGAGGATGGCATCCAGGACTAGATCAATTGTGAGAGTTCATAACTTAGGATAAGGTAGAGATTGTGGGCAAGATGTGGATATTATCTTGCATAGGATTGCTCATGAGAGTGATGTTTAGGAATAGAATAGGGAGGAGAACAATGGAAAACAACATGTTAATCTAGAGGAGATTAATATGAGGCAGATGATGAGAATAATCCTAGAGTGATTATCCCCTCCAAAGTGTACTGGTCGAGAGGACTCACATCATGTTGGAAACGAGGAGAGATAGAGATCTAGGAGTCTTCATGGAGATCCTTATGGTGATAGATAGAGGTTAGCTAAGGCTACAAAAATGAGGGACTTATAGTGGGCCAAGACCAAACCCTTCACCAAGGAAGGTATTGGTTACGTTGCAAAGAAGTGGTTGATTTCCTTAGATATATTTTTTGTGATGCAAGACTTTGACTCTAATGTCAAAGCAAGATATGTCATCACACATTTGGATATTGTTGCAGCCACATGGTGGATATTAAGGAAAATAAGCTAGGTGTGGACATGAGTATTATTACTTGGAAGTTGTTCCTTGAAAATTTCTATGATCACTTCCTATTGAAATAGTGACACCACTAGAGGGCGAATGAGTTTCATAATATGAGGCAATATACCATGACTATGGTGGAGTACGAGTGAAAGTTTTATGATCTCATTCCATATGCAAGAATTAGTGACAATTCACCATTGATGGTACAACACTTCATTCAAAGAGTGAACAACTATATTATTGGGGGTGTGAAGGTATTCCATCCTAAGACCCTTAAGGATGTCATTCGGCAAGATATTCTTGTGGAGTAGGATGCTACCTTGGGACATGGTGGTTTCATGGGGGCACCTACTAGTGGACATGCCATCAAGGTCCAGGGGCATACAAAACTAGGTCATGAGCAGTAATAGGAAGCCTCCTTTCTCTAAAGGTAATCATGGTCAGAAATAGTAGTAGAAGGGATCTTATCCTCCAAGACAGAGTGGTGGTGGTGGTTCCAATTCTTGGAACTTCTAAAACTCTTGGTGCAATAGGCTTAATCAGTATAGTCAACCTGCATAGAGTAACCACTCCTTCACTAATAGAGATAGCCATCAACAAACCAGTGCACCTCCTGTAGGGAGAGGTTCTAGTAGAGGTACAAGGTGTTTCTCATGTGGACATTTTGGGCATATTGTAGCCAATTGCCTACAATGTACTTCTTAGTATTTAGGATTGAGGCCAGTAGCATTTGAGCCTATAGTTGGTGATGTTGGAAGATCACATAGAGCTTTTGCAGTGGTAGATCACAACTATGAAGATCACTAAGGTATTCTAGTTGAGACTATAGGAGCAATCATAGGTACACCCCTTTCTATTTTATTTGAGTCAGGTGCTATAGAGTCCTTCAGATCACCCTCTATAGTTATAAAGTGTGAGCTTGAGGTGATTAAGCAAGGCATAGGCTGGTAGGTGGAACTAGCTTCAAGAGCTAGGATACACATAGAATCTCTAATGTAGTAGTGCAATTCGGACCTAGGAGGATTTATTACTTCAGTAGACCTTCAAATCATTCCCCTTGGTTTGTATGACATAGTGTTGGACATGGACTGGTTGGGCTCACATAAAGCTAGCATTGACTATAGGAGGAAGACTATTCATTATAAGGATGGCCAAGGTAAGGACACTAAGATTGTAGGCAACCAGAGATCTATATCCCTCCATATAATCTTTGTTATGCATCTAAAGTGGAGCATCTATAAGGGTTGTCAGTTTTTCACCATTACTATGAGTGAACTTGTGGAGAAAAACCCTAGATCACCCTATCACATAGGAGAATGTTGATGTTTTCCCCAGTGAGATCCTAGGTATGCCACCAAAAATAGACATTGATTTTTGCATCGACCTCATCCTATGAGAAAAGCCCATATCTAGAGCTCCTTATTGGATGACCAATCAAGAGTTGAGTGAATTGCACCTATAGCTAGAGGAACTTTTGTCTAAAGGTTGTATTAGACTAAGTGTTTCTCCATGGGGAGAACCTATGCTCTTCGTGAAGAAGAAGGATGAATCATTACACTTGTGCATCAACAAAAAACAATTGAACTAGGTAACAATTAAGAATAGGTACCCTTTACCGAGGATCAATGACTTATTTGACCAAATCAAGGGAGCCAAAGTGTTCTCTAAGATAGATCTGAAGTCAAGGTGCCATTAGCTATGCATTCATGATGCTGATATACATAAGACACTCATTATGGACACTATGAGTTTACAATGGTTCCATTTGGTTTTACAAATTCTCCATCAACATTAATGTGCTTGATGAATGGAGTATTTTGTTCTTACCTAGACCATTTTGTGCTTGTGTTCTTGGGTGACATATTGATATATTCCAAAGCTCAAGAAGAACATGAGGAACACTTACAATTAGTCCTTTAGTGCCTTAGAGACAAATAGCTATATGTTAATTTGGCAAAGTGTGACTTCTTTCAGTCTACTATATAGTACTTAGGACATGTCATTTTAGGAGATGCTATCTTAGTGGATCCTGCAAAGATCTAGGTGATGGTAGATTGGCCTATACCCACTACTCTATCTAAGATTCATAGCTCTATGGGTTTGGCAGGATATTATCACAAATTTGTTCAGAACTTCTCCAAAGTTTCATACCCCATCACTTCCCTCTAGAGAAAGGGAAAGAAGTTTATTTGGATAGAGAAGTGTGAGAAAAAATTCTAGAAGCTCAAGGAGCTTTTGAATAGCACACTAATTCTAGTAGTACCTAATTTAGTAGGTGATTTTATGGTGTGTACTGATGCTTCCCTAGAAGGGATTGGAGTAGTCCTTATGTAGGATAGACATGTGATTTTCTATGAGTCTCACAATCTCAAGGATCATGAGTTGAACTATCCCATACATGATCTTGAGCTAGCTATAGTTGTTCATTATCTAGTGAAATGGAGACACTTCTTATTGGGGCATCATTTTGAGCTTCATAGTGACCATCATTATTTATAGTATATATTTATGTAGGCTAATCTAAATGTCAGATAGAGGTGCTAGATGGAGGTTTTATGCAATTATGACTTTGAGGTGAAGTATATTTAGGGGAAGGAGAATGTGCTAGCTAATGCTTTGAGTTGTAGGAGACATGAGACATTACCATTGACTCTTAGTGTGGATTTGAGGAGTCATATACTTTAGGTACTCCCTATAGATACTTGGTATTAGGAAGTGAGCCTTGAGATAGATTCAGGAAGATCTTTAGAGGGAAGACTTTCAGGCTATGTCCTAGAGTTAGATGGCATTTTATGTTATATAGGGAGGATTCATGTTCCACTATTGGATGATCTTCATACATTAATCCTATCTGAGGCCCATCGTACACCTTACTTGACACATCTAGGTGTCAAGAAGATGTATGCATACTTACAATGGTTATACTTTTGGATAGGAATGAAGCGTGATATTATTGATTTTGTGGCTAGGTGTCTGGAGTGCCAAAGGGTTAAGGTAGAGCACCAACATCCTGTAGGACTTTTACAACCTAATCTTATTCCTTCATGGAAGTGGGATATTATCTTTATGAACTTCATTATGGGACTTTATATGACTACTCATTGACATGATGCTATCAAGGTCACCGTTGACCAACTGACTAAGGTGGTGCACTTCTCATTGATGAGGTCATCCTACATAGTGGCTTTAGTAGCCAATGTCTTTATGTGTGACAATGTACAATTGCATGTTATTCCCTAAAAGATCATTTTGGATAGGGATCTTGTATTCACATCTACATTTTGGACATCTTTACAAAATGACCTTGGAGCACAATTGAACTTTAGCTCAGTATATCACCTTGAGACAAATGGTTAGACAAAGAGAGTGAATCATGTTCTAGAGGATATGTTGAGGATGTATGTTATGAACCGACAGACTCATTGGGAGGATTATCTATATCTAGTGGAGTTCTCATATACTAATGGTTATCATAGTTCTATTGGGATGACACCTTTTCAGTCCTTGTACAGTCATCTTTTTCATCCACCACTAAGTTTAGAAAGTTTAAAGGATTGTGTCCTATTATATCCAAAGATTCTTAGAGATATGGAACAACATGTAGTGCACATCCAAGAGCATGTGTCTATAGCATAGGATAGGTAGAAGAAGTATGATGATACTGACAAGATGGATAAGTAGTTTATAGTTAGGGAGAAGGTATTATTGAGAGTGCATTTATAGAAGAGTCCAATCCGTTATGGAAAGGGTTTGAATCTAGCATCTTGATTTATGAGGCCATTGAGATTATTGAGAGGATAGATCCAATTACCTACCATCTCACATTTCCATCCAACTTAGCTCGTGTACATGATGTTTTCCATGTTTATGTTCTTAGACAATATATTCCTGATGTGATATATGTTCTTGATTGCAATGTGATAAAAGTGGAGGACATGACACTAGCTCTAGAGATGGTGTACATTCTTTACTAGTGGGATTTGACCCTTAGGAGTCAAACCATAGAGTAGGTAAGGGTCCAATGGGACCCTACTGATGAGTCATCAGCTACATGGGTGTATGCATCTAGACTATGGGATTTATACCCCTACTTGTTTATAGGCTTCTAGGAGTAAGCCTAAGTCTAGTGGGGAGGATGTAGTGCCTACCCCTAGTTTACTTTTACATTATATTGCCAAATTCTTTTAGGCTAGTTTTCATGGTTATTGTGATATGATTTAGGGGTACCCAGTTACCTGCTTTAGTTGATGTTATTTTCATACTTAGATTATTTATTTGATGAGCTACTTTATACTTGGATATTTCATGTGTTCATGGTTATTCTATTGATGATGATGCTTTGTATATTTCATATAGTGATTTCATTTTCTTTTGTAATCACAATTATATAGATGATTTATATTTGGTTTAATGGTTACTTACCCCATACCTACATGTGTATGGTTTACATTTATGTTTTACTTTATATTTGATGTGTTTGATGTGGTTGAGGGAGGGAGTTATAATCACTTGCTAGTTGAGATCTATACAATGCACCACTCCCTATCATTGCATACTTAGTTTAGATATATATACATAGGTACATGTTCAGATTTTATGTAGATTGTAGGTACCGGGAACTGACTTCCCTGAATTTCTAGGATGAGCATGCCTTATCACAACATCTTAATGATAAAAGAGGGGATATAGTTCTCATGTTCAAATCCTAAACCTGAGCCAATTGTCCTAAACTATAGGACAAGTATCTAAGTTATTTACCTTTCCAAATTTGTTAAGTGACATGAATTCAAGATTTTTGACCCTTGTATTTGAATTTTTACTTTATCATTTAGATGAGTTTTCTTATTGAGTTTGTGGGTCTGATATGTTTTTTGGTTATAATTAAATCAAAAAAAGATGTTATTAAATGATTTAATTAAATGAAAAATTAATACACAAAAATCAATATTTAATTATATTTAATTATTTGGGAAATTAATTAAATAGAAGAAATAAATTTAAAGATTTAATTAAAAGACCAAATTTTGGCATAATTATATTTATTTAATTTAATAATAATAAATTTAGAAGTTTCATTGAAATAATGAGCTTTAAATATTATTATTAGTTAAAGTAATAATTATGTTTTCTAAATACGTCCTCTTATTTAATAAAAATAAAGTGGGAATAGTTTAAGTAAATTTTATTCTAATTAAAGGCAAAAACTATACACAAGGAATTAAATAAATTAAAATAATACAAGAAAAGGCTTTTGCATGTTCGTAAAATCGAAACCCTAGTATGAGAAAATTCTTTATTATGAGATTAGAGCTCATTTCTCCACACATAAGTTTGGAGGAGTAATTTTTGGAAGGATTTTGGGAGACGAGATTTTTTGCATTCTTCGAGTGTTTGTCAGATTTTAGCATTAGATCGAGGTAGGAATTCTGTAGAGTTTATCATAGTAAATCTTTATATTTACCTATGTCTTCTATATGCGTGTTATATGGATCTTTGTTTATGGAAATCATATTTTAAATTCAAAACCTTTGTTCTTGAAAGAATTGTTCTTCATAGTTGAATCATCTAGGAGAAGAAAATTGAAACCCTCCTTATAGGATTTGATCTTTGGAAACAAAATCAAGCTAGGGTTAAATTTGAATCTTATCTAAATTGAATTTACAAATTGATTTAGTGCCCTATATCTATTTTAATTTTAATTTTTTTAAACTACCAAAAACAAAAAGTCATCTTCTAGGCTTGTACCTGCAAGATTTTTTTTTTTTAATATGTAATATTAAAAAGAAGCTTAATTAAAGTTTTATGGTTAGGTGGGCCATTATCCCCACCCCTTCCCCCTTTTTCTTTTGTTGTGCAACTATTGTAAGAATGTCACAACTACTAAAGCAACTAGTGACTACTTACAAGAAGTGCATGACTTCTTGAGTAGTTGTCTCCCTTTGGAAGGGGGGACGTGTGACCCCAAGAGCTATGAATGCGGACCCCACTAAAGGTTTTCTTTTTTTAATGTTTTTTATAAGAAACAACTATTATTAGATTAGTTTAAATTAAATTAAAATTTAGAATTTTATTATTTTGTTTTAATTAATTAATTTTTGTTTATAAATTAAATTGTTATACTTTCATATTATTTAATTTAAAGTTTAATCATATTTAGGTTTTTATTATTGTTTAATGCTAATTAAACTTAGCAATTAAATATAATTGATATTTAATTTCATTAAATGTGATTATTAAATAGTATTAAAATAGTCTCTTTGCATTTTGACTTTTTGTTTAAAGGGATGTTTTCTAATTAGATATTTGATCATTGAACTGAAAGGGTAATACATAGTTCAATAGGAAAATATGGACCCTTAAACAATGAAAATGAAAGTTTTGATCTAACTAAAATTGGAAACTTTATCAACTAAGATATCTTCAAAAAATGAAAACCCCACTTTTTAATCAAATCAAAACTTTTGAGAATTATTATAGGAAAATGAAACAAATAAATAACTACATTTTTTTAAATTGCATGATGAGATGTTATGTTTTATTTCATGATGGGCTTGGGAAAATCTAGTATTTTGACTAATTCGGTATTTTTACCATGGGCTTGGGAAGTGAATATTTTATGATGTTGTTATGTGTTGTTAGTCATGATAGTTTCATTCCCAACCATTGTAATGCATTCATGCATTTCTATGGGGAGAATCCAATTCTGTTATATAAGCTCATGTTGTGATTTTGTGATTTAGCCTTTGAGGGTTGATCAATTTTCTATTGTACTTTCTAGTTGGCTCGTATAAGGCTGATGTGTTTATTATGATTTGATAATATATTTTTTTATGAAATTAGGGTAGGTTATCTTTGTTAGAATTTGAAAAGATTAATAACCCAGAAAACTAGTGCAAAGAGTAAATATCTAAACTATGAATGCAAATGATACAAAATCAAAATAGCATCATAGAGTTAGTCTCCAAGAGAGTAATGCAAATGCTAGAAGCAAAATAGCATTAAGAGGATGCAAAAATAAGAGATCCAAATACAAGCCAGGTAGGATGCTTATATAAGCTAGGAAGAGGGAGGAGGTGGCAACACCAACCAATGAGGAGCAACCATCTATCGGACTAAAGATAGCAAAGTATCTTTCCAAGATAGCTAATGGATGCTCACATGTAGGAAGGTGACACCTCACAACCATTCACCTAATAAGACATGCTTTATTAACCTAAGCGAGATTATTAAAAGTGTAGGAAAAACCTAGCAAAATAGGAAAAATAAAAAACTACACTAATGCCCCCCATAAGCGAAGCTTAGGTGGATGTTAACCTAGCAAAGCTATGAAAGCAGGAAAATGGGTCCCGAAAACAAGGCCCGATCAGGTACCCAATACAAGAAAAAGAACTAGATGAAGGAAACTAAGCCTCCAATCTAGGAAATGTCCCAAAGAAAGGAACAAGAAAGAGCATGAAGCATCTCTGAAGCATGAAGCTACAAACACTATCAGAAGAAACTTCTGTAAATGCACTGAGATAAAGTGCCCGCTTTTGCATAGCTGGGATCTTGTACACCTTGTGTTTGTTTTTACTCGCACTCAGTTATAAAGTACCATGGGGGGTCATGATGTTTTGCCATTTTGTGCTCATCCACCTTTGTCAAGTGAATTTTTCTTCCACAACATTAGCCCATGCAGTGTGTCGATGACACCGCCCTTTATCCTATGCTTGTACTTCTATTGCACTATTGGTGTTCTTGATTCTTATTCTTGCAAATATTTTTGGCTCTGATACCATGTTAGAATCTGATAAGATTAATAACCCAGAAAACTAGTGCAAAGAGTAAATATCTAAACTATGAATGCAGATGATACAAAATCAAAATAGCATCATAGAGTTAGTCTCCAAGAGAGTAATGCAAATGCTGGAAGCAAAATAGCATTAAGAGGATGCCAAAAACAAGAGATCCAAATACAAGCCAGGTAGCATGCTTATATAGGCTAGGAAGAGGGAGGAGGTGGCAACACCAACCAATGAGGAGCAACCATCTATTGGACTAAAGATAGAAAAGTATCTTCCCAAGATAGCTAATGGATGCTCACATGTAGGAAGGTGACACCTCACAACCATTCACCTAATAAGACATGCTTTATTAACCTAAGCGAGATTATTAAAAGTGTAGGAAAAACCTATCAAAATAGGAAAAATAAAAAACTACACTAACACCCCCCCCCATAAGTGAAGCTTATGTGGATGTAGAAATGGGTCCCGGCAAGTCAAGCCTGATGAGGTACCCATGTACATAAAATTCCCCCAAAAGAGAGAGAAAAGAGACTCCCCAAAGAAAATTAGGACTCCAAGTGAGAGGCAGAGGCCCCCCCAAAAGATGAAGCATCCTGCACCTCCAGCAAAGCTTGCAAATTTTGTCCGATTGATCCACTTACATCGAACAAGTTTTCTTCTCTTAGAAAAAGGGACAAGATCCCAAGTGTGGTTCCTCATCAAGGAACTATACTCTTCCTACATAGTTGTATCCCACTCAAAAATACCAAAAGCCTCATGAAAGGACTGTGGATTTGAGGCAGTAGGAATGAAGATATGTAGAGCATCTTGGAATTGTAAACAAGTCTGCTTGGTGTCTGATGGATCCCCAACCCAATCACCTACAAACTGCAAGGTCTATCTAGCCCAAAGTGGAACAAAAGATGGAGAATCTAGATGAGAATCATCAACCTGTGAATCATGACTAGGAGAGGAAGGAGGTGAGTCCTCTGTATCACTCTCTGCATCAAAAGTGGAGGTAGAAGATTGCTCAAGTGAATCTGACCCATCAGAAGATCTATCATGTATTCCAAGTGATTCCAATGTTAAAGTAGAAGGCAACCCTGTGACCATGCTTTTTTGGTTAGGCTGATGCAAATAGTAAAAGTTAAGATGGCCAAACTGCTCATGCCATAATCTGCTCACATCATTAAAGTGAGTGAGCAAAACAGTCAAAGAAGGATCAGGAACAAAGTGAGAAAACATATAAAGTCGTGACTGATGATTTGCTCTCTCAACTACAACTGTAGAATCATTGTGCAACTCATGTATCTCCACTGAATTAGGAGTGAACTCAACCCGCTTGCCTAAACCTGTGTGAGTGATCTGGTGTACCGATAGGAGATTAGTTGACAATGAGGGTACATAAGGAACATCATGGAATGTGCCATCCCCCACATCAATAGACCCTCTCCCACACACCTCAACAAGAGTGTTATCACCCATCAAAATAGAAGGCATAGTACACGGCTCCAAGGATGCAAGTTCTTCCTTAGATGAAGCCATGTGGTGTGAAGCACCCAAATCAAGAACCCAAGTGGATGGTGAGGAAGCAACTGCAAAAAGGGCCTTGCCCTTTCCTTTCCCCTTGCTATTTTCTTTTTCTTTGTTAGACCCTTCATTAGAACTTTGTTTGATAAACTCAGGAACACTGATATTATTCTTCTCAAGAATGTATGTTAAGTGGTCAAGTTGTTTCTGCAAACATTTATGTTCATCATGACCAGGTCTTTTACAATAGGCACATTTGACCTTTTCTTTCTTAGGCTTATCACCCTTGGAAGATGGTGTATCAATAGTTGCTTTTGAAGAAATCGATATCTAATCCTTCTTCTCCTCACTATTCTTTTGTTTCTTGTCCTTACTATTGTTGTTACTACTTTGTCCTTGTTGTTCTTTTGTGCCTTGGTTGGCTGCAAGGCATGTAACTTAGAGGATGTAAGAGTGCCCATCTGGATTAGCTTGTCCTATTCTTGAGTGAGATTGATAGCAAAATCATCTAAAGATGGCATGGTGAATTGAGTACCAAGTGCACCCTTAGTAGCATAGAAGGTAGAGACAAACACAAAATATTCTGAACTTAGCTTAGAGAGAATACTGAGAATCAGTTTTGCATCTTTCTTTTCAATTCCACATTGTTTTAACTACAGCCTTAGTGATTTCAATTTGGTGAAAAAATCTTGGATTGTGTTGAAATTGCCTGGACTCAAACTAATTAATTCATTTTCCAACATATGACCCCTCATTGAATCTTGTGTGCCAAATAGTGTTTCTAGCTTTTTCCATACTTCATTTGGTGTATCCAAAGACTCAATGTGAAATAGCAAGTCAGGAGAAACAGACAAACACAATGTTCTATATGCCTCATCACATTTGTTAAACCACTTAGGCTTATCTTCATCTTTAGCAGGTTCAGTTTCAAGTCTCATAGTTATCCTATTTAATCCAGCTTTCTTTAAGTGAATTGTCATGCGTGATTTCCACTCAAAGTAATTGTATGGAGTTAGGATGGGCATATTTTTTTGATCCATGATGAAGAAATGCTAAAAAGAAGAGAACCCAACCGCGACAATGACCCCCCCCTCTTTACTCAATCAAAGAACCTACCCCCCCCCCCCAAAAATAATATGATTTGGCACTTTATTTTAGTGTGTTTACAACTACCACTAGAAAGAAATACTTAGTGGTCTTGATTTCAATGCATTACAAACCCTCATGAAGAGCATATGCTAAAAGTGAAACGTGGGTACAATAATCAAGGAAACAAATAGCATCACTGCGATCTACTCAAAAAATCATGCACTTTCAAAAAAAGAATCGCCTCGATACGAGGTCGTATGAGAAATTTATGATCCTCCGAAGTTTCCAAAATGAGAACTGTGCATAGTCATGGCTGAGAATCTGCAATTTTTGAAGAATTCATGCATGAAAATCAAAAAACAACTCCACTAGTGGATAGAGCACAAAAAAATAGCCAAGTTCATAACAAGAATCATCAAAATCGGATTCCATATGAGCAAGAACAAGACATTTGAAAACTGCATTCAAATCTATGACTGCCAACGGAGAGGGATATGGTTGTAGCTTTGCATGCTTGATTCTGAAAAATATATAGCTTGCATGCAAAATTTAAAAGATACCCAGATGGTTTTTTGGGGCTGCAAACAAAACCCAGAAAGAGTTTTTCTTTTTGATGTACATAAGATGTTGTTGTAGAGTAAATTGGATGCCTTTAACAGTAAAAAATGGCTCCAAAAATCAAAGAATGACCCCAACAACTAAAATATGACATGCAAATGATGGATCAGCTTCCTAAGTCCATCAATGGCATGCTGGAACCTGCAATACTGATTGAAAACTCCAAATATGCAAGTTGGTTGTCAGATTTGAGATTGAAACCCCAGAGAAAAATCATTTTTGTCAAAACTTTTCTGATTCTCAGGATCATCCAAAGATGCAAGAGAAGAGCATACTTCATTTTTTTTTAAACTACAATAAAGTTTATTAGCCCCCCCCCCCCCCCCCCCCCCCACCCCGAATCTCTCAAATAAGGAAACTAAAATCTACTCTTGCACATAGAAAAGCTCTGATACCATGTTAGAATCTAAAAAGATTAATAACCCAGAAAACTAGTGCAAAGAGTAAATATCTAAACTATGAATGCAAATGATACAAAATCAAAATAGCATCATAGAGTCTACCTAAAGAGGCTACCTAGGTAACCCATTGTAAGTTGTATTAATAAGTGATAATATTTCATCAATGAGGTTTAAATGAATTAACAAGAGTCAATGTGTACCTCACCCATGTCTCAAGCGCTAGTATAGGCTAGGATGGGAGTAGAGAGGATGCTTGATTGTGACCTTGCCTCGTAGAGTCACTAGGAGGATAAAGTCCAAAGAGGCTACCAAGGTAACCTTAGAGTTGATTCATGTGATGACACTTGCCCACATGCATATTAGGTTTCCTAGATGTCTTTGTTGCCTCTGGGATTAGATGCTACTTGTGTATTTGGTTACTTTGAGATAGATTGCTATTATGATTCATTGACCTAGATTCTTGTTATGTCTCTTAGATTTTTATCCATTTGGGACTTGAGATTATCTCCTCAGCATGGTGGGAGTGGGCCATTTAGATTCCACAACATTGGGTGGTAGTATTTCTTATACCATTGATATCTAATAGCTAGATGTCGATGTTAGATGTACCTTGTATAGTTATTCTATTATTCTAATTTTATGATTATGTTATATGGTCATATTTTGATTTATTATACTTTGATTCTTTGAGATCCTATGAGATTTACAAAGGATGATTATGCATTTTGGTTATGTCATGTGGCATCTCATGTACTTATATATTGTTTCATGTGATTTCATACTTATGAGTTACTCTATGACATGAATTTTGTTTGCTTATCAAATTTAATTTTAATAAAACTTATGTGTGTGATTCAACTTTATGGAACCCTTGAGAGATGTAATTGTTATTATATTTCTTATGTATATATGTGAGTTATTACTTCCACTATGTTATCTCTTGTTTGTTTTAATCTTTTAAAAAGAAATGTTTAGCAAACTTAGTGACATAATAGGTTAATTTATTTTGGGTTCCCCGGTGGGGTGTTACAAACTGTATATGAACATGAAAAGACAAAGTTCAAATATTGTTGGGATTTCTCTTTCATGATTGGCCCATGTAAAATAACTTAAACAAAATCCTTTAGAACTTTCTTAATAGAGTGAGGACAATAACCGCTTGAATACTACACCTCAATTTGTCTAGTGTTTTACCTAGTTGGATACTTTAGAAATATCAAGTGTAAAGACTATGTTCACAAACCAAATATTAAAGATCATTGGATCAACTATGTGGTTCATTATGAGGTCCGAATTAGGGACTTCTATTGAATTTTTAACTTATAGAGGCAAAACTCATATTAGATATCCTTTAAAGGGCTTGGGAGAAGGATTCCATGGATATCCCAAACTATTTATACCAAGGATGTCTTGGATCCTTTATATAATAGAGACAAGATATACGAGATCCCTATCCTCAATGTTGAGGTGGAAAAACCAAAGAATAAAAAATATGGATCATAAGACTAGGCATGTCATAGATCTCACCCTAAGGTGGATCTTGAAGCATTCAAATTAGATATCATGTCAGTTAAGCCTCAGTTACTTGTGTTGGTGTTTTAAAATGTTATGCTTCAAATTCTCAATGAGAACAAGATACATCTAGGGGTAACTACTTCCCATATAAAACATACCCATTTAGACACCAAGACCAACTATAAGGCTAGACCCTTCTTCTACTTTAGTCTCTGTAAAACCTAGGCTGGTGTACCTTACATTCATTTATATGGTACCAATGTTCAAAGCATACACTTGAATCTAACAAAGCATATAATACCCTTAATCTTCTAATTCTTATACAGAAAACATAGGCATGGAATAGCTAATAACACAACCTATGAACTAGATAAGACAAGTGAGCATAACTCTTTTAGCTCTTTCAAGATGAAAGGGAAAAGGTTTGATTTATGATGTTGACTATCAGCAAGAAATCAGGTATGAACCACAAAAACATGCATTCCCTAAGCTGATCAGTCCCTTATCCATTGGGTATTAACTAATTCATAACATACAAATGGATACCCAAAATATACTTATATATTTATATATCAGATCTATCTATGTAACCTTTTAAATAGACATCTATTTTCAAAATGAAATTTATTTTTATAAGATCCTCCCATGATCCCTACAATTCTATCAATGCATATCAAGCAATTTACTCAAGCCCTTGAACCAATAGTAAAATATTCAATGACATACAACTTCAAAGCCAAGCTGTAATTGGACAATATGAACCTTATGCATATATCGAAAAAAAAATACAAACCCACAAAAATAGAGACAAATTGCAAATTGAAACTTTCAATGAGGTTTTCTTATTAATTTTCTTGAAATCAATACATAATGGTATATGTCAAAACTCAAAATATACACAAAAAATGACTGTGTTAACTAGCTGCTTACAAGAAACTACAACATTGTTGTTCATAATAGAGAGAAATACTAAAGAAATGGTGGAATCATAGTCATGATAGAAATTTCAACCTAAATGGACCCATCCTTGTGGTATCATAGCAGTGAAAAAGGTCTAAGAACTGGAACCAACCCCTAAAATGAAGGAGAAAGAGAAAGATATAGGAAAGGAAGAAGAAACTAGATCTAGTATGGAAGTGACACATGTCCACTTGAATCTTTATCCCCTACTATTGCAAAACATCTCTCTTCTCTTTATAACCAAAATCTAAAAGGAATCTCATCATTATGCTTCAAAAAACCCAAAATATCTCTTCTAACTAATGAGAAACCCTTGTTTTGATAAAATCATCAAATGTGCATCTGAGATGCTAATAAAATCTTTACTAAATTGATGTGAGATTGAAAAAACCATCACTAACTGCATCCCTAACAAGTTTTGGTGCTCATCTAGTTCACCATCTTGCCAAAAATCAAATTTGAACTATTATAACAGAATGTGGTTGAAAAATAGGCACCTGGTACAAAACCCTAAATAGCTCAAACATATGGCTTCCTATGTAAAACAAACTTCAAATTTGGAAATTTCGTTACAAGATTTTTTGATGATATATGATAGTCCTATATCTTCTTATCATGAATTTCCAAAATCTCTATTTGAAATCTAGGTTCCTATCATGGCTCTCGGGTCTACACTATTTCAAAAATTTAATTATGGCCTAAAGTTAGAACTATAGTATATAATCCTTTTTTATTTAAAATATGTTTATATGCATAGCAACATAAATAATATTAAAAATATATTAATTTTTTCTTGACCCTTGGTTTTTCCCTCCATATTTTCATTTAGGTCAAACCTATTTGACTAAGTTGTGACATGTGTCACACTCTAATTGGTTTGTTCCTACCCTGTCAATTCTTTCACTACCTAGGTGTCATGTGGTGCCACCCCATTAGTGGATGGACTATCACATTTGACTGGAATCACTACCATGTGGTGGCCTTTGATTGGGTTTCCATGTCACCATGCTTAACCTCCTTGCACCTTTCCTTGGCAATATAATGATAATCATCGATCTTGTGCCATGTGGCACAATCTAGTGCATCCAACCTACAACTGCCACCTCAACCTTGATTGTCATGTGTTCTTCTACTATTGGTCTATACAACCTCATCAACATCCTCTGGACAAGTCTACCACCTAGGTGCCATGTGTCGGTTCCTGATTATGTCACCATGTCATTATCCTAGTTAGCACTATGCCACATCATCATGATATAGTGATTTCATGAAACATGGCACCTCCATCCATGTCACTACCTTTTCATATACCACCATGTCATCATTTCCACCTCATTATCTTTTCAGCATGGTAGCCTATCACTATATCGCCATCCTCATCAACAATTTCCATGTCACTAGCAACATAGCGACATCGCAACATGTGTCCCTCACCACATTATTGCCTCAATTTCCATGCCCATCCTAGAGACCACTACCACATATCACTTTATGGTTCATCAACAAGTTGCCACTTGACATTTTTTGGTAGTTCCAAGATTCAACATCACCACTTATGTCATCTCCTCAATTGGCATGCTTGGTCAAAATTTCTTCCTTTCCTCCAAGTCAATAGGTCCCACCATATATCCAAGTCTCATCTATTAAAATGCATGTCTTTTAAGAGATTTATAATCTGAGCATTTGGGTATTAAAAAAAGAAGAAAATCTCACTCCACAACAAATGTGGGATAAATAATTCTTTGTATTTCTTTCCTTGTTGCTTTGCATAACCTGTGTCAACCTACCCAAGACAATGCAAGGACTGGCTTCCCATCAAGGCTAACTGAAGGCAAAACCACTTCAGTTTAGCATCAATGGTTTTTTTAATAGAGGCATTAGACAAGGACCTACATTCCTCCCTAAAATATAGAACTAGGTGAAATGTTGATTTCTTTAGAACATTGGAGTTTGCCAGGCTGTGCCCATCCTTAGGTTGCTTGCTGGAAAGGTGAGCCTCTATGATTGTGGCCTCTACTAATGAAATTACATGTTCTTCTCTGATTCAAAATGAGTCTGAACGATATAGAGGGAGTTCTGATATCATGAGTGAATGGAGCATTTAAAACAACCACCAAACCTACCTCCTTATGTTAAAACCAGATGCCTTCCACATTCTCCCAATGTTCTCCTTGGTTTAATGCATCACACTCCAAAATAGGTTTGATGGAAATTGAGAACACAATTTTTCCTTCCCTACAACCAGTGTCAATGTGCCTGCCTATTCTACAACATGTCATGGACTGTCTTGCCTCCCTTTAAGTGGATTGTTGTTATTTCTCCATCATGGTTGACCATTCCCTAGACCACTTCTCCCACAAGACCCCCCTTTAAAACATGGGTTACTTCTCACATTCTTGGAGTTGTCTCCATCACATATTTGCTCAATGTAATCATCCCCAATTTGAGACTCTCAACATGGGCATATGTAAATTGACAAGGATGGAGCAACACGGAGGAGTAAAATAATCCACCTAGTGTCAGATGTTTTAGTGAGAAGGTTCGGAGGTGTTTTAAACAATATTTAGATTCCAACCTTTTCTTAGGTCATGGCTCAAATGATTACAATAGCTAAAGCATTTAGAGGGGTCTATTTCTTAAATAAGTTTGGTCACCCTCATCTACTCCACCATGTGACCACCATATGGAATAGATAATCTATTTACTTTATTTTGTCTTTGTGATTAGGATGGAAAGGGTAATCATTAATAGAAATCTCAACTTTAGTTTCATCTTGCCAATGAAGAATTTGTAACACATTGATGTTGAGAGATTTTTTTAGGAGCCACTTTATGAAATATCCTTCCAATCTTGATCAATACTAAAGTGTCCCAAAATTATCTTAATTTCCAATCACATTATTTATAAATCAAAAGCTCCTTTGATCCCCAAAATGAAAAGTGTAACTAAAATTTTATCTTCACAACTTCTGGATACATCTTTCATCACTCAAATGTCTTCTCAGTTTACTGAAATAGTTGGGCCCTAGAGTAGGTCCAGCTAAAAAAAAATTGAACTAAAACACCTAATATCTCAAACCAATCTAATGAACACCTAGTACTAATTGGATTCAATCTGGATCAAAAATTATTATTAGCTAATCATTTAAAACACATTTTACCTTGTTTTGCAAACTATACTTTTTGTGCTAAGGGGTCCTCTAACTGGCCTTAAAAACTAACTGAAATACCTGACTAAGCCCTAAAAAATGACATGTCGATTCTTTGTTTAACAATTTCTTTCCATGTTAGATCTCATGTCATGAAAACACCTAGGTCAAAAGATATTGACCATCAAAGTTGCCTCCTCAAAATTGCCTACAAGCAAACATGTCAAAAAACCATAAAATACATTTGGTTTTGGCTTTGAAAATAGGTCAAACTGACACTTGGGGGCACAAAAAATAGCTCATTAGTTTACTATCATAAGGAGATTATAAATCTATGATTAGGGTTCATGATGAATAATTGGGCACATTTGACGAGCGGTCAAAGTGGACTACTTGAATTTGCAGAACTAGGAATAGTGGTAGAAAAGTGATTTTTGCAAACAGAATGGACCTAAAAAAGTGTGCAGACAAATTCATCAAGACTTGAAAATTGGAACACTTAAAGAATTTTTAGAGTAGAATAAAATGGTACAATCCATTTGGTTTAGGAAAGCACTGGTTCAAATTTATGCCATCCCGAATAGGGAAATTGATCAATCTACACTTTAGGATGCCAGTTAAATTTTAGAAATTGCATTTGGAATCACATTCGAAAACTAATCAAATAGATTTGTCATAGACTCAAATCTAAAACATAGCAAGTCTCTAACTTATATAAATAAATTCAAAATGGATTTTCACATTTCATTCAACTAGATCAAAGTTACTACTAGTCAAACAAGGTCTCCCAGAATTTTGAACAATTTACATCAACATGACAACAATAAACAACCAACTTTGAAGGATTCAAAACCTAGTCAAAACATATTGAGATGAGTTGAAAATTGAAAAATAGGTTCTTTGATATGCATAATAAACACCCCCAAAGTGGATAGTCATCAAATATTACTCAGTGTGAGATATTCAAATGCAAACTAGGCTTCTTGTCATTATTTGACACTTGGGCAATAATGTAGACTTGAACATTGCTCAAAACGAAACTTCATAGAATGACTCAGAAGGAAAATTTATCTTCATGGAATGCTTGAATATTCTAAATGAAAGGTGTTAGAAATATAAAATACCTCTTAGGCCTTGAAAGTATAGTCAAGTAGACATGCGTTAAATGCACTTATAGGGGATCAAATTGACTCAAATGCTTGGAAGGGTACTCAAATTAGGAAAACAATTTTGAGTTCCATCAACTTGCACTCCATAAACTAGATAAGGGAAAGTTTATGAATGTCACCATCCCAACATGAGCACCCAAACCCCATCATAGGTTGGAAATAGTATATCAAAATGCTAGGTATGTGCCATACGAGGTGATTCATGAGAGGGGGGAGGGTAAGAAGAGAAAGGATCAAGATAAGGAAGAAGAGCTTGATCTAGAAGAGGAAGAACCTATAAATAAGAATAAAATGAAGAGGACTCCCACTATAGTGATCACCTAGGCACCCCCAAAGAGTGACTAGGTATATAAAATAAATAAGAGTGGTAGTATGCCCTCCCTAATAGTAAATCATGTAAGCGAATAAGTCAAGGATCATCAAGATCGTGTCCCTTTAATAAGAAGAACTAGGAAGATTAAAACAACTACCATAAAAGAAAAAGGAAAAGTTAGACTACAACCCCTCCTTAGGTACAATATGAGCCTATACAGGTGGAAGAATACACATATCTAGAGAAAGAGGGGGATACCGATGAAGAATGGGAATTTGATGAATTCAATCTTGAAGATTTTAACTTTTTCTTAGAAAGGAAAAAGGGATAGGATACAATAGAAGTCCACATTCCTACTAGCATGACCTTCATTGAGGTTCCTATATTATAAGTCAACAAGATCATACCTCTAAGATTTACTAAAGGGATCTAGGCACAACCATAGCTTGGTGGGAAGGATGATGTAATCAAAGAGCAAGAGACAAGTCAACCAATGAAAGATGTGGAGATAAGGATGGATGTAGGTTATATTTAGGAATATTTAAAAGTAGATGATTCTCAATCTCAAATAGAACACCAACCTACATAGGAGAGCTCTTCTTTGTCTCCTCATCTACCTTGGTGACCTGAAGTTACTCTACCACCTCTAAAAATATTAGATGAAAAAATGAAGGATATTGAGGAGGGATTGATGTAGAAAGAGAAAACAAATCTTAAGATCCCATCTATCTCTATGGTGGTGGAAGTATAGAAATAAAAACCCCAAGAGGTTGGCTTATGGGAAGGGAATGTAGGAATAAAAAGAATTAAAAAACAAGAAGCTCCTTCCACCAATACTATGTAGGTCTCTAGGTCCAAGGACTCCACCAAGCCAGATAAACCCACATGGCTATTGAAGGTCATTCAGATAGGGAAGATGGTCCATTTAATAAAGGATGATATTGATCTATCCATGGTGGGTCACTCCTTCCATCTTCCAACTATTATAGAAGATTTTCAATTTCGAATATCATATATAACATTGGATCAATAAGTTAGTTAGAAGGCACAAATTGCTCTACCACCTCCACTAGGTAGTAAAGAAGAACTTATAATAAAGGACTTCAAGATCAAACAAATAGACTTGGTTCAACCTACAAGAGATGGAGGTAAGGCACTATCTTCAACGGCTCTAAGAAATATTTTCAAGTGTACATATTTTGATAAGATGAAGATGCAAGCCCCACAAGAGAAGAATCAAGCTCTCAAAGATTTTGTTTCAAAGATTGAGTCTTATTTACCTTGCAAATCTAGAAGCTTCATTGAAAGACACACTAAAAAAGAGAGTTGAGGGAACTATTCATCCTGATCCCCTTTTAGGCACTTGTGTGCATTGGAGGGAAAACTTCATTAATTTTGGGAGAGCATACATTTAGGAAGTTTGGGATTCTTGCAATATATTTTTAAGAATATGGATAAATTAAGAATTTTGGTGGAAGAAAGGGATAGTATACCTAATCAAGCACATGATTAGGATGTTATAAGGAATAGCCTCAAAATAACTAAGAATCAAAGCTTCAAGATGCTACTACAATTGTATAGTAGAAAAGACCTAGATAAATTTTATGGATGGATCAAATAAATGGGCACTAGAACTAAATAAATCATCAAGATGTTCATAGAAACTTAGAATATAAGAGATTAGGCTACAAATAGGGTATCAAAAATAGAGAAAACCTTAAATGGTGCATGTCTTGATATTTTTGAATATGAGTTGAGAACCCTCTTATATCCAGTGAATATGGTAATCTGACACTTTTAAGTGTCATTTTAAGTCATATCACAAGAGGAAAATCTTAAAGGCTTATTAAAAAATGAAGGAAAGTTTAGAAATATGGTTGTAAAGATAGAACCACTAGAGGAAGTTGAGAGGAAAACAAGAAAGTTTAAAAAGATAAAAGATAAAAGTGTGAGAACTCTAGCATGTATAGACCCTTATCAGGTATCAATCATCATTGAGATATTTAGAGTTGAACATCTAGAGCTTCTCTTGGATCCTTTGTGAGAAAAACCTAAAAGAAGTTTGCAGTTTTGGGGGCTTTACATTTTTTATAACTTTGTAGAATTTTGGACCTCTAACAACTTTGAAAACAAGTGACACTTGGAGAAATATTGAAGATAAAAATTTTGGACACAACCTTGGGTTCTAGTGATTTTGGTTGTTGATGCATTTTCCACCACCAACTCTTATTTTAGATTACTCTCTTACAAATTTTTGGAGGAGATGAGATAGTTAGGAGTTAATTGTGAGATTTCCAATAGAGAGACAAGGTTTCCACATTTGAAGAAGTCATATTTTGAAGAGTGAAATTTTAACAATACTTCAAGGATCAGTTTCAACAAGAGCTTCTTCTTCTTCTTCTTCTTCTTCTTCTCTTCTCCTTTCCTTTAGTTTTCTCATCATGTAATGGCCTCATGAACATATTATATATATATATATATATATATATAAGAGTCAAGATGAATTAGCATCAATATATATATAAGAGTCAAGACGAATTAGCATCATGTTAGGATTTATTTTTGGATATATTTTTATTAAAATGCATTATTTTTCATATTTATTCATGGGAGAAACCCTACCTCTAAAATCACAAATTTGGGGTTATTTCTCTATAAAAGCATGATTGTATAATGTATCAAGGGATGACATTTTGTGCATTAAATATATATAATTGGTGTTCCTATTTTGTGTCTGGTATACCCTTCTTGAGTATTGGGCCGTCATAATTTTTTTCTTTTTTATGAATAATAACAGAGCTAGTTATTTATTTCATGGGATGCTTGTTGATGTTAGTTTACTAGAGTTTGTCACAATTGTTATGAATAACTTTGTAGTGATGAACTAGAAAGGGAATTTCTACTAGTATATTCATAGTAATTTTTCTCATGTGTACATACATCTAAAGTGGTTGAATGATTTGATGAGTTATGAAAAATCATACAACCTCTAAATAATTCCTCTGATGATTGCAGCCACGAAGTTACAATTGTGCTACTTCTAACTACATGGGTTTTTCTAGCATTCCCTTGAAGATTTAATTCATAAAAAAAATTCTCTGATGACTTATGTCCATTTAGGTTATTTTAATTTCAGTGATTTGACTTCATCTCTCATTACCCTTATCTATTCATGTTTCTTTTTAGATCTACTTAAAAAAGAATTCATGTTAGTTGTATGTTAGAATTTGCATACATTGAAAATAGAAAAAAAATAAAAAAATTGAAGTTGTTCTCTTTTTATAGGTTTTTACGATCGCAAAATTATTGAAGAAGCAAAGTCCTCCTTGTCAACAATCACATTTATCTCATATTTAGCTACCCGGGTAGTTGACAAACAACCTAAAGGATCCTTGGAGTTGATTTCATTATCTTTTCAAGAGAGAGATTCATTTTGAATTCCTATCATTACTGTTGCATAAAAATGACTCTCAATAATGCCAAACAAAATAAATAAGAAGACTTTGGAACCAAATGATGTCGATAATTGGTTTTGTCAAAATATATTAGCCATTGTTGATGTATTAGTGTTTATAGATTTAAAAAAATGCAAACATGTAGAAATAAATGCAATTATTGGAAGAATTATTAGTGATAGATAGAGCATAAGAGAAATTGGGGAATGGGTTACCAAAAATTAGAGGCTCAATGAAAAGATCCACTCCCTTCCTAAATTATTTTTACAATAACCATAGAGTTAAAAGATCATAGAGATAAAAATTTATAAAGTGTCATGGTGACTCAAGGACAAACGGGTATATGTGTATAATTGAAAAAGAACTATTAATCCCCTAAAAATGGTAACGATAGAGGGAGAATTTTGGAATAGATTAAACAACCTCTCACCATAATATTGGGCAGGGGAAGTCCTCTTCCTAATTGGATCAAAACATGGATTTATTGGGTCTAGACATGTAAAGATATAATTTGGCCTATTTTATTGCAATAATTTATACTTAGTCATTTTAATAAAAGTAGACCAAGATATATTCAATTTACCACTAGCTTGGGGGCCATGGAAATAAAGAATTGAGATTGAAGAACCAAAGGTTATTGTTTAAAATGCAATACATGAATCCACTTGATGATTAAATGCCTAAGGATAAATATTTTTGATAAGGCGTCAAAATCCACGAAGGTTAAATAAAGGAGAAAAAAAAAGATAAGAAGAATTACCAATGTTGAAAATCATATCTAATTCAAAAGCATAAAACAATTAAAAATGACATGCAATAGACAAGATAGAAGGGGTCCTAGAATTGAAAAGAGGCATTCCTTAGAAAGTTAGTTGCAACCACAAAGAACAAAAAATAAAATCTATCAAAGAATCATAATCATGAGAAAATTAAAAAAGATAAACGAAAAAAAAGAAGTTGATGTTAGGAAATAAATCATGATTATTTCAATGGACCCATAAAAAAACAACCAACAAGAAATAATAAAGAAGGTTTCAAATAACCAAGATGATGAATCTAAAAATGAAATTGCAAGTAAAGAAAAGAAATTGAAAGACACTTATCTAGTAGATGAAACTCCTATTAAAGAATATTTAGATGTGATTTTTAAAAGAAAGGACAAATGAAAATGAGGAGGAATTCCCTAATGAATTGGATATGTTGAAACCAAGTTGTATTAGTTGAATTGGGAAAATGGAAATGAGGTTAATGAAGAACTCAAAATATAACAAACATCTTTGTTGGGTGTTTTACACCTTGCATAATAATGCATATACTTGTAATATTTTATTTTATTAAATAAATGATGCACCTAGGAGCACCTATATGGACATACAACATGTAGAGATTCCTTAAGAATATACTATTGGCATTCTTTAGAATAATTGAGGTGGGAGGGCGAGGGGGTGAATTAGTTACCCAAGGTCTAGATGTACAAATAAAATTTTTTTATAGCTTATTGAACCCATATCCATAAAACTTTACTATGCATACATTCATTAGATCATACAATGCTTAAACTTTGTAGGTTACTATCCTAGGTCAAAACAACTTTGTAGTAATGTAAACATGAAACATAACAAATTTGACACATTGATTTTACATGGAAACCCAATTTGGGAAAAATCACCAATAACATGCTACTAACTCTCACTATTTAGATGTGATGCCCTTTGAAAGGCCAACCCTGTTAAATGCTATAATACACAGTATTAAATGTGACCTAGTTAGAGGATTTCAATCACCTCGTTAGGAGTGAGTCTTGTTAGAGGACTTTAGATCATTCACTTGGAATGTCACCTAGTTAAAGGATTTATAAATGACTATTAGTTCAACCTTAATCCAAAGGATTTACCCTAGTCTGATACAATGATTAGAAAGTAATAGTAAGGCTTGATTTGATAAAAAATTACAACTTACTTGCAGATTATAGATCTCTATTCAGTCCTCCATTCTTCTTGGCTTACACACTTCTGCTCTGATAGCTTGTTCACCCTTCAAGCATTCATACTCTTAAGCTTTCTTGCTTTTCTTAACAATAATAGTCTCTTTTGTTTAATCACTGAATGAATCAATGCCCTAGACTCCTTGTCTTCCTTAGGTTCTTGCACATGGCAATCTTTTCTTCTGACCAACTCTCTCTATAAATAAAGATTTAAGATTTTTTTTGTTCAACCTTAATAATCCATTTTAGGGTTAGGTAGGATTCAGTAGTATACAATGAATCTACCCACTTTTCCATTTGGTTCCTCTAGAAACTTGTTCTTAAATCTTGCTTGAATTTTCCTCAAAACTATTTACCTTAAATTATGTGCCACCAACTCATCATAGTTATCTTCAACACACTTCACACAATTCAAGAAAACAAAATAGTTAGCTGAAATTCATCAAATCTATAATTTAACATGAATATTAGCACTCGGCATAAATATGTTGTCACTTGGCTTCCATACTCTTCTTCCACTCATCTTCAACTAGTTAACTTGGCAAACACTAAAGTTCACTCAGCATACATTATGCTTCAACTAATTTTCTACTTGACTTGCACTAATTTTGCTCGGCACCTACTATCCACTCACTCAAGCTTGGCAGACTCAATTTTTCTTACTTGTTCTTTTGGACTTAATCAGTATATCCATCCTTGGTAGCCTTAAGTAGATAATCAATACACTATATCATCATTGTCTTAACTGATCTTTGTACTTAGTTTTCATACCATAACTCAATCTTTCCTCTAGGTGCTCCTCTTGTCACATTTGATCAAAACCTCCTCATTAATCAAACAAATGATAGTACTCAAATCAACTAAGCAATTATCTTACCAACAAGTAGCAAATTTGACATCAATGACAAAATAATTATTGAAACACATTCTCATACTTGTATTAATCTTGTCTCAACAATCTCCCTATTTGGCATTGATGGAAAACCAATACCAATAATAATACCAAAAAGAAAATAATTCCTTGTATTGAAATCTCTCCCTCTATTAGCAGCTTTCATCTTCTGTATAGGCTACAAAATTCTATTTGATCAATAGAAAATCAACTCTTCCATATGACTCTCTCTTGATCACTCCCTCTTTCTAATATTCAAGTATATATCTCTCTGTCTAATCTATTCTTATATCTCCCTTAGTAATTTCTCCCTCTTACTGCGTACATGTACTTCTTCTAGTCATTTCTCTCTCTTTAGTAAACATCAGGTACACTATCTCCCTCTTTGACAATAATGCTAAAGACTTGACATCTCAACATGCAGATGGTAATAATTTCAATTTCTCCCTCTATCACCTTTGATGTGACTGATCTACTAATGCATCTCCTCCATTACTTTAGCTAGCTCCTAAAATAATATCCATTGCATCAAGTTGTAAGATAAAAATTTTAGCTCTAGTTGATGTAGGGCACTACTTATGCTTCTTAAGTAGCTTTGGATAGGGGTATCACTGCTAGTTTACCTCTTAGATACTCATGAGCATCCTTAGGTAATGCTTTTGTGAAGATATCAATTATTTGTTGTTGTGTATTCATATATTCCATCTTCACTTCTTTGTCTTGAACTAACTCTCTCAAGTAATGATACTTGTTTGTAATGTTCTTAGTCTTTGTGTGCATCATAGGGTTCTTTGATATATGTATAGCACTGTATTATCACAATAAAGTATCACAAATTTAGTGATTTCTTCCTTCATACATTTGAGTAGTTATTTGATCCATACAATGTTTATACAATTTACTACAAAAACAACATATTCAGCTTCAGTAGTAGATTGAGATATGCAATTTTGTTTCTTATTGTTCCAGGTAACCAACCTCTTTCCTAAGAAAAATGCTCCTCCATTAGTGCTATTTCTATCATCAATGTTTCCAACCCAATCAACATCAATGTAGGTTCTCAACTCAAATTACTCATTTTTCTTGTAGTATAGACCATAGTCTTCTATTCCTTTTAGATATCTCATTATTCTCTTAACAATCATCAAATGATTCTCCTTAGGATTGGTAGAGAATCTTGCAACTATCCCAATAGATAATGTAATGTCAAGTCTACTATGTACTACATATTACAATTTTCTAGTCATAGACTTGTACAATGTTTGATTCACATCAGCTGAATCATCATTCTTTGACAACTTATGTCCAGTCACCATAGGTGTGCTAACTGGTTTTGAATCTTCTAATCCAAAGGTTTTCAATATTTCCTTCACAAAATTAGGCTAAGTGATGTATATACCATATTTCATCTGATATACTTGCAAACCAACAAAGAACTTGATCTCTCCAAACATAGACATCTCAAATTCTTTCTTCATTTCTTTTGCAAATTCCTTACATAATCCATCTTGATCTCCAAATATGATATCATCAACAAAAATTTTAGATAGTAAATACCTTTGCCTTTTTCTATCTTCAAGTATAGATTATTGTTAACATCAATCTTCTCAAATCCAATCTTCACAAGATAAGTATGAAGCCTCTCATACCATGCTCTCGGGGCTTGCTTTATGTTACCACACTCATATTTTTCTCATATCCTAAGGTATTTCATGTGTGAGTCATTTCTTGACTATGAAGTTGAACTTGAAGTTTCAATTAACTTCAAGTTCAAGTTTGTGCTCCCTACCATCTTTCATGTAACAAAGCCCACATGCATAGCCCTGAGTCAGTCTTGATGAAGTCAAAGTTGAAGTTGAAGCTCAATCATCTCAAACTTCAACTTCAACTTTGATATTGCTTTTGTATACTAACACTATGTTTTCATGTAAGCATTCAATCTTTGAAATAAAAAGGCAAAGCATGTCCCAATGAAGACATTTTCTAAGGCATGCAAGATAATAAATAAGAATACTAAGGTGGCACGTGTTTTGATATGGAAAGATTTGGAGAAAAGGAAAAATTTTCATTTCATGATGACATGGAGCATTAATAGGCATGCGGATTTGATGGGCATTAATAAAAAATCTCTCAAAGGGTCTTTTCCAATGCGTGACACATGAATAGTAATTATTATATTTACTTGCCATATATGTATTGTGATTTTCTTCATAAGTTATCCCTTAAATGCATTACTTAGCCATTTTACTACTCATTCTGCCATTTGCAAAAAGAAATTCTAGTGTCATCTGGTAGAGAGAATGAGTCGTAGGATAACTTTGTCAAATTGTAAGTGCACCACCATTACCCTCTGTAGTTTTTATTGTTCTTGCTTTTGTTTTGAAAAGTTTCCATTTGTGTCTTTTAGACTTTGTCATCCCATAGCAAGCCAAACATTATTTCACCCCAAGATGCCCAAATTTGAAAAGCCATGTCTCCTTAGCTATTTACCTAAAATTTGTGACACATTTTTGGTTAATAAAAAATTGACCAATGTCATTAAAAGAGCCAAAAATACCCAATCAAGTCCTATATACTAGAAACTAGTTAATAATCAGTTGCTTGAAGCTACCGCATTTCCTACAACAATTACATGCCCAGAGCTAGTCATTGAATACAGAAACCATTATCATCCTAGCACAAGGTGTGTCAAGAAACTTTTAGGAGAAGTGATAGTTAAGATCAACAGAACCAGTGTTTGTTTAGCCTTTAGGATCCCTCATAAAGAACCCTATGAACCATGGACATTTGAGGAGGCAGAATACCTATATGCTAAAAGGAAAAGCAATTATGATAATAAAGTAGCCCAATCCTAGCTCCTAAAATTAGTAGAGGGTGGTTCAAGGTTCCCCAAGTCATTAACCATTGAACATTTCATCAAGGAAATCACAAACATTGTGCTTTTGTTAAACAGAGTCAAAGGAAATGAGCATGCATTTCATTGGGAGACATGGATGTATTTCTTCATCCAAAAGAGTTTTGAAGCGGATGAGTTCATTGACTGAGCTAAACTAATTGCTGAGAATTTACACAAGGGTTTAGTGGTCGTCAACAATTTTGGTCCATTTTTCCTATCTTCCTTTTTCATTTATGTCTTAGTAGTGTCTAAAGAATGGGAAAGCCTTCCACATTTACCAATATTATAGTGATCTTTAGGAAGCTACTTTGTGTAAAGAGTTTAGAAGAGTGAATGATGTCTTTCTAGAAAGGTTGGTCTTTGAGCTTCAAGGTCACAAAAATAATAGGTTGTATGAGGAAGCAATGCAAGCTATACAAGTCTATGGTTGTTTTTACATTCAATTCCCTAGGTTTACATATCTTAGGATGGGTGGTTTTTTAGGTGAACCATTGAAGTTTCCTCATTATTTCTTAGACTCTGTTGTTTTATCTAAAATATGTAGGCAGTTTGTCTCTGTGGTTGAGTCTTTTGAGATTTCAAAAAGATCTTCTATTTTCTTTCCTATTGAAATCAGCCATTATAGATGCCCTAGTCTAAAGCAAGCCATGATAAAAAAAAGCATCATTGAACCATCTGTGTTTCAAGCCCTTCTCCCCTCGGGAAAAATTTGATTACATAGGATTCATCAGGAACAATTTCAAAAATGTAGTTTCTTTTGTTCACATTCCACAGTTAGAAGACTACTGGGAAAATTGTCCTGATGAGTTTGAAGTAAGGAAAAGGTTGTGGTCAAGGTTAACAGTTAAACAAATTAATATGTTCAATCTTGATCTTGATACATGCAAGCTAAAGGAGGAAGATTCAAAAGAAGTGCTTGACCCATTTTACATCGACCAAATTGAATGCATGCCTATTCCTGAAATTGATTGGGCAAGAAGAGAAGAAATTGATTTATTCTCTCCGACTAAAGATGTGGTGGCTAGGACTGAAAATTGGATTTAAAAAAAAAAAAAATTCACCCGTGACCCATCTAGGAAGCCTTCAAAAACAAAAAGTAAAAAGTCCTCCCAAAAGAAAAAGGCTATCACTAACAAAGATGTTCATGGTCCTATTGCAGGTTCAATTACAATTGAAGTTGAAGTAGTTCCACAATCACTTCAACTTCAAGTTCAAGTAGGAACCCTGAAGCTAAAAGGGTGACACATTCAAGCACAAAGAAAGCATCAACAACAAAAGGTAAGAGTATAGTGATAGTTGACCTTGAGGTTGCAGAAGAACCACCTATGGTGGATAGTGTACCTGAACCCCATAAGTCACCAGTAAATACCAATAGCTAGGAGAGTAATCTTGCCTTGACTAAGTTCTCCTCTACAACTAATAAAGAATCAGTCACACCTAAATGGTTGGAGACTTTGGTTGAAAGGAAGCGGAGCATGGTGCACCTTTTGATGCCAATTGATGATTTAGTTAGTAAATGTTTGGGAAAAACACATAAGGTGAAGAAAGCCAGGACAGAATCGAGGATCAGATTTGATAAAAACTCAGGGCACTAGTTAGCTAAAATAGCCATGCCACCAAATGGAAGCTCATAGGAATCCCTAGCCCCTCAAGATTACCAGATAACAAAGGTTGACTTAGGAAAAGGAAACCGTAAAGTGGATATGGAGTTCTTCGAAGCCTATAATAAGAAAATTGCACACAAAATGTGGAAGGATGGGGAGGATAAACTAGAGATAAAGGAGACAATAAAAAGTATGGCACAGTATATCAATACCATCCTTCATCCTGAAGCAAAACCTATCAGTGAGATGTCAGCGATCTTTGATGTGTCCTCTGCAACCAACCAACAATCCCTTGATAACCTACAAAAGTGCAAAGTGGTTGCAAAGACCACAGGGGAATGGGTGCAAGGTGTCTTAGATGACACTATGAAACACATAAGTCTCCTGGATAAGGCTTCAAAAGAAATCTCTACCATCACCAAAAAGGTAGAACTGAGCAATGAAGGATATGAGAAAGAAAGAAATAATTGGGCAAAGGTAGTAATATGGTTGGAAGGCATTCAAGAGTTTGGACTTTAGAAATTTCAAGTTGAATGTACTGTGGTTGGTTTAGACGAGAGAGCCTTGTATGTAATCAAGGATTGTATTGAATGGAGGAATGAAACATTAATACAAGGCATAACTAAAATCAAAGAGACCCTACAAGAACTAAAGGTCACACACTAGATAATTTAGGGAGACCTCAAATGGTTTGTCAAGCATTTCATAGGTAAAAAAGATGACTCTATTGCCCAATCTGAGGAAGTGATCAAAGAGGTCTAGAAAAAATTCCAAGAACTCCAAGATAAGAAGACACCAACTAAGAAAGACTTTTTGAATGTAGCCCACACTGAAGCCATGTTGATAATCAACCTGAAACACTTGGAAATGCACAAGGAAAATATAGCGGAATTGAAGAAGGAAAAAGAAATCTGGAAGCAGTGGCTCACCTATATTGGTCTACCTCATCAATTTGTTATTTCAGCATTTTCAACTATCCACAAAGCATGGAAAGTGGCAAGAAATGCGGCTAGTATGGATGGTGCTACCTAATCAAAATACATAGTTATAGTTAGTTGCTTAGTTGTTCTTTCTATTGTTTTTACTTTTCTTGCATTTTAGTTAAGATAGTTGTGTTAACTAAAATACTATTTTACTCTTGACAGGGTAATTTTGGCAACTATCTAGCCCCATGCCTTATATATGTAATAATTAGTATGGCATAGGGTTAATCTTCAGCAAACCGATAGACAAAACTATTTTTGTTTTAGGTTTAATCTTAAGATTTTAGAAGATAGCATTTCAGATTTTCAGCAAACATAAAAGAACTCTGTAGTTTGATTTTGTTAAAATATTTGAAGGTAGATATTACTATATGCTTCTTTAAATTAGTGTTTCTGAAGATACTATTTATATAAAATGCTATTGTTGTGTTTGTCATTCATTCTAAGATTGCCTATTCAAAAATTGAGAAGTTGTGAGAAGTGAGTGTTATTGGATATGCCTGCTTGTTTACTTAACTTTCAATTATGTGGATAATATGGATAGTTAAGATCAAGTGGTTCTTTAACATTAAAATCTATTTTATATTGATGAAATAGAATAAGTTGATTCAACATCTTCAACAGATTGTATTTTAAAAAGATCTTTCTGTTGAGTTAAATATCAAAAATCATTATTTGCAATAAAGGTAGCTACGCCTATTTTATTGAAGAAACTTTTAAGTAGAGAATTCCTTAACACTTTATAGGAATTCATTTGTTGGTATGCATTTTTCTCCATTTTGAATTAAAAATTGTTTGAGAAAAATTGTTTACTTACAATTTTTGGTGACTCTACTAGGGAAAGACTAGAAATGGTTTTACCTCATCATGAAATTTTCCTAGTACTTCAACCAAGCTTAGGGTTTGATAATAATCAAGAGGACATTATTTCATATATAAGTGCACAAGCCTGGAAACTCAAAACTAGTCTAGAACAGTTTACACAAGTTAATCAAGTACTTGAGAGAGAAGAAGAAAGGGTCGAACTCATTAGAGGTGTACCTGTTACTAATGAAGAAGTAGTGGTTGATAGATTAGTTCCAAAACCATTTGGAGTATTAAATATTTGTTTCGTTGTGGTAAACTGGCTAATAAGAAGTATACTCAAAGTGAAGAAAGGAAGGGGTTCATTGATCAGTCTTATGAATTTGTAAAGAGTCTTAATTTTGCTCCTAATCTCTCTATAAAATGCAAAAAATATGTTAAAAGCAGAAGTAGACCAACATCTCCTCAAAAACCAACCCCTATAACTATAAGCCTCCAAGCTCTAATCTTACCGAGGACATTAGTACCTTCTCATTTTAACACTCAACCTTTGATTTTTATCCCACCACAAATGGCTACTAACCCATGGGATGTACAAGTGGGTCCCCTAGCCCTTGCAGCCAACTTAAATCCTCTCCCTAAAGGTGCCAAAGAAGTATTACCCCAATTCAATGGAGATGGGAAAAAATCTACTAATGAACATCTTAATGCCTTCAACACTGCATGTGTAGTTCTTGTTGTTTCCCATGAGGATGTAGCTGTGAGGCTATTTGTACAAACCTTGATTAATGATGATGCCAATTGGTTTCATCATCTCCCATAAGGGTCCATCACCACATGGGGTGAGATGCAAAGTGCTTTTGAAAATAGGTTTAAATCTGTTGATGATGAACATACCTTATTGCTCCAATTGACCTAGTTAAAGAAAGAAGTACATTGGCCCATGAGAGATTTGGTAGCAAAATTCAATAAAATACTTCATAAAATCCCTACTACCAAGAGACCTAATGTAGAAAACCAAAAAGGTTTCTTTTTTAATGCAATGCCTCTAGATATCAGTTTTCACTTAAGGAGAGACAGGGTAGCGAATTTTGATGTTGCTCAAAGGCTAGCTATTGAATTAGAAGATGACTTTTTAGCTAGAGGGAAATGGAAGTAGGAAATGAAAACTTCTAAGTCACAACCATCTACCTCTAAAAAATCAGACCCATTAGTTCAAAAGCTCATGAATGATGTGATGACTATTAAAAAGAAAATGCCTAAGATGAATACTCATTACCAAGACATTCCAAGAAAATATCCAAGTCAAAGCAATTTTCAAGGAAAACAAGTTACTTTACCCCCAAATCAACAAAGATTAGAAATTGAAGCTCCACCTAATAAAAGTAACATGTGTGTTTTTCATCTTACAAATGATCAAAAAGGAAGTTCTTGTCCTGAGAATATAAGATATCAGCAACTTGAAGCAGAGAAAGCAGCCTCGACTAATGTAAAAATAGAGGAAAAACCTTCTGAAGAACTTGGCGACTTCATAAGCTATTATCTTGAATATGAATCTGATTCTAACAGAAGTGGTGATATCCTTTTAACCTTAGAAGAAGTTGCATGTTCAGTCTTAACCCATGGAGAGAGGGTTGCTAAAGCTAATGATTCTAAAAATAATGCAACCTCTACTCAAGCAAAGGAATTAAAGGCAAAGGGGTGAGTACTTAAGAATGAACCCTAAAGAGCTCAATAAACTAATTGAATATGTTCATCAATCTTCCCCTAATTTAGCAACTAAACAAATAAATAAAATCAAGGTCTCAAAGAACAATGAGATGTTTGCTAAGCAAACAAGTGAAACTCCTCAAGAAAAGTTAGCCCTAAAGTTCCCTTTTCTCAAAAACCTAGCCCATTTTATGTATCATCACCACATGGGGTGAGATTCAAAGTGCTTTTGAAAATAGGTTTAAATTTGTTGATGATGAACATACCTTACTGCTCCAATTGACCCAGTGAAAGAAAGAAGTACATGAGCCCATGAGAGATTTTGTAGCAAAATTCAATAAAATACTTCATAAAATCCCTGCTATCAAGAGACCTAATGCAAAAAACCACAAAGGTTTATTTGTTAATCCAATGCCTCCAAATATCAGTTTTCACTTAAGGAGAGATAGGGTAGCAAATGTTGATGTTGCTCAAAGGCTAGCTATTGAATTAGAAGATGACCTTTTAGCCAAAGGGAAATGGAAGCAGGAAATGCAAACTTCTAAGTCACAACCATCTACCTCTAAAAAATTAGACCCATTAGTTCAAAAGCTCATGAATGATGTGATGACTATTAAAAAGAAAATGCCTAAGATGAATACTTATTACCAAGACATTCCAAGAAAATATCCAAGTCAAAGCAATTTTCAAGGAAAACAAGTTACTTTACCCCCAAATCAACAAAGATTACAAATTGAAGCTCCACCTAATAAAAATAGCATGTGTGTTTTTCATCTTACAAATGATCACAAAGGAAGTTTGTGTCCTGAGAATTTAAGATATCAGCAACTTGAAGCAGAGAAAGTGGCCTCAGCTAATGTAAAAATAGAGGAAAAACCTTCTGAAGAACCTGGCAACTTCATAAGCCATTATCTTGAATATGAATCTGATTCTGACAAAAGTGGTGATATCCTTTTAGCCTTAGAAGAAGTTGAATGTTCAGTCTTAACCTATGGACAGAGGGTTGCTAAAGCTAATGATTCTAAAAATAATGCAACCCCTACTTAGGCAAAGGAATTGAAGGCAAAGGGGGAAAATGAAAATAATTCATTACCAATACAATCAAAGACACCCCAAATCTTGAAGAGGTCTGATCCTGATCATTTTGCATTGCTGAGTTATGTAAAGCATCTAAAATATAGATTTCCCCTATTGAGTACTTAAGAATGAACCCTAAAGAGCTCAATAAACTAATTGAATATGTTCATCAATCTTCCCCTGATTTAGCAACTAAACAAATAAATTAAATCAAGGTCTCAAAGAACAATGAGATGTCTTCTAAGCAAACAAGTGAAACTCCTCAAGAAAAGTTAGCCCTAAAGTTCCATTTTCTCAAAAACCAAACCCATTTTATGTATCCCTCTTCCTTCATGGCTTTAAGCTAAATAATTGCATCATAGATTCAGGTGCTTCAAACAACATAATGTCAACTACAGTAGCAAAGGTTCTTGATCTTCCTTTAACCAAAACCTTTGTTAAGTGTTATTCCATGGATTCCAAGTAGGTCCCTTTAATAGGTCAGATTAAAGATTCCCAAGTTTCTTTAGTAGCTTATCCTCAAAAAATAGTTAAGCTTACTATCCTAGTCACAAACATTCCTACAAGTTATGGTATGCTTCTTAGTCAAACTTTCTGCCGAGATCTAGGAGAGAAAGTTAAAATGGATTGGTCCCAAGCTATTACACCTATGGGGAAAGAAAAAGTAACTTTTTTACCTAAAACCAAATCCAAATACACTGTCTTCCCATTTGATGATCCCAAATCTCAGATCCTCTCTCAAGAGACTAATTTTGCTAACTATTTGATTTTGTCTGAAAGTGAGAAAATAGGTGAAAGATCAGAAGGTGAAGACTCATTGTGGACTTTAGAGTTTGATGGGAGTTTCTGCTCAAATGGATTTGGGGTTGGCATTGTGTTGATATCTTTTGATGGTTAGAATTTTCCTTCTTCTTACAAGCTCACTTTTGAAAACACCAATAATATAGCAAAATATGAAGCCTTACTTCTAGGTATAGAAGAAGTCAAGAGAAGAAATGTTAAGCTGCTAAAGGCAAGGGGAGATGCTAAATTAATAGTAAAACAAGTTAAAAACATGTTCTCAGTAAAGAATCAAAGACTGAAACATTATAGGAATTGTGTATGGGATGAGATCAAAGATTTTGAAGCATTTGCAATTGAAGCAATTCCCATAGAACTAAATGATAAAGTAGACTCTCTAGCAGTATTAGTCTCTTTGTTGATTCCTCATCCTGACTTCATAAACAACAAATATTCAATTGAGATCATTCATAGGCCAAGTCTTCCAGACAATAAAAACTCATGGAAAGTATTTAAGGATGATGCTCACATTAATGCTTTTTTGCAAAGTATTGAAAAATTTTGTACTAATTACTTTGAAGGTTAAAATTTTGAATGTAGAGAGTTTTGTCCTAATCTCACTTATGAAAAATCTAGTGATGTATTATAGTTGAAAGGAATGTAATACCTAAGGGCCTAGTTGAGCTTGAAAGACTTTTTGACAAGCGAGATGCTTTCTTGGCGCAGAATTTATCACCTAAAGAAGATTCAAATGCTGATTATGTAAAGGTCAATTTGGGAGATAAGCATGATCCCAAGATTATCAACTTGGGAACCTATTGTGGAGAAGATGAGAAAGCAAGATTCATCAAACTACTTACAGAGTATATTCAGGTCTTTTCTTGGTCCTATGAAGATTTAAAGACTTTTGTGGTGGACAATTCAAACATCATATCACCCTAAAACTAGGTACTGCCCCTTTTAGGAAAAATTTGAGAACATATAATCCAAAGGTTTCTAATGCAATATTTAAAGAAATAGACAAAATGTTTAAAGCTCACATCATCTTTCCAATTCATCATTCCACCTGGGTGGAAAATATAGTGCCAGTCAAAAAGAAGAATGGAGAGATAAGGATATGTGTTGACTTTAGAAACTTTAATCAAGCAAGCTTGAGAGATAATTTTGCTTTACCTATAATGGATCAAATTCTTCAGATAGTTGTTGACTTGGAGATGATGTCCTTTTTAGATGGTTTCTTAGGTTACTGCCCCTTTTAGGCAAAAGTTGAGAATATATAATCCAAAGGTTTCTAATGCAATATTCAAAGAAATAGACAAAATGCTTAAAGCTCACATCATCTTTCCAATTCATCATTCCACCTGGGTGGAAAATATAGTTCCAGTCAAAAAGAAGAATGGAGAGATAAGGATCTATGTTGACTTTAGAAACTTTAATCAAGCAAGCTTGAGAGATAATTTTTCTTTACCTATAATGGATCAAATTCTTCAGACAATTGTTGGCTCGGAGATGATGTCCTTTTTAGATGGTTTCTCAAGTTACTGCCCCTTTTAGGCAAAAGTTGAGAAAATATAATCCAAAGGTTTCTAATGAAATATTCAAAGAAATAGACAAAATTCTTAAAGCTCACATCATCTTTCCAATTCATCATTCCATCTGGGTGGCAAATATAGTGCTAGTCAAATAGAAGAATTGAGAGATAAGGATCTGTGTTGACTTTAGAAACTTTAATCAGGCAAGCTTGAGAGATAATTTTTCTTTACCTATAATGGATCAAATTCTTTAGATAGTTGTTGGCTCGGAGATGATGTCCTTTTTAGATGGTTTCTCAAGTTATAATCAAATAGAAGTTGTTAAAAAAGATCAACACAAAACAACATTCACAACACCTTGGGGCACTTTCACCTATAAAAGGATGCCTTTTGGCTTAATAAATGTGGGTTCCACCTTTCAATGAGATATGAATTCAACCTTTGGTCATTTGCTAGATAAATGTATCACAGTGTATCTTGATGAGATGACAATATTCTCTAGAAGGTGAAAGAAACACCTGAAAGATCTGAGAAGAGATCTTGAAAAATGTAGGGAACATGGAATTTCGTTGAACCCTAAGAAATCAATTTTTGTTGTAATTGAAGGAAAGTTGCTCGGGCACATGGTTTCAAAAGAGGGAATCAAAATTGATCTAGAGAGAGTAAAAGCTATTCAACAACTATGTCTTCCTGTCAATTGTAATGTTGTTAAATCCTTCTTTGGACAGATCAATTTCCTTAGGAAATTTGTACCTAATTTTGTGGAGACTATCAAGCCAATGGCCAAGTTGCTAAGTGAGAAAAAAAAATTCAAATGGGATGAACTAGCATCTAAGATGTTCAAAGAGGTGAAAGAAGCTATTGCTAAAGCTCCAACACTTTTTAATCCTAACTTCAAAAAAGATTTTATAATGTACTACTATGCATCAGAGCACACCATGTCAGGAATATTGCTTCAAAAGAATGGCAAAGAAGAAGAGATGCCTATCTCTTTTATGAGTGTCCCATTGAAGAAACATGAGCTAAATTACTCCCTATCTAAAAAACAAGCCTTTGCTATTGTGAAAGCAGTGAAATATTTTTGATACTATATTTTACATTCACATTCTTTAGTTTATGTACCATCCACTTGTTGGAATTAAAGATAGAGTAACTGAGAGGGGGAGTGAATCAATTACTCACAAAAATTAATCCACAATTCCCTTAGATGTCTTAAAGATCTAGTTATTGCTTGTACTCAGTAAACAAATTTTGTAACTCAGTAAATTAAACTATTACTTTCTTTTCAAGCATTCATGCATGTAATTGAAAATAAAGTGAACACAAGAGACACTAGATTTAACGTGGAAACCCAATATGGGAAAAACCACCAAGTAACTAGTCACCAATTTTTCACTATTCTGAAGTGAGCCCTGTTAGGAGCCAACCTTGTTAAAGGTTACAATACACACTGTTAGGTGTGACCCTGTTAGACGATTTAATCACCCTGTTAGGTGTGACCCTGTTAGACGATTTAATCACCCTGTTAGGAGTGGCCTTGCTAGAGTTCTTTAGAAAAATTCAACTAAACTGTCACCTTGTTAGAGGATTTACAAAATGGCTGTTAAAGAAACTCTGTAAAGAGATTTGAAATCACTGCTACAATGGTTAGAAAGCAACAATGAAAAGATGCAACTGAATTTGCTGGATACAGGTCTCTGTTCAGCATCATTAGATCCTCCTCGATCAAATATGACTCTATTGTTCCTCAATGATCTTTAATCATCCTTCAAAATCACTTCCACAATAATCAATCTTCATATCACATTAAATTCTCATACCTCCACACCATACTACTGTGAATTCACAACTTGACCTCTTACTTATACCATTGAGATCGTCAAGTCAGCCCATTTACATGTTACATTTACCAATAAACAATTCATCAGTCAGCTACAGATATTACTCTTAAAAAAATAAATGTTATTTCATAAGATAATGAAATCCTTTACTAGCTGACCTTTCTCGGTAAATATTGCTTCCAAGAATTTCTAGAGCTAACCTTCTTGACTTAGTTAACATTACAATATCCTTAGAAATCCTTTGGCTGCCAAATTTCCTCGGTAAGAACTGCTTTTTCAAATTTCCTTCGATGACCAATTGAACTCGGTAAGAACTATTTCTGTCACATTTTCTTTGATTACCGAGTGAGCTCAGTAAGAACTGCTTTTGTCATATTTTCTTCTATTACCAGGTGGGCTCGATAAGAACTAAATTTCTTTGATTACCTTGAAAGCTCAATAACTAACTGTCTACTCGGTAGACACTGCAAACTATTTTTACTAACCTTTTGGGCTTAGTAGACACTGTTTATTGCCTTGCTAACCTTTTGAGCTTGGTAGACATTGTCCTTTTCCTTGCTGACCTTTTGAGTTCAGTAGACACTATCTGATGACTGATATGACATTTGTGTAACATCAAAGACAACACACAATTGAACAATTGTATCCAAAAATCTCCCTCTTTAGCATTGATGGCAACATAACATGTCATAGTAGAATGAAATTTGAAAACAAGTCTTTTAATGACAGAATACAAAACTCCCTCTTTCATAATAATCTCTCCCTCTTTCATTTTCTTGCAAATTTTAGAAAGATATGATAGTATATTCTCCTTCTTTGACAACACATGTCAAAGACAACTCAAAACAACTTAATAGCATTATACCTGATGTACTGGTTCATATGCAATGTCTTTATTGGTTTGTTGCATCAACTAATAGATCTTCAACTCTGTTCCTATTGATGCATCACTAAAACTGTATTTTAGTCAGAATCAAATAGGGGAATGACCCCTAACTTACCTCTTAGATATAAGAATGCATTCTTAGGTAAAGGCTTTGTGAATATTTTAGTAATTTGTTCCTTTGTATGCACATATTCCAATCTTATAATTTCCTTTTCTTGCACCAATTCTCTAACAAAGTGATATTTTATGGCAATATGCTTGTTTTTTGAATGCATCACTAGATTCTTAGAGATGTTAATTGCACTTGTGTTATCACAAAACATAACAACTGGTTCTTTGATTTCTTGCTTCATAACTTCCAATAATTGTTTAAACCACACAATGTTGAGCAATTTACTACTATTGCAACATATTCAGCTTATGTTGTGGATTGAGATGTACAATTCTACTTTTTTCTTGTCCAAGAAACCAACCTTTTTCCAAGGTAGAAAGCACCTCCACTTGTGCTCTTTCTATCATCAATATTTCCTACTCAATCTGCATCAGTGAACACCTTTAAATCCATTTTTCCTCCAAGTTTATATCATAATCCATATTCTTTAGTTCCTTTTAAGTATCTCATGATTCTTTTGATTGCCATCATGTGATTTTCTTTTAGTTTTGCTAAGAATCTTGCTACAATTCCTATTGCAAGGGCAATGTCTAGTCTTGTGTGCACTACATATTGCAACTTTCCAATCATAGATCTATACAATGTCCAATCCACTTCCTTTGATTCATCATCCTTGGTGAGTTTTAATCTAGTACACATAGGAGTCCCAACTAGTTTGCAGTCTTCCATACCAAACTTTTTTAGTATCTCCTTGATGTATTTAGATTGAGTGATGTAGATGCCATTCTTATTCTATTGAATTTGAAGACCAACAAAGAATTTTATTTCACGAAACATTGACATTTCAAATTCCTTGTTCATTTGTTCTGCAAATTCTTTGCAAATATCATCATTTCCTATGAACAAAGCATCATCTACAAATATTTTTACCAAAACAATTTTATTATCCGATTCTTCCTTTATGTACAAACTGTTGTTGTCATTAGTTTTTTAAAACCAATTTGAATAAGATAGTTATGCAATCTTTCATACGATGCTCTAGGGGCTTGTTTCAAACCATATAATGCTTTATGCAATTTGCAGACCATGTCCTTCTTGTCTAGATCAACAAAACCTTTAGGTTGCTCAATGTAGACCTCTTCCTCAAATATGCCATTGAGAAATGTTGACTTGACATCCATCTGATAAACTTTGTATCCTTTGAATGCAGCATATGCAAGTAAGGTTCTAACACCTTCCAATCTTGCAACATGAGAAAAAGTTTCTTCATAGTCTACACCTTCTTCTTGAGAGTATCCTTTGCATACCAGTCTAGCTTTATTTCTTGATACCTTACCATCTTCATTTAGTTTTTTTCTGAATACCCACTTTGTTCCAATCACATTCTTGTCTTTGGGTCTAGGTATAAGAGTCCATTTTTTTTTTTTCTCTATCTGTTCTATCTCTTCATTCATAGCTTCAATCCAAATTTCATTGTCTAGTGCATCTTTGATATTTCTAGGTTCAAAATCAGCAAGTAAACAAGTGCCTTTCAACTTACTTCTTGGCATTGTTCCTTCTGATTTATCACCAATGATCTGATCTGGTGCATGATGCTTTCTAACATACTTAGCTAACACAGGCTCCTTTCCTTTTGAATGACTTGCATTTTTATCCTTCTATATCTCAATTTCTAGTTCTGATTCTAGTTGCTTGGACTCAGTAGATGCTAACTCGATAGCTTCTATTTGCAACTCAGGTTCTTGCAGATCGGTAGATGCTGACTCAGTTTGAACTTCTTGTGGCTCGGTTAATGAAGACTCTGGAGTTGAGGATTCTTGATTGATAGGTATACTTGGTATTATATCAGGTTCAATGTAAACAAATCTTTTGTAGTCTTTAGGTTCCTTCTTGCTTTCTTCTTATGTTCTTTCTGCAAACTCATCAACTTTCACATGTGCACTTTCTATGACTTTGTGAGTAGATAAGTTCAAACATCTATATGCTTTTCTTTTGCAGGAGTATCCCAAAAATATTCCTTCATCACTTTTTACATCAAATTTACCTTTTTTAGATTCTTCCAAAATATAACATTTGTTTCCAAATACTTTTAGATAACTTACATTGGGTTTGTAGCCATACCACAACTCATAGGGTGTTTTAAATGAGTCCTTTTCTAGTTGTACTTGGTTCAAGGTATGAACTGCAGCACTAATAGCTTCCTTCCAGTATTTGATAGCAATGCCTTTCTTAATCATTAAGGTTCTTGCATAATCCATAATAGATCTGTTCCTTCTTTCTACTATTCCATTTTGTTCAGGAGTTCTAGGTGCTGAAACTTGTCTTTTGATTCCCCTTTCAATGCAAAAGTTATTGAACTCATGTGAAATCAATTCACCACCTATGTCAGACCTTAAGCATTTTAGTCTTTTGCTTGTTTCCTTTTCTACTCTGGCCAAATACCATTTGAACTTTTCAAATGCTTCTGATTTCTCTCTAAGGTACATGACAATCATCATTCTTGAATAATCATCAACAAATAGAATGAAGAATTTTTCACCAGTATAACTTTCAATGCCAATAGGTCCACACAAATTAGTATGCACAATTTCTAGAACTTCTTCAGTCTGATAGTTTTTGCTTTTAAAACTAGTCTTTCCCATTTTACCAATTTGACAATTCTTGCATAGACCAACCTCAAGTTTCTTTATGTTAGGAATACCTCTTACTTTCCTAAATTTACTAATCTTTATTAAGTTGTCAAAGTTTACATGACATAACCTCCTATGCCATAACCAACTTTCTTCAATTTGAGCAATGAAAGATGAACATTCACCAAGTTCAAGATAAAATAAGTTACCTTTTGTTTGAGTGCCAGATCCAATCAGCTTTCCTTTGCCATCTAGCAACCTTGCTTTTCCATACATAAATTCTACTTTGAATCTATTATTGAGTAGTTGTGCCACACTCAACAAATTGTGCTTTAGTCCTTCTACCCAGTATTCATTATCACATACAAGTTCCTTGGTTAGTGAGATTCTTCCTTTTCCTCTTATACAACAAGGTTCAGTATTACCAAATCTTACATTGCCACCATCATAGTCTTCAAATTATTCAAACTTAGTCTTATCACCAGTCATGTGATGAGAACAACCACTATCATTTCCTCATCATTATCAGATTCATCTTTTACAACAATGTAGACAATTTCATCTTCTTCTTCTTCATTAGAATTATTAGAATCTTTTGCCATAAAACATGTTTTCTTACCTTTATCCTTGAATGATTTGAAGTCCTTTTTGCCATTGTATTTGTGACCTTTCTTCTCATCTTTGTTCTACTTATTTAGGCACCTAGCAGCAATATGTCTAATTTCTTCATAAGAGAAATAGATTAGAGGAACTTTACCTTTGTATTTTCCTTTGCCTCTTGAATATTTTCTTGCTAGTAGAGCTTCAACCACTTCAAGATCACTGTCTGAACTTTGTTCTAATTCTTCATCACTTTCTGATTGTGGTTCCTTCATCTTTTTCCCTTTTTCTTTGAGTGAAAGCTTAGCTTCAAATGCTGATTCAACATTCTTGGCAGCTAGAACATAGTTGTCATAGTTATCTAGCTCAAATGTAGTCAATCTTCCAACTATGGCCTCTAAATTTATTTTATGATTTGCCTCACATCTCCTTTCTTGAATTGCAGAGACTCTGATTGCATAAATAGGAAGTAGGGTTCTAAGAACTTTACTTATAACTATCTCCTCACTGATATCTCCTCTAGATGCTTTGATTGCACTAACACATGCTTTAACTCTTTCAACATACTTTGCAATGTTTTCATCCTCTCTCATCCTCATTTGATCAAATTGCCCTCTCAAACTTTTTGCTTTGGCTCTTCTCACATTATCATCTCCTCCATAGATTTCTTTCAGTTTGTTCCACATTTCAAAGGCAGTTTTGCAATCCTTGATGTCATCAAATTCTTCATAACTCAGAGTAGATGCTATATCTATCATCATGTTATTGTGAATCTTCTTTTCAGCTATGTCATTGACAGATAATGTACTAGAAGGTTCTTCATATTTTTCATCAAGGTACTATAGTCCTATATCACCAATGGAAGCCAGATGAAGCCTCATCAATCCTTGCCATGCTGAGAAGTTGTCCCTGTTAAGTCTTGGAATTTTTCTTTTGTAAGACATCTTGATCTTTAGCTTAGATCCTTGAAATCTTTTCCTGTAAGCACCAAAAGCTCTAATACCAATTGTTGGAATTAAAGATAGAGTAACTGAGAGGGGGGGTGAATCAGTTACCCACAAAAATTAATCCACAATTCCCTTAGATGTCTTAAAGATCTAGTTACTACTTGCACTCGATAAACAAATGTTGTAACTCAGTAAATTAAACTATTACTTTCTTTTCAAGCATTCATGCATGTAATTGAAAATAAAGTGAACACAAGAGACACTAGATTTAACGTGAAAACTCAATATGGGAAAAACCACCAAGTAACTAGTCACCAATTTTTCACTCTTCTAAAGTGAGCCCCATTAGGAGCCAACCTTGTTAAAGGTTACAATAAACACTATTAGGTGTGACCCTATTAGATGATTTAATCACCCTGTTAGGAGTGGCCTTGCTAGAGGTTTTTAGAACAATTCAACTGAACTGTCACCTTGTTAGAGGATTTACAAAATGGCTGTTAAAGAAACTCTGTAAAGAGATTTGAAATCACTGCTACAATGGTTAGAAAGCAACAATGAAAAGATGCAACTGAATTTGCTGGATACAGGTCTTTGTTCAGCATCATTAGATCCTCCTCAATCAAATATGACTTTGCTGCTCCTCAATGATCTCTGGTCATCCTTCAAATTTGCTTCTACAATAATCAGTCTTCATATCACATTAACTTCTCATACCTCCACACCATACTACTGTGAATTAGCAACTTGACCTCTTACTTATACCATTCAAATTGTCAAGTTGGCCCATTTACATGTTACATTTACCAATAAACTATTCATTAGTCAGCTATAGATATTACTCTTAAACAAATAAACATTATTTCATAAGACAATGAAATCCTTTACTGGCCAACCCTACTCGGTAAATACTACTTCCAGGAATTTCTAGAGTTAACCTTCTTGACTCGGTTAACATTACACTATCCTTAAAAATCCTTTGGCTGTCGAGTTTACTCGATAAGAACTACTTTTTCAAATTTCCTTCAATGACTAAGTGAACTCGGTAAGAACTGTTTCTGTCACATTTCTGCGATTACCGAGTGAGCTCAGTAAGAATTGTTTTTGTCATATTTTCTTTGATTACCGAGTGGGCTCGGTAAGAACTAAATTTTTTTGATTACCTTGAAAGCTCAGTAACCAACTATCTACTCGGTAGACACTGCAAACTATCTTTACTAACCTTTTGGGCTTGGTAGACACTATTTATTGCCTTGCTGACCTTCTGAGCTCGGTAGACACTGTCCTTTGCCTTGCTGACCTTCTAAGTTTGGTAGACACTATCTAATGACTGGTATGACATTTGTGTGACATCAAAGACAACACACAATTGAACAATTGTATCCAACACCACTATAGTCAAGAGTATCCTCACACAACAAGACAAAGCAGTCAATAATCAAGCAACTTGGGTAGCAAAAGCACAAGAGTTTGACTTGGATATTTGATTAACCAAATTAGTTTGAGGGCAAGGATTGCATAAACTTATTGTAGAAGGAGAAAAAGAAGAAACATATCCCAATTGTTTGTTTGTTGGTTTGAAAGATGAATGGTTTTCTGATATAGCTTATTTCTTAACACATGGGAGATTCATAGACCATTTAAAAGGAAAAGATCAAAGGAGTCTTCAACTTAGAGCGACCAAATTTGTGATTATTGATGATATCTTATACAAGAAAGGCTTAGATGGGATGTTTTTAAGGTGTGTTGATGTTGACCAGTAGGAAAAATTATTGAAAACCTTCCATGATGGAGCCTATGGAGGACATTTTTCATCAACAGTGATAGCCTTCAAAATTCTAAGAAGTGGATATTATTGGCCAGGTATGTTTAGAGTTGCCTACAATTGGGTGAAATTTTTTGAGAAATGTAAATTGTTTACTTGAAAACCACAATTAGCCACTCTTCCTTTAAAACTTGTGATTATAGAAGAACACTTTCAACAATGGGGATTAGATTTTATAGGAGCTATCAATCCAAACTCAAGTACAGGGCATACACACATCCTCACTGCTATGGATTACTTTACTAAATGCGTTGAAGTCATTCTTGTTAAAGCCACAACATCATAGGTAGTGTGTAAATTCTTGATGGAAAATATTCTGACCCATTGTGGTACACCAAACAAAATAGTGAGTGACAATGCACAAAATTTTTCTTCTTAAGAAATTCAATTGTATTACTATGATCATGGTATCCAACTGTCTCATGCTTCAAATTATTTCCCTCAAGGCAATGGACAAACAGAGTCCATGAATAAAAATTTGGTGAATATTATGAAAATGTTAGTAGATGAAAAGGGAAAAGATTGGCATAAGAAGTTATATGAAGCAATTTGGACTAATAGAACTTCCCCAAAAAGAGCCATTGGCATGACTCCTTTTGAGCTGGTGTATGAAGTTGAAGCACAATTTTCCTTGCCTGTGGAACTAGCTACCTTAAATCTACAAAATGCAATTGAAGATGAAATATTTCATTCTCCCATTGAAAAGAGGATATTATACCTTTAGAAAATAGAACAAGAAAGAAGGGAGCTGGTAGATCACATCACCAACCATCAAGCAAGGGTTAAAAGAATTTTTGATTGAAAAGAAAGGCCACGAAGATTCATGAAAGGAGATCAGGTACTACTGTGGAGCAAGAGGAAGGAACCTAAAGGAGCTCACACCAAATTTGAGAGCTTATGGAAAGGCCCATTTGTAATATCTAAGGAATTGGGCTCTAATGCCTTCAAATTGCAGTATCTTAATGGAGATGATCTTCCCCTTGTCTTATAATGGGCAGGATCTCAAGCTCTACCAATTTAAGTCTAGTGTTCATCTCATTGTAAATACCATCTTTGGCTTTTGTTCTTTCCTTTGTTCTATTTTTCTATTTTTGTCTTTTTCAGTTGGTCTACAAAGCCAAAGATCCATAGTTCACATATGATCCTTCTAGTCTCATTCCCCAGCTCGAGAAAATTGTTACCATACTCATATTTTTCTCGTGTCCCAAGGTAGTTCATGTGCGACTCATTTCTTGATCGTGAAGTTGAACTTGAAGTTTAAATTAACTTCAAGTTCAAGTTCACACTCCCTACTACCTTTCATGTAACAAAGTCCACATGCATAGCCCTAAGTCATTCTTGATGAATTCGAAGTCAAAGTTGAAGCTTGATCATCTCAAACTTCAACTTCAACTTCAATATCATTTTTGTATACTAACACTATGTTTTCATGAAAGCATTCAATCTTTGAAATAAAAAGGTGACGCAGGTCCCAATGAAGACATTTTCTGAGGCATGTGAGATAATAAATAAGAATATTGAGGTGGCATGTGTTTTGTTATGGAAAGATTTAGAGAAAAGGCAAATTTGTCATTTCATGATGACATGGAGCATTAATAGGCATGTGGATTTGATGGGAATTAATAACAAATCACTCAAAGGGTCTTTTCCAATGCACGACACATGAATGGTAATTATTATATTTACTTGCCATATATATATTGTGATTTCCTTCATAAGTTATCCCTTAAATGTATTATTTAGCCATTTCACTGCTCATTCTGCCATTTGCAAAAAGAAATTTTGGCATCATTTGGTAGGGAGAATGAGTCGTGGGATAAACCTTGTCAAACTATAAGTGTTCCACCATTACCCTCTGTAATTTTTATTGTTCTTGCTTTTGTTTTGAAAAGTTTCTATTTGTATCTTTTAGACTCTGTCATCCCATAGCAAGCCATGACATTATTTCACCCCAAGATGCCCAAATTTGAAAAGCCATGTCTCCTTAGCTCTTTACCTAAAATTCATGACACATTTATGGTTAGTAAAAATTTGATTGATGTCACTGAAAGAGCTAGAAATACCCAATCAGGTCCTATATACTAGAAACTAGTTAATAGTAGGTTGCTTGAAGCCGCCGCATTTCCTGCAACAATTACATGCCTGGGGCTAACAATTAAACAAATTAATATGTTCAATCTTGATCTTGATACATGTGAGATAAAGGAGGAAGATTCAAAAGTTATTGAACCATTTTACATCGACCAAATTGAATGCATGCCTATTCCTAAAATTGATTGGGGAAGAAGAGAAGAAGATGATGTATTCTCTTGCACTAAAGATGTGCTAGCTAGGACTGAAAATTGGATAAAATAAAAAATTATTTTCACCCCTTACCCATCTAGGAAGCCTTCAAAAACAAAAAGTAAAAATTCCTCCCAAAAGAAAAAGGTTATCACTAACTAAGATGTTCATGGTCCTATTGCAAGTTTAGTTGAAGTTGAAGTTGAAGCAGTTTCACAATCACTTCAAGTTCAAGTTCAAGTAGGAACCCCTAAAGCTAAAAGGGTGACACATACAAGCACAAAGAAAGAATCAACAACCAAAGGAAAGAGTACAATGACAGTTGACCTTGAGTTTGTAGAAGAACCACCTATGGCGAACAATGTACCTAAACCCCAAAAGTCACCAGTAAATATTGATAGCCAGGAGAGTAATCTTTCCTTGGCTAAGTTCTCCCCTACAGTTGATAAAGAATTAGTCACACCTAAATGGTTGGAGACTTTGGTTGAAAGGAAGTGGAGCATGGTGCCCCTTTTGATGCCAATTGATGATTTGGTTAGTAAATGTTTGGGAAAAACACCTAAAGTGAAGAAAGCCAAGACAGAATTGAGGATCAGATTTGATAAAAACTCAAGGCAATAGTCGGCTAAAATAGCCATGCCACCAAATGGAAGCTCACGGGAATCCCTAGCCCCTCAGGATTACCATATAACAAAGGTTGAATTAGGAAAAGGAAACCATGAAGTGGATATGAAGTTCTTCAAAGCTTGTAATAAGAAAATTGCACACAAAGTGTGGAATGATGGACAAGATAAATAAGAGATGAAACATACAATAAAAATTATGGCACAATATATCAATTCCATCCTTCATCTTGAAGTAAAACCTATTAGCGAGATGTCAACGATTGTTGATGTGTCCTCTACAACCAACTAGCAATCCCTTGATAACCTGCAAAAGTGCAAAGTGGTTGCAAAGACCACAAGGGAATGGGTGCAAGGCATCCTAGATGACATTGTGAAACACATAAGTCTCCTAGAAAAGGCTTCAAAAGAAATCTCCACTGTCACCAAAAATGTAGAATTGAGCAATGAAGGATATGAGAAAGAAAGAAATAATTGGGCAAAGGTAGTAATATGGCTGGAAGACATTCAAGAGTTTGGACTTCAAAAATTTCAAGTTGAATGTCTTGTGGCTAGTTTAGACAAGAAAACCTTGTATATAATCAAGGATTATATTGAATGGAGGGATGAAGCATTAATACAAGGCATAACTGAAATCAAAGAGACCCTGCAAGAACTAAAGGTCATACACCAAATAATTCAGGGAGACCTCAAATGGTTTGTCAAGCATTTCACAAGTAAAGAAGATGACTCCATTGCCCAATTTGAGGAAGTGATCAAAGAGGTTCAGAAGAAATTCCAGGAACTCCAAGATAAGAAGACGCCAACTAAGCAAGAATTTTTGAACATAGCCCAAATTGAACCCATGCTGATAATCAACATGAAACACTTGGAAATGCACAAGGAAAAGATAGTTGAATTGAAGAAGGAAAAAGAAATTTGGAAGCAGTGGCTCGCCTATATTGGTATGCCTCATCAATCCATTATTTTAGCATTTTCAGCTACCTACAAAGCGTGGAAAGTAGCAAGAAATGTGGCTGGTGTGGATGGTGCTACCTAATCAAAATACATAGTTATAGTTAGTCACTTAGTTGTTCTTTCTATCATTTTTACTTTTCTTGCATTTCAGTTAACATAGTTGTGTTAACAAAAAGACTATTTTACTCATGGAGGGGTAATTTTGGCAATTGTCTAGCCCCATGCCTTATATATGTAATAATTAGTATGGCATAGGGTTAATCTCCAATAGACCGATAGACAAAACTATTTTTGTTTTAGGTTAAATATTAAGATTTTAGAAGATAGCATTTTAGATTTTTAGCAAACATAAAAAGAACTCTATAGTTTGATTTTGTTAAAAACTTTGAAGGTAGATATTATTATCTGCTTCTTTAAATTAGTGTTTCTAAAGATACTATTTATATAAAAAGCTTTTGTTGTGTTTGTCGTTCATTCTGAGATTGCCTATTCAAAATTTGAAAAGCTGTGAGAAATGAGTTTTATTAGATCTACCTGCTTGTTTACTTAACTTTCAATTATGTGGATAAAATTGATAGTTAAGATCAAGTGGTTCTTCAACATTAAAATCTATTTTATATTGATGAAATATAATAAGTTGATTCAACATCTTCAGCAGATTGTATTTTGAATAGATCTTTCTGTTGAGTTAGATCAAAAATCATTATTTGCAATAAAGGTAGCTGTGCCTATTTTACTAAAGAAACTTTTAACCAAAGAATTTCTTAGCACTTTAGAGGAATTCATTTGTTGGTATACATTTTTCTCCATTTTGAATACAAAATCATTTGAGAACAACTGATTACTAACACTTTAAATCATATGAAGCTTTGTGTAGTCTACATACCATGTTCTTATTGTTAGCATCAACAAATTCTTTTTGGCTTTCCTATGTAAACCTCTTCTTCTGATATGCCTTTCAGAAATACAAATTTCAAATGCATTTGATAAATTTTGAAACCTTTATATGTAGAGTAAGAAAGTAGAGTTCTTACTCTTTCCAATCTTGCAACAAGGGAAAATATTTCTCCATAGTCTATCCCTTCTTGTGCATATCCCTTGAAAACTAATCTTTCCTTATTCATTGTGACTTTACCATTTTTATATAGCTTGTTTCTATACACCCACTTGGTCCCAATCACATTCTTATCTTCTAGTCTAGGAACTAGAGTCCATGTCTTGTTCTTGTCAATCTGTTTAATCTCTTGCTTCATGGCTTTACTCCAGTCTTCATGTTCTAAGGCATCTTTTAGTGTCTTAGGCTCATCATACATGTATCATTTCTCTTTTTTTTTCTTTTCATTGGTCTATCATCTTTATCTCCAATAATTTGTGCAATAGGATGATGTCTTTTGACATACTTTGACAATCTTGGTTCTACTCTACCTTCCTCATTAGGTCTATCAACTTCTGAATCACTATGTACTTCTCTATTAGGTAATTCAACATCTCTTTCATGTACACTAATCTCAAAATCAGAATGTGCCTCAGCTTCAGTCTGTAATTCAACACCTGACTATAGCTTGGTTCCTAAATGCAACTCGACATTCAATGTATGTGACTCGGTAGTCACAAAAACTTGTTGTTGATTCATAACTTGATTTATAACATCTTCATTAGTAGACATACCTTCATAAAAGTATACAAAAGATTTGTATTCCTTTGGTTCCTTCATAGGTTCAACCTCATGTACCTCTGTATATTCATCAAATTTCACATTTGCACTTTCCACAACTTTGTTAGTGTTAGTATTTAAACACTTATAAGATTTACTTCTTGTGGAATAGCCAAGGAATATATCTTCACTTTTAGCATCTGATTTTCCATTCCTAAAATCTTTAAGAATATAGAACTTTCTTTCAAATAACTTAAAATATTTTACATTGGGTGAGTATCCATACCATAGTTCAAAAGATGCTAAATGAGTACCTTTCTTTACTTGCACATAGTTCAAGGTATAGACAATTGTACTTACAACATCTCTCTAGTATTTCAAAGCAGCATTCTTCTCCATCATGAGTGTCCTAACATAGTCCATTACATATATGTTCCTCCTTTCAACAATTCCATTTTTTGGAGGGGTCTTAGGAGAAAATGTTTTTCTTTTGATTCCTTTGTCATTATAGAACATCTCAAACTCATTTTATATAAATTCTCCTCCTTTGTCAAATCTCAAACATTTCAAGCTCTTGCCTATCTCCTTCTCAACTCTAGCTAAGTACCACTTAAACATTTTGAAAGTATTAGATTTTTGTCTCAAAAACATAACTGTCATCATCCTAGAATGATCATCAACAAATAGCATAATGTACTTGTCACACTTGTAGCTTTGCACTTCAATTGGTCCACACAAATCAGTATGAAAAATCTCCAAAATTTCTTTAGAGATGTGAGTCTTACTCCTAAAACTAGATTTTTTCATCTTGCCTAGCTGACATTGTTTGCAAATTATATTGTTAGGTTTCTTTAATTTAGGAAAACCTCTCACTCTTTTCATTTTATTGATACTAACCAAGTTATCAAAGTTAACATGACATAACCTCTTGTGCCATAACCACATATCATCAAATTTTACAACAAGACAAGTAGCATCATTCATATCCAAATAAAGTAGATTACCTCTAGTTTGATAACCTTTTCCAATTAGTTTCCCATTAGTATCATAGATCTTAGCTATCTTGTTCTCAAACTCAACCTTGAAAGATGAACTATTCATTTATGACACTCTCAAGAAATTATTGTTAATTCCTTCAACATAATAAGCATTGTCACACAAAATCTTTTTTGTGAAATTGATAGATCTTTTTCCTTTTATTAGATGGTGTGCATCATTACCAAACATTACACTATTTCCATCATAATAATTTAGGGTAATGAACTTACTTTTATCTCCAGTCATGTGATGTAAACATCCACTATCAATGATCCATCTATCATTTTTGTTCACACAAGACACCAATGTAGTAGCCTCATCCTCATCAGAATCATCCTTTATTGCAACATACACCACTTCATCTTAATGATCATAAGATCCATCTTTGGTTTCCTCATCTATAATGTAGCAAGACTTCTTTCCTGTGTCTTTGTAATATTTGTTGTCTTTGTCTCTTTTACTTCTGTATTTGTCTCCACTTATATAGTTCTTCTTCTCTAGACATCTAGTAGCAATATGACCAACCTCATTGCAATTAAAGCACATGATAGATAACTTAACTTCTTCTTCTTCTCTTTAGGTTCTTTTAATGGTAGCTTAGCTTTGAAAGTAGATTCAACATTGTCAGGTTTGAAACTACCAAAATTAGAGAGCTCAAAGTGGTAAGCCTACCTACCAAACCTTCCAAAGTCAAATTAGAACTTGATATATATCTCAGTTCTTGTATGGAAGAAACTCTAATAGCATAGATGGGCAGTAGTGTTCTTAGTACTTTACTTAATACAATATCATCATCTATCTTACTAGTAGCTCCTCTTATAACATTAACAACATCTTTGATCCTAGAGCAATATTGAGCAACATTCTCACCTTCTTCCATTCTCATATCATCAAACTTAATTCTAAGACTTTTAGATTTGGCTCTCAAAAAAATTGTATCTCCTCCATAAATAGTGTGAAGAGCATCCTACATCTTCTTTGCAAAATCACAACCCTTGATATCATCGAACTCAAAATAACTTAGGGTAGAGGCAATATCCAACACTTCCTGGTTGTGTCCTTTCTTCTTTTTCAAGTCTTCAGCAGTTAGGGCTCCAATAGGATTAACATGCTCAGTGATGATAGTATCCAAGACCTCCTAGGTGTAGCTTCATCAAAATTTTCCATGCAGGGAATTTCTCCTTGTTAAGATTCGGTACCTCTCTTTTTAACATCTTGATCTTTTTCTTCTAACACCTTCAAACTAGTCCTCTTAAGTAGATGGCTCTAATACTAATTTTTAGAATTCTTTAGAATAGCTGGGAGGGGTGAATTAGTTATCCAAGGTACAAATTTCCAAATAAAACTTTTCACAGCTTAGTGAACCCATATCCATAAGAATTTATTATTCATGCATTCATTAGATCATACAATGCTTAGTCCTAGGTCAAAACAACTTTGTAGTAATGTAAACATGAAACATAATAGATTCAATAACAGATTTGACACATGGATTTTAGATGGAAACCCAATTTGGGAAAAACCATCAATACCATGCTACTAATTCTCACTATTATGAAGTGATCCCTATGAAAAGCTGACCCTATTAAAGATTACAATACACACTATTAAATGTGACCTGGTTAGAGGATTTCAATCACCCTATTAGGAATGAGCCCTGTTAGAGGACTTTAGATCATTCACTTGGAATGTCACCTAGTTGATAAATTTACAAATGACTATTAGGTCAAACTTAATCCAAAGGATTTACCTAGTCTGATACAATGATTAGAAAGTAACAGTAAGGCTTGATCTAATAAAAAATTACAATTCACTTACAGATTACAGATCTTTGTTTCAATCCTCCATTCTTGTTGCATTTCACACACTTCAACTCTAATAGCTTGTTCACCCTTCAAGAATTCATACTCTTAAGCCTTCTTTCTTTTCTTGACAATAGAAGTCTCTTCGGTTTGGTCATTGAATGAAGCAATACCCTAGACTCCTTGTCTTCCTTAGGTTCTTGTACATGATAACCTTTTATGCTAACCAACTCTTTCTATAAATAGAGATTTAAGATCTTTTTTCATTCAATATCAATTGTCCATTTTAGGTTTAGGTAGGATTAGGTAGGATACAACAAATCTACCCACTTTTCCATTTGGTTCCTCTAGAAACTTCTTCAATCTTCTTTGAATTCACCTCAAAATAGTTTACCTTGAATTTTGTGACACCAACTCATCATAGTTATCTTCCACACTCTTCACACATTTCAAGAAAAAAAAATAGTCAGCTTAGATTTGTCAAATCTATGATTTAACGCGAATACTAACACTCAGCATCAATATGTTGTCACTCGGCTTCCATACTATTCTTCCACTCATCTTCAACTAGTTAACTCGACAAACACTAAAGTTCACTCAGCATAAACTAAATCTTCACTTTGCTCGGCTCCAACTAATTTTCTACTTGTCTTGCACTAACTTTTCTTGGCACCTACTATCCACTCAGTCAAGCTTGGTAGACTCAATTCTTCTTACATGTTCTTACTTGTTCTTCTAGACTTAATCAATGTATCCATCCTTTATAACCTTAAGTAGATAATCAATACACTATATCATCATTATCTTAACTAGTCTTTGTACTCCTTTTTCATACCATAACTCAACCTTTCCTCTAGGTGCTTTTGTTATCACATTTGATCAAGACATCCTCACCAATCAAAAAAATGATAGTACTCAAATCAACGAAGTAGTTGTCTTACTAGCAAGTAGCAGGTTTGACATTAGTGACAATGTAATGATTGAAACACATTCTCATACTTGTATCAATCTTGTCACAACATATACTTTAGACAATTTGATGATTTACATTGTAATATTATTTAATATTCTTATTTAATTTTGGGAAAATAAACTAAGTAAAATATCCAATAATAAATACAGGGTCATGGGTTTGGCATAACATGTTTTATGTAATACCACTGAGTGGTTTTTTGGGTGTTTATTTCTATAAAAGAAACCACAAGGATAATTGTTGAAATGAACCCAATTTTAGCATTTGTTGAGGTTGGAAGCATGGCATGGGCTGTATAATTTTTTTTTTATTCACATTAATTACTTTCTTGCAGCTAAGTATTTGAAGGCTTTCATGGTATATTTTAATGGTTGCATTATTGAATAATACATGGATGATGGAGGATTTTTAAGGTTAGTTTTTTTCCCTCGTGAGGGTTTTCCTAGGATATTATCTTGTGTAACATTTTTGTGTGCAAGTTGTCTATTCTCTTGCATGTGGATTCAAATTGTTTATTTTCTTGAAATCTTTAATGGACTATGTAGTAATTTTCATACATTGATTATCAGTTTCCTTCCAAGTGGTATTAGAGCCATTATTTTGGTCATATATCCCTAGGAGTCGAATGTATGAAATGCATTAAAAAATGATAAGACAATGCAAGATATGAGGATTTTTTACAAATTCAAAGGTTGCATATTTTTGGGGCTTTGAGATCTAATTTTAGAGAATTTTTTGATCAAAAGATTTTCTTAATTGTTCAATTAAATTAGATTTTTTGAGAGGTTTTGCATAACCTTCTTCTCAGTAATAAAAGAACCTCGCCATTAAATTTGGGTTGGCCTTGTGATGAAGTTTAAATAAAATTTGACCCCCTTCAAGGTGAAGTTTAAATTTGATGCAAATTCTTTTTGCCTATACAATCACACGAGCATAACAGGCGTGTAAGAATTAAAATAGTCTCTACAAAGAAAAGACATTTATTTTTCTAGAAAAAAATGAAATAATAATAATAATAATAAAATATTATTCAGGTGGAGTCAGGCCGCCACCCCTTACCCCATATTTTGTTGCACCATTTTCTATGCAACACCCAAAATGTTCTAATTTTTATAATTATTAATTAAATAATAATGTTATATTCATTGTATCTATTTTTTTTATTTATTAATTTTTACTTATTATGTAATTATTAATTAAAATAAATGGTACATTTTGGGTGTAATATAAATGTTGTTCCTTGTTACAGGCTAGTACTACTTGTGATATTGCTATCAAGGTTTAATTGTGTAGTTTTTGAGTCAAACTCATTAACCCATGTTTCATGAGTAGTGATTCACACATGAATCCATCTCTCATGAGAATAAATGGAACACTTAGCACTCATTGGATCTAGGTGATGCTCACAAAGGTGAAGCGTTAGGACTTCCCAAGAGGTCACCCATCCTAGTACTACTTATCGACAATACTATTGTCGATACAACTTTTTGACAAGGGATTTTCAACATGGCTATATCCACATGGGTGTTGAATATCCAAATAGAAGAAATTAAGCAATTCTATTTTTTTTTAAATTAAATGAAAAAGATTGAAATGTATAATACTAACCTTTTCAAATATTTGATATTGAATGTACCACCTCAAAGAGTAATCACTTAGTTTGTGCTTATTTTGGAACCATTTTGAGCCTACTTTAGTGTGTTTCTTATGGTAGGACCTCATATTGCACTTATAAGCATTTGTAATCCAAATACAGGTCTTCCTCCTCCTTCAATCTTGTTTACTCAAGGTTGGTTCTAACTTATATGCATGATTTACCATTTATACATCCAATAACATAATTCATTTTCCACCTAGGACCTATAAGTTCATTTCAGATTTCACAATTGACCTTGATCTCCTGGAAAAATATGATTTTAATCACCACTTTTTATTATACTTTTCAACATTCTAACAAATTTTGAGGTGATTCTACTTGGACTAGGTTAACTTGGTTAACATTGTCCTAGTGTTTTGAGCTAAAACATGGCTCAGAGCTCAATGGTTTGATTTTATTCCAAGGTTTGAAATTACACTTGACCTTGACAAAACTATTGGCAATGTGTCAATGTCCCTCATGGAGATTTTTGACATGGTTTAACAACCTTGTGTGTGTTCTACAAGTCTAGTGGTTGTATCAGGAATTAGCAGGTTGATCTTTTGTTGCAATGAAAATCACTATTGTAATAAGTGGTATCAAAGAAGGATTATTGGCAATGTGCCATCATCCCTCATGGAGATTTGTGACATAGTTTAATATCATAATGTGTCTTCTATAAGTCTAGTGGTTGTATTGAACATTAACATGTTGATCTTTTAGTGCAATGACAATCACTTCTTGTAACAAGAACTTGAGCCCCAAAATATGTATAAAACGAGATATCTTTTGTTTGAGAAGTCTTGAGTGGGCCATGTTGCATCATCATGAAGTGAAATGAGTGGAGGGAATTGTGATCGAGAATTATACCATGTCGCTTGTAGGGACAGAGGGCGTTCTTTTGTTCTTTTTCCTCGAGATCTTGGATAGAATTTAACCACCCACCACTACCCTACAACATTATTTTAGGGGGGTGGTGTGTCTGCATGAACTTTATTTACATCCTTAAGAAAACTATTGTGTATTTAGATCCAAGTGCAATCAAGCATCCATTAATGAAGACATCCATCAAAAGCCATCAAACATTTGAGAAAATAAAGCATTCAAGTGTAAGGAAACCATTAATAATTTCAACTCTTCATGCATTCAAGGAATTTCCTTCCATAGATCTAGCTTCTTTCCCCAATTAGAGAGAAATAAAAGGAGATTGACATCAAGGAAGGATATATATATTCATGCTTTGTTTCTCTCTCTTCCTCAATCCAACATCATGATAAATTACAACATCTACTACATAAAGTTATGCTTACATGATTTCCTTTTGGTTTTTGTGTTCAATCAAAGATATTGCATCAACGTACTTGATCACATTCCAAGAGAAAATTACATCTACATAGTATGACATATTTCATTGTTTAGATATAATCTCTTCTACATGACAACACTCTTTCCATTACATTTATTTCATTTCAAGGTTGATTCCTAAATAGGGGTTCAAATGAGAAAAACCGCTCCCCTCAACTTTCTTCTCCTAATTTGTTGTGTGTAGGAGTAGATTACAAAGTTATAGATCTAGATTTGGGGGGTCTCAAACACAGTCATAGGCCCTCATAATATTTTATCAGATTTGGACCTACAAGGACTAGGTTGACTTTTATGACATTGTCTAAGAATAGGTCAACCAAGTTGACCTTTTCCTACACTTTTTGGATAAAATTTTCATAGTGAAAATTTATAAGCATTAGATTCTTAGATCCAGAATTACTACTGATTTTTCCATTCTTCTGACAATCAAATTTAGATCCAAAGGTCAATCTTCCTTCTCTTTCTTCAAAGTGAGTTTATCCCTGCTACTTTCTTCTCATACTTATTTTTATAGATTAGATATACATTTCTTTAATTGTCTATTAAATTGATGTTTCATTAATAATTCAAAGAATTCAAAACCCTACATTGTGAAGATCTTGCATTGGCACCCTTACTCTTTTAGCCATGCTAATAAGATTCACTTTGTTGAAGATTTATATTCTAACAAATGCAAGATTTTTAATCTTTTAATTTCCTAACATGGATAACCATTTGTTAAATTATATTGGATAACAAATACAAATCATTTGTGAATATTGCTTAATATATTGTATTATATGCCATGTGGGAATGGATCCCACGAACCCGTATGTTTACTATTAAAAAATAGGAAATGCACTAGTATGGGATATTGGAGGAGTAATTTAAAAAATTATTTTAAGGCATTGGCATTTTTTCGGATCCATTTATTGATACATATCCTAGGAGAGCATTTTTCTTCCATGAAGCATACCTTGGGCATATGGTGTCAAATGTTTTGCTTATTATAATTATTAGAAAGGTGATCGGAGCACTACAATTTGGTGTAACTTAATTTTTCTAGATTTTGTCATTCTAATGAAATGTCAAACGGAAGATAAGGTTGCTTTTATGATTTTGATATGTCATAACGTAAGCATACAAATCTAGATTTTGGAATTTGAATGGTTGAGAAAAAAATCTTGGATAACTATACATTTTGGTTCAAGTTTGACTTACGTTATTTACTAATATTTTAATCTAAGTTATTTATGGGTGTTTTTGAATATGGCAGCATTATGACTTATGACATGATGCATATTGGATATTTGAGTTTATCTCATTGTATAATCAAATTGTATCTCATATTTTCTCAAGTTGTTATCGTTATTAGAATTTGGTTTTGATATGTATGATGGATTGTTGGGTCTTCATGTTGTGCAATGTTGTAGGCAATCTATGCTTACAATGTTGTATATAGAGCTTGGACGTGGATTGTGCATGCTCATTGACCTTTTATTGTTGATCCATATTCAGATTAGTGGTATGGTTTTGTCACTTGATTTGTTATTTTTTACCATGTAGATGATGAGACATATTGTTACCAAGTAGAATCATGATGGAGGACCTATGCTATTAACTATATAATGATGAAAAGTTGGATACATTAAGAGTTGGATGCTTGTTTGTTGTATTTCATCATGGTGTCATGCATGTTTCTTGTGTTTAGTGACTTTTCCACAACATGGTTGGATTTACAAGTGCTTTGTTAACTTGATTGAATTCTTGATTTGGTTATAGAGTTATATCTTCATGTTTGAGGGTCATGATTACTTTAGTTTTTTTTGGGAAGCTCATGATGCTATCATTAATTTCTTTGATGATGTAAGGCCTTGGTTGATTCTCATGTAGAGGATACTTTTATCATGATGGCATGGATAACTTGTATACATTTTTAGTGGGATATTTTAACATTGATTATGTGATGGTATAGGAATTGTTCTTGATTGTTTGTTGGAAGTTTTGTAACTTTTTGGTTTGGAGATCTTGGTTTCACTTGAAGTTATTGATATACCAGTTGTGTGTATATACTTAAAGGATCTTCATTTAGGATATGGTTGTCATGATTCCATGTGTGATCCAATATCACAATTTAGTGGGAGTTGTTGATAGTGATATGGATTCACCATCAGATGATGGATGATCTTCTTTATTGTTGTAGATATTAGAGGATACCTTAGATCCTATTGCTACAGAAGGGGTTTTCACATTTTTTGGTGTACTAGTAGATGGTGGTTTTGTCTTCATGGAGATTGTAGATTTTGAAATATTGGGGACTTTAGGGATCATTGGTTGAGGAATGGATTATGTTTTCATTTTCTATGTTATCATTTTTTAAACGATTGTTTGTTACTATATTACATACACTCTTGATATGCATTGAGTTCTGGAATTGATATTATTATTCAATATGTTCATATATAGCATACTACCTTATTGGAGGATATGGTTTAGATCATTATGTTCATGTTTATGTGGTTGGAACTATGATACTGATTTTGGTTCAATTTCTTAGTATCAATTACATTGCTCATTTTCTTGATATTTTAAAATAGTTCTATGTTGCATTTGGATTTTGGCATGAACTCATCAGTCACAAGTGTTCATGGGTACTTTGAGACATAGCTTATTCTGGTATTCTCTTGTGATTAGAGATCTCTCTTAGGATAGTTGATAGTTTCAATGAGAATATTGAGGAGCGTTCATATGGCATGGACTTGAGAGGAGAGTATTCTTGGACTAGACTTGTATACTTGTATATCTTTATGAGTTGACACAGTACAAGGTAGGAGAATCCCCTAAGGAGATGTCCTAGCTCCCAACAAACAACCACACATTGGAAACACAACAAAAATGCAAGATCTGATACCAAATCACAATTCTTTATTCATAAATCAACTTTTTACATGCACTGTGCTCAACTGTAAGGCCTTCTAGTTTAGGGCCAAATGCAAAAGAAATTAAAAAATAGTTCTCCAAGATCCCTCAAGATCCAACTCCATACTAATCCTAGCTATTCTAGATCCCCACTCTAGTAGAAAACCTCAAGGAAATCTCAACTTGTGCTCATAAGCCCACCAAGCAATCTCTTGGTTTACCAAGCCTTAGCTACTAGCCCTTCTCAAAGTTTGCTCCTACACTCCATCCCCTTCTCCAAGCCAAATGAATCATTAAGCTTCCTTAAGACTCCACAAGACCCCCTACTTATACCCAACTAAGCCACAAGTCATCCTAGTAAGATAAAAATTAAATAAACCCTTACATTAAATACATGTTGAGCCACAAGTCAACCTCCAATAGATATTAATTTACCACATGCCTTAAAATCCGTACAACAAAAATAAAATGTACATAGGAGAGACAACCAAGACCCAAATAAGTCCACACAAACTCCTAGATCGATCCATGTCATGATCACACATTACATGCATTAAATACACCAAATTGTTCAAGGAAATTCACAATAACTCCATCCCGCGAGCCACATTGCCAAGCATCAACAAAACCACAAGCACTACTAAGCTCCTACAAGAATTTTCAAGTTCCATAGGTGTCAAGCGACCAACATATGCCAAGCAGTATAGTGAGTGTTGAGCAACAGCAGGTGTTGAGCCCCTTGAGAAACCGAGGCCTTCAATGACCAAGCACCTCAGCCAACACCACATTCAATAACGACCAAGCACCACTCCTTTGGTGACTGAGTCCACAACTCCAAATCCAAAATGCCTCCAACATGTAGGATTGCTAACCAACCAAGGATTCTCCTACATCAGACACCCTAGGTTTGAAAAGATGTTCTCAGTAGCTAGAAGAACATCTTGTGTGATTTGACACATAAATCCCAAATTGTTTTTTCACATACATATCCTCCAAGTCCTCAACTTGCACACTCTTTCCCTTGATCTTCTTCTACTTCCTCACATCCATCCTCAGTGTGTTACAGGTCTTCTTTCTATGTCAATCCCTAACCCTCTCATAATTTTCAACTCAACTCGGCTACTAACACTTAGGTTCCTTCTACCGAGCTCTTAATTCTACACAGGAATCAGGGAATGTTTCTTGCCACCTTTCACAATTGTAAATATATTCTTGACACAATCATGCACAACCCTACAGTCATACTGCCAAGGTCTACCAAGCAACACATGACAATTGTTCATGTCCACAATATCACACAACACTTGATCCTTATACTGCCCAATTTGGAAATCAAGGCATTGCTCCCTTACTTCCAAAGCATGCTCACCTTCCAACCAACCAATCCTATAAGGATAAGGATGTCTCATTCTCTTTAAGCCAAGTTTCTTAACCATCTACTCAGCAACAAGGTTGTTAGTACTACCACCATCCACAATCACCTTGCAAACTTTACTACCAAACTTACAACAAGTCCTAAACAAACTAGTCCTCTAAAAAGATTCCATTGCCCTTTGACCAAGCAACACTTACCAAGCTAGTAAGCTCTCTCCTTGCTCAAGTTAACTATCTTGGACTTTAACCTCATTCACAACAATAGCTCTCCTACCATGGGGACATTCAAAAGATCTATGCAATGCTTCACCACATTTGTAGCAAGTACCCTTAAACTCACCTCTACCTGTCTTCCTCTTTTGATCAATAGGTTTTGGTTCGTCTTCATCACTTGGTTTAGCTTTTGCCAAGCTATCATACTTCTCGTTCCCTCGAGAACTACCTTGATTCTTCCTCTTCAACTCCTCTTCTACCTTTGGGGCATACTGATTAGCATCCTCAACCAAATCAATCTTCAACATACCAACCTCATCTTGGATATTGAATCTTAAACCATTAATGTACCGTGCTATCTTCTCCTTTGAAAATTATCTATGCCCAGACTGAATAGTCAACTTGTAGAACTTCTCGGTATGAGCTTTCACAAACATATCTTTTTGTTTCAAATTTTTCAACCTCTCGAACAACTCAAGTTCATAATCAGTAGGAATGAACTTAGCATTCAACTTAGTTACCATCAACCTCCATCTAGTGATCTTCATTTCACCTTCCTCCTCTCTATCTCTTTGTAGTTCTTTCCACCAAAGAGCACCATGTCCTTTCAACTTAGTTTGTGTCAACCTCACTCTGAGGGGATCTCCAATATCCTCTAGCTCAAAGTAGTCTTCCAATTCACCAATCCAATCAATTAGGTCTTCAGGATTCAAAGTACTTGAGAAATTAGAAACCTCCATCTTATGCTTCAACTTCAACTAAGATCCAAGTCTAGCAAAATTACCAGCTCTATTTCACATAGGTCTCTCTGTACGATCAATTTTGTCCTCACCACTTGATCCAGCAATTTCAAAGTCTTCAGTAACTTCCACATAACCATCTTCAGTACCCACATGCCTAGATACACCACCTGAAGCACTCACAATTTCAAAAATCATGTCACTCTTCATCAATGCTATCTCATATCTAAATTCATCTTTAATCTTCTTTGAGATCATTTCCTCCACAACATCCCTAAGATCCTCAATTTCCCTAGGGTCCAATCTTCTTGGAGGCATCTTCCAAGATTTTTGCAAAACCCTCTACATTAAATCCACAAATCTAGAAGATCAATCAACTCCACAAGATCAACGTTCTCTTCCATCCTTCATCTAAGTTTTGGTGCAAACTGCCTCAACTTTGGTGATCTATCTACACACTCAGGAAAAACCTTCACTCTGATACCACTTGACGTAGTGCAAGGCAAGCGAATCCCCAAAGGAAATGTCCTAGGCCCCAACAAATAACCACATAATGGAAACACAACAACAATGCATGATCTGATACCAAATCACAATTCTTTATTCATAAATCAATTGTTTACATACACTATGCCTAGCTATAAGGCCTTTCAGGTTAGGGCCAAATACAAAAGAAATTACAAAACAATTATGCAAGATCCCTCAAGATTCAACTCCACACTAATCCCACCTAGTCCAAATCTACACTCTAGTAGAAAACCTCTAGGAAATCTCAACTTGTGCTCATAAGCTCACCAAGAAATCTCTTGGTTTACCAAGCCTCGGCTACTAGCCCTTCTCAAAGTTCACTCCTACACTCCATCCCCTTCTCCAAGCCGGATGAATCCTTAAGCTGCCTTAAGACTCCACAAGACCCACTACTTATACCCAACTACAACACAAGTTAGCATAGTAAGCTACAAATTAAATAAACCCTTACATCAAATACATGTTGACCCACAAGTTGGCCTCAAATAGATATTAAATATGAAATGCCTTAAAAACCTTACAACACAAATCAAATGCACATAGGAGAGACAATCAAGACCCAAATAGGTCCACACAAATGCCCATATCAATCCATGTCATGATCATATGCTACATGCAATAAATGCACCAAATTATTCAAGGAAATCCACAAGAACTCCATCTTGCAAGTCACACTATTGAGCATCAAAAAAATCAGAACCATTGTCGAGCTCCCACAAGCATTGCCAAGTTCCATAGGTGTCGAGCAACCAACATACGTCGAGCACTACAGTGAGTGTCGAGCAATAGTAAGTGTTGAGTCCCTTGAGCAATCAAGACCTTCAATGACTGAGCACCTTGGCCAACACACATCTAATAACAACCAAGCACCATTCCTTTGGTGATCGAGTCCACAACTCCAAAGCCAAAATACCTCCAACATACAGGATTGCTAGCCAACCAAAGATGCTTGTGCATCATGAGTTTTCCCATTCCTTATTCTTGATCTACTTGTGATTTACTAATTGAGAGGAATTTCCCATTGTTCCTTTTAGGTGCATTATATTTTATGTTAATCTTTCATAGATGTGGATCCTGAGTAATGGTGATGTTAGTTCTAGAGGGTTCATTTTTAGAGAGGCTTGGCATTAGTTAAATCTCTTTGTGCATTTATGTTATTATGATGTTATTATTATTGAGTTTTGGAGATGGTTTGTTGTGCATTATTCCTTGGATTGAGAATAAAAATTATTTGATCTCTATAGATACAAGAGGATTACAACCATTATATATATATATATATATATATATATATATATATATATATATATATATATATATATATATATATATATATATATATATGTATGTATGTATGTATGTATGTATGTATGTATGTATGTATGTATGTATGTATGTATGTATCAATATATATATATACATATATATATATATATGTATATATCAATATGTATATTGATATATATATGTATATACATATATGTATATATATATATATATATGTATGTATGTATGTATGTATGTATATGGTTATTTGCACTAAAGAGGTTGGATGTGATTTTGTATTGTTATGTCTTAAAATGTTTGAGGTGTTATGGAGAAGATCATAGTTGACGCAATCCACATTTAGAGATGTCTATAGAAGGCCATGATACAGGTTTTGATTTTCAATATTTATCTCTTTGGTCTTGACTATCTTCATGGATGTTTGGTTTCACTTGCATTGGATTTTGTATTGGTTAGAGCTTTGTGGTTGCCAATTTAAGTTCATGTATGTCATGTGGTGTTTTATTCTCTCTTTATTTTGTTGATCGTGGATAAGACCACTAGATAATTGTGAGTGTTGTTCTTGGATGTTATTGGTTCACATGTTTTATCTTTTCATTATATGGTTTCTTCATGAGTTTCATGTTTATATGATTTGGGAGGATGGTGACATATTGTGGGGGACTATGTAGCTATGTGGGTTGCATGTATGGATCATTATGGATGTTCATGATACTATAAAAATATGATTACACTTGTATATGATTTTGTTAGTAGATTCATTTTAGATTTGACATTACCTATATAGTAGGAGCTTCTTGGTGTGTATATGGTAGATATTACACTTGACACTTGTGGTTGCATGTTATAGGTTGGATATTTTGATGTTATAGGATTCACTTGATATGTTTTGTATACCTTGGATGTATGGATTGGTTGATCTATTAACACATGTGAGTTTTATTTCAGCTATGGTTTATGCTTCTCAATAGCTATTGCTATATGTTGATTGACTTGGGATTGAGTGTTTATGTCTAGGATATCCATTGAGACAAGACTTACAATTTATATGTGATAGGCTATGTGGCTTTTTCATTAGATGACCTCCTACGCCCAATGGTAGTGGTATGACAGAGGATTGGAGCATTCATGATGAGATGGTGGTCAATTCATTATTTGTTGTAGGTACTCTAATGGAGCACACACAACATTTTGGTTCATGATGGTACATGTTGCTAAAGGGATTGTTTACATATTCATTTGTGTGTCCACTTATTGATTGTTATGCAATGTATACATCAAGAGGAAGAATATTAGAAAAATAGGCATCTGACACCTTGCATAATAATGCATAAAATTGTAATATTATATTTTATCAAATAAATATTGCACCTAGGATCACTTAGATGGACACACAACATGTAGAGGTTCCTTAAGAATACTCTTGGGATCACTTGATGACTTCTATTGCAACATTATAACATCATTTGATGTAATTATTTAATATTGGATAAATAGATTAAATAAGTTGTCCAATAGTAAATGCAAGGTTATTAGTTTAATAATGCATGGATTATGAAATACCACTTGGTGGTCTTATGAGAGCTTAATTCTATAAAAAGTAATCAGAAGGATGGTTGTTGAGGTGAAGTCAAGTTTCACACTTATGGAGGTTAGAAGTATTGTATGGGACGTGTGGTTGCTTGCCTATCACATGAATTGCATGTTTGTGGTTGGGGCTTCAAATGATTTTATGGTGTATTGCAATGGTTATGCTTCTGAATAATACATGGATGATGGATGCTTTTGGTGGCCAGATTTTTCCCTTGTGAGAGTTTCTAGATGGTATATCTTGTGTCATATTTTGTGGGTATGTTGTCTTTTCTCTTGCACATGATTTCAAAGCATTTAATTACTTGGAATATTTAAAGGATTATATGGGAATTATCATATATTCATTGCAAGTTTCCTTACAATCTTGATCAAAAGTTGTCTACTTTGATTTGGAAACAAGGGGGGATTCCCTCCATTGAGAAGTTGGTTTAAAATGGGGTCTAAAAGAGTGTGAAATCAATGTGGGAACCCATTCATACTACAATGGGATCTAAAAATGAGCACCTAATAAGGGTGTTCACACTTTAGGACGATACAAATAGATGTATGCTATTAAAGTAGCTTGAAAAAGTTAATTGAAGGTGTCCTTAATAAAATGGAATTTTTTCCCCATTGTTTATAGTTTTTCTAATTCTAAATACATGAAGAGTGGCTTATAAGGTCTTTTGTTGAAAAAAATATAATAAATTTTAAATTGAGTGTTCTTTTTCTACTTTTTTTTTTTGAGTCCCATTTTATTTACAATTATTCTTAAGTTAAGATTAGTATCATTTCCTTTAGAACACACCATGCCTTCATTCTTTGGTTGGAATGCTTTTGACTCTTGCTATTTAAGAGGTTGGGAATGCTTGTGCCTCTTGTCATCTTAGATTCCGTGAATGACATATAATCCTCAAAGGGTTGCTCTTTGTTTATGTGGGATGATTCTCTATCTACTCTTTGATGCAATTACTAATGCTTAACATGGTGATGGTTTTTTGTTTCTACCATTTTTACAATATTTATTTGTTGTGAGATGTTTCATTTTTTTGTAATTCAACACATGTTGAGCAAGACTCTAGATAGAAAGAGGTTGAAACATTCTCTAAGTGAACAATGAAAACATATAAGTTATTGCAATAGGAAATAATACTAATGTAAAATAAAAAAAGGAAATGTACAATAAAACATAACCTAAACATTTCATGTGCATGAATAAAATATATTTTACATAATTAAGCATGGCTTAAACATATTTTAAAAGAAAAAAAAAATACTCAACACAATTTATTTTTCTATTAAAATGTTTAGGTGGTGACTTACTATACAAGTATTACTTTAAAATGTTACTCTATTGTTTTCTATCAATTCATTGTGCCTTTGTGTCTTCTTAGAAGGTACTTCTACCTCTCCCTATCTAAAAGTCTCAAAATAGATGATTGAATCTTGATCCTCATTATTAACCCTCTAAAGATTGATCCTTTCTCTTCAAAATGAGCATGTAAGACTTAACTTTCCATTGGACTAACCCTCTAAAGATTTAATTTTGTCCTCAAGATAAATCATCAATTTCACTATCATACAATATGTAATCTTTTAAAATAAAATAATAATAATAATAATAATAAGTAATCAACATGAATGTGATTGCTTCTATTTTTTTCAAATATTTGCTTATATTTTAATAGATTGTAGTATTTATTTTTATAAATATTGATATTTTCTTTATATCATATTAAAATGTGCCATAATATATTTGTAAGAATAGATGACAACATGCAAAAGTGGAAACTATAATACTCATTACTAAGAGCTGTATTATCTTGTATTATCTGGTTTAGACTAAATTTATAGATGTTTTTTTCCATATATTTAAGCTCATAATAGGTACTAATATATTCCTATGCCAATGTGCATCTATCATATAACTAAAATGTTGTTTCTGAATTTAATTATATTAAAAAAATTATATTAATATTTTAGATCACACTTTATGATCCAACATCATAATAAAGAAAGAATTATTCAGAAAACCATTTTTTATCTTGATCATTGCTCTAAAAGAATTTCAATATATTTTATCTAATGATTACTTTAATCTACGACAATTAGCACTTAATTTTGATTTTTCTTATACAACCTCACTTCAGGTAACATCAATCTCAGATGAATCATATTGATTCGTTGGTCTTCGGAGAGTCATCTTTTACATGTAACTTACTTTCACTTCAAAACATAAATCATGTTTGTAGGCCACTGCAAGTATACAAAAATACAAGAGTTCTTACCACCCAAGACTCGATTACGTTTTCTTGTAGACAGTCTTACTGCTTGGGTATACCTTAGATGACCACATTGGTCTTGTGGACATGTAAAAAACACGTCATAAGGTGATTTACGTTACTGATAAACTGTACAATATAATTTCGAAGGAAATAAGCTCCAACTTCTTCTTTTGCCACAGACCATTTCAAAACTATAAGATCTTTTAGTGGACTTTTATCGCTATGGAAAAACCTACATTTCATATGTATATATACAAAATCTATCGGATGAATACTATACTTGGGATCTAATTCTAATGAGAAACTAAAGGCTCAGCCATTGATATTTGGCTTATGAATACACCATTCCTCACATATTCAGCAAAGTATATTATAAAAACATACCCAAAATGGATTCCTCTTGTTCTGCTTTCACTTATTGCTTCTCTGTGAAGATCTGACCTGATCCTGTTGCAAGAATGGGGGCACACCCTTCCTCATGCGTACACCATCACAGCATGAACACTGGTAGTAACATATCCAATCAATAGCCAAAACTAATTATAACTTATTTGTTCATTCACAAATTTGCAGTTTGTTCAAAATAGAAGGGAGCAGATTTATGAATCAAATCGATGCAACCAAGACAAACGAAAGATACCTTTTTTGTAAGGGTACCAAAACACAGAGGACAAGCAATAAAATGCACGGTGTCTAGTTCACATTTTATGGTTCCAGTAGATTGACACAGGTGGCATCTCTCTACTCCATAACCTGAACATTTGGTGCATTCTTCCTCCTGCAAAATTATTCTCATTCAGTTTTCTATTTGTAGCACAATTCCCAACAAGCCATGCAAGAAATAAATAAACCCCAAAACTCTTGTGGAAAACTGATTATATTTACATTAACTTTTTTCACATATACAGAAGTGTAGAAAATGAGATACATTCAAATTAAAAATGGGTTCATTGTGAAGAGGGTTATTAATTCAGTGGTAGAGAACTCTAATGGCAATGGAAAAAATTTAGGTTCAACTCTGAAAAATTTAGTATGGTATTAGAGACTAGATCACTAATGTGAGGCTAGTTTAAGATATCAGAAAATGTGCAGCCTGGCTCAAGAACTGTATTGGAAAATAAGTCTTAAATTAAAGATGGACTGCTCACTGTGATAGAACAACAATAAGAATGATAGATCTTAGATTTGACTTTTATTTAGACGAGAGGATCTAGTAGTTGAGCACCCTAACTTCACACTTCTCAAAATCTAGAATCGAAATTTCAAATCATTACCATTTTTTATATCAGTTCACTTGGCAAGTCCTATGTTTATTGCTAGGGTTTCAGGTGTTAGTATCAAATATAATGCCACACCAGCATGCTTTTTGGCAAGTTGTTTACAACAGCCTAATAGAAAAGTGAGAACGATACCTGTACAGTGAATCATGTTTTATTGGTGAGCTGATGTATCATGTATCATCACATAATTCGTAACTTTTTAGGGCTAAGGGATACATTTTGGTCAATTATGAATAGTCATCATAAACATAATAACTACAAAGTCACAACTATTGATACAATGTTGTAAAAAATATTACACATTTCATCAGTAAGTGTTATTACAGCTATTAGAACACACTCAACTATTAGATCTTCTCCCTAATCCATAAAAATTTAAGAAACAGAAGTATAATCAGTACATAACCCATAAATTTCACACCTTACAATTCTAAGAGGTAACCATTTTAATATACAGAATGATGGAAATGCATTTTTGTAGAACCCCATTAGAAAGGGGACACCATAGGCTCTATCCCAGTAGCATGGAAGTAAAGAAGGCTTTATCAATCCACTACATCAGGACTACACAGACTAACTCCGGTATATCTTGGAAATCAGTACCTAGAATTTGCATAAGAAACCAGAAGTGGGCTTTTTAACAATGGCTGACATAAGATTTTTTAAATGTTTCTTCGTTGATAGTGTTATCCAATTTCTGAGCTTATTCAAGACAAACTAGTCTATTATACGACACATGCTTATTTAAAGAATATTAACTCTGCGCTGTAAAACTAATTTTAAGTTTCGAGCCTGCCTTTATTATTAGATTCAGTAAGAACCAAGGCTAAAAACACTGAACTGCAGAAGAGCTGCTGAAAAGACCAAAAAGTGGGTTTTCCCACAATGTATTACAGTGTTTGAATTGTCATAAGAATTTACTTTTGAACTTTCCTCATTGATAGTAATATCCAATTTCTGAGCTTATTTGAGACAAACTACTCTGTTATAGGCCACATGTTTATTTAAAGAATATTACTTCTTCATAGGTTCAGTTAGAAGTGTAATGAAAAATAACGTAGTGCAGAAAATTGTAGAATTGAACTAATACACATGATATAGTATTTAGTATTTACATAAAAAAATTTGATTAGAATATATTAGTAAAAAACTATTGACCAATTTCTTAACTTTTATAATTCAAAAAATTTTCACAGTTATAAAAGTGTTCAAAATGTATGAACAACTATGACTTTGAGCATAATGACTGAGTCGTAGAGTGTGAAATATAGACCACTTACTAAAATTAGTAAGTATGATTCATACAACTACACATTAAACACTCCTAAAAATTACTATTTAAAACAAATTATCTACACAGCTTACTGTTTATAGTAAATAGACTCATATAAAATTACTAATTATACTCAACCCCTATTGATGACTCAACTACAACTAAATGATTATATAAATGACTTCACATTCCAACACGAAGAAGGTTTAAAAGACCAATCTACGGAGGAGCTGCTGAAGTCTTATAAAAATGACTGGAAAATATAATGACTGGAAAATATAACTCTTCAGAGAGTGGATTCTTTCCCAGCGTGTCTTAATTCTATGTTTCACTCTTTTGTTGTTTCTGTTTTTTTTGGTTTCCTTATCAGAATTTTTGTCCGTCTTAGCTTTATGGTTTGTTTTTGTACAGGGAATGGGCCCTTATTTCTCTATTTATTAACGATAGATAAGAATTTTTTGATTTATATAATAAATCAATTATATAAGGCCTTTGTATATGAATGAAGTGATTGATGGAATGACAAACTGCACCGATTTGATGTTTAAGTAAAGTGGGTTGGAGGGAAATGGCTATCTAGTTCTTAGAATCTATTAATGCAGAAGTTAACTTTGTAAATCATAATTTATTTATTGATACATTCTAGAGACTGAATAATCGTCTCAATCCCACAATAACGTAAGGCTTCCAATTGAGTGACTATAGACTCTTGAATTGCTTCAATTTTGCCACAATTCAGGGCAAGTCAAGCAAAGACATTAACATCATTATTGCCATATATCTTTGCCAATGGAACCTTATCTCATGTTGAAGAATGACCACAGCTTATGTCCTTGGGGTAACAATAATATGTGTTAAAGTTTAAAAACCTTTGTCTGAATTTCAGGGTGCATACCTGAGATGAATTTATCCCCAATAAAGAGGCTCCAGCAGTGGTGATACCCAAAAGTGCAAACACTAGCGCCATATACAATCCAGCCCCTCCTAGAATCCCAAACAAGGTCACAAAGCTTAAGATTGGATAAAAACACCTAGCCTAATATAAAATCTAAAGAAATACAGCAATAGAAATCCTCTAAAAGCTTTTTCCTTACCTGCAAATGGTTTTGACAACGTTACAGGAGGCCCTGTAGCTCCAACAATGTATCCACTGCTAGTCTGTACATCAAAACTATGTGACAGACTAAGGGAACGATTCCTTGTTCTAGAATTTCGTCCCCCTTTGTTACCTGAAGATCACGCTAAAACATCAATGGCATAAAAACAACAAAACTATCATAAATATTGAAATCATTGACTTAAAACTACTCTGGTCCATGCACATAAAACAAACCTTGAGCTTCTGCCACTAAACTGGTGGTCTGATTATCATTTGCAACTGCCTGAGAATTTACATAACCAGAAGACGAGGGTTTTGATGAAATTGGTTTGGGTTGTCCATCATCGTGCTTATAGAGTGCCCAAGAAGTGATCAGAGCATCTTCCATGGAGGAGCTCCTGAAAGACTCGCGTGAATTTACCTTGAGTGGGCTTCCGTGTCCGCCTCTCCCACGGCACTTAATTCTCAATTGAACTTTACATTTTTTTATGCCGATAATAGCTAGTCTGAAATGGGGTTTGAAACTGATGCAACAATTTTGGGCTCTTTCGCTGATAGCTCTTCTGGAATTGGGTCTAAAACTGATGCCACAATTTTGGGCTCTTTCACATAAAGACGATATTGATGATAAACTTTCATAAGCAAATGCCATAGCCTGTGAAGTTATTCAGCTATCTGTTTGACAAAATGACACGGAGAAATTTGGAATTGCAGTGAAGAAATGTGAAAAGAAAAAGAGCGTAGATTTTGGGTGAAAGAATGGATTTCTTTTCCCGCTTCAGATTCTTTTCCCTCTCCTCCACAATTCATTTCTATAAGGGACAACTGTTTTGAAGACGTGGCAATTTATAGACCAGGATGCCAGATATAGTTGGCAGTGGGGGATACAATCCAAAGATTGATGGTTCTTTGGATAATCTATTTATTTGTCTGGTAATTAGAAGAAAAGGAATTGGCGTTCATTCCACAAGAATGAGTGGCAACTAAAGAATGGCAGGGCATTGTTTTGTTTTATGCCTGTCCCACATGCACCGAGAACTTCGTTGGCTATTAACTCTGGAAATTATTGTCCAACGAGAAGAAAGAAACTGCAAGTGCCTATCAATATTTGTCATATTTGAGATCTTTGCCTAAACATTATCTATGTAGATATGATATAATAAATATATCTTACATATTGTGATGAATGTAGTGATAGGGATTTATTGATTTTATAAATAGAAATCAAAATTCCTATTGAACTTATTTTCATTGAATATCTTTAGTGCTTCTGTCCAAGTGTTTTGTTATTATTATTATATTTTATAGAGTTAAATTTATGAGCTCTTGTAAGCTTTATGGTTTGTTAGAAAATTGAATTGTGAAGTTGTATATATATATAAGAATAGTTAAAATTTTCAAGAATGCATATATATATAAAGGGATGTTAAGTTTATATTACTGATTAAGTGGTTAAAATGATATATGATTAATCTCAAGTCTCATATGTTATTCTTTTAGAATAACTAGTTATAACATAAATAACAATAATACATCATGAATGTTTCATAAATATTTCAAATCTAGTTCAATTCTATCAAATCAAACATCATACATTTGTTCAAGCTTCAAATGTACAACTCTATAAAACTCAAATTGAAGAATGATCACTTTCATCACAATAATAAAGGAACAACTCAACATAAAAGGGCATAGTGTTGCCATCTAAAAAGTAGCTTGGAACTTAATATGGAAAATATTTTGTTTGAAGAGGAAAAAATGATAATTTTATTCATATTCACAACAAGCTTAGAAGAAACAATTGTAGAAAACTATATATATAAAATGTAACACTATGCTTACAAAGAGTTGGAAGTGTAGTAATATTTATAAATGTCTTTCTCTGCCCATAGAATTAGAAACTCGCAAGACCTAGTGACTAACATGCATTTCTACATAGCCATTTTTTTATAATAATAATTGCCCTTCAATTACTATTAATCTTTTCTACTAGTATTAAGTTATTCAAGCATCTTCCATATAAATTAGAATTGTCAACTTCATAACCTTTCCAATCATTAACATGGTGACAAATCTATAGTATCACTTAAATACTCAAACCAAAATGTGGTAGGCTCCTAAAGTTGGTGTTATCATACATGTAGTGCCTGCCCTCGTTCACATCTTTCTGGACACATTGTTGTTATCATTATCAGACTATGTTAGACTAGTTTTATGTTGATGGATTAGTGGTATTGTTTTGAGATTATCAAACATTATGTTATGGATTCAGTTGATATATGATGAGATCATTTAGACTTTACATTTCGTGTATGCATGATGATCATTACATTGCTTTCAGTCATTGATGATGATTAGTTAGATGGTTTATTATCTCATGTGTTTTATTATGGATACTTACCCCATATTTGCATGTGTATGGTGTGCATGTTTGTTCTTATTGTATGCTGTTTTTGATATGGTTAAGGAAGGGAGTCGTAGTCACTTGCTAATCAGAATCTACACGATGCACCACTTCCTGCCATTGCCTGTTTAGCTTAGTATTATACATATATTGTATGTACATGCATGATTTTTATGCAGGTTGCAAGTACCGGGTATCGACTTCCCTGAATTGCCAGGATGAGCGTACCCTATTACACTATCTCAATGATAAGAGAAGAGAGATAAATTCTCAAGTCCAAATTCCAAACCCTTAAAACTATTTGTCCTAGTGAGGTAGGACAAGTATCTGGATATTTTACCCACCGAATGTGTCAGATGACATATTTTGTGATTTTTAACTCTTTAGATTGATTTTGTATGAATTGTTCTATGATGGGTTTTTATATTTTATCTTGGAGGTCTATGGTGAATTTTCTATTAATTAAGTCTTAATAAATAGATTTAATTAATTAATTAATTATTTGGAGAAAATTAATATAAAATATCATAATCTTTGATATTTTGACTATAATTAATTAAATGAGAATTAATTGAGGAAAAAGAATTAAATTAAAAAAAATTAGAAATTAAATTAATAATAATTATTAAATAATAAGAAAGTAATAAATAAATAATAATAATAAAAGTTATAAAAATTTATATAGAAGTTATATAAAAATTAAATAGGAGTTATAAGCTTGCCTAGGAGTTAATGCACCTTTTATTTATCATATGTCAACAACACGGGGGTTAGTGCACCAATTAAGCACATGGTGTCTACAACCTTATGACTCATCTAGAAGGTTGGAATAGACTCATGCTTAGTTGTTGACACCTTCTAGTTGTTTCTAGAGACATTCTAGGTGCTTCCTGAGAGGCCTTTATATTCAGGCATTCCTAGAAGCTTAGGGACAACGTTTGGAGAGCGTTTTGGAGCATTGGAGGACTTGGGAACTTTGGAGAAGGGAGGAGCTTGCTCTGTGGGTTTTCTGAGGAAGAGCAAATTAGCATCAGAATCCGAGTAAACTCTTGTGATTTTACCTATGCTATTTCTGCATCTTGCACTTCCTGTCTTCTTCGTGCCTTCCATATGTTTTCTGAGGATTTTCCTATTTTGGTTGTATGCATTCTCAATATGGGTAGTTAAAATTTATTTGAGAAACCTTATACGCATAGATCTGAAGAGAACACAGGGCTAGGGTTTAAATTGTAGCCAAATCCATTAGAAAATTATTGAGTAAATATTTTATAGGAAACTCATAAAATCGTATATATATATTCTTTGTGAAAAATATATATGTAATTTCAGATCTGCATTTTCATATATATTTAAATATATATGTTGTATAAAATTCTACGTGTATATATATATATATATATATATATATATATATATATATATATATCGAATGAATTATCGCAGTGAAAACTCATTAAATCGCATTGTGACTTGTAATTGCATTTGAGAAATGTTATGCAAATTTTTTTTTTAAAAAAAATACATTATGATGTTGGGCAGGCGAGAATCCCATACCCCACCCACCGCAGGCCTGCGAGATCGCAGAGTACCTGTGATCGCAATGTACCTACGGTGCGGTTGCTTTAGTGGCCCGCATGATTTTTATAAATCGCATTGTTATTAAGTTTGTTAAAAAATTTATATATAAAGTAATGAAATATCATTTATTAAAATATATAAATATGATATTATTAATTGTTATTAGATATGTTATTTTATATACATATACATATATATATATATATGTATATGTATATATGCATATATATATATATATACATATATATGTATGTATATATGTATATATGTATATACATATATACACATATATATACATATATACATATATATATACATATATATGTATACATATATGTATATATATATATATATGTATATATGTATATATATGTGTGTATATATATATATATATGTATATATGTATATATATGTGTATATATATATATATATATATATATATATATATAAGTTAATAATAGTTATTATTCTTGTTTTAAAAATGGTGAATGTGGAACATTAATTTAATAATAGATCGTTAATTATTATTAAATAAAATAGAAACATTAGTTGCTTGAATTAATGAGGAATTGGAGTTTGGAGATTTAATAATTAGTCATATAAAAAATAATTAGTTTAATTTAAATACAATTTAAATCATGGTCAATTAGTCAATGGAGTTGTATATTTGTTGGCAATTATTATATTTAAAAAATGATGGGGGTCATTATCAACAAAATGTGTATATGTAATAGATGTTTAGAACATTTAGAAAATTGAATTCTAAGAGTTAGAGGGAAAAACTTTTATCCATCAAAACAATACATGGGCTAGAAAAAACGTACAAAATGTTCCTCCATTCATTATCCAAACTTGAAAATGTAAACTGAAAACCTCCACATTTAATTCAAGTATGTAATTTTAGCAAACCAAAACATGTGCTTGCATTGTGTATTTCTTTATGCTTCTATTTTGGATTTTGGGTTTTGGGTTGACTAGTGTTGGCCAGTTATAGGATGTCTACCAGAGGCTTGGGGGTTATGATTGTGATGTCGTGATGATGTCTTATTTCTTATCTTTATAAACCCAACCATGGTTATGTGATGGAATGCTGTCATGTCCCCTTTTCAAATAATTAAAAAATAATAATCTTTGCTAAGGTAGGCAGGCCCAAGAAAGTGAAGTTTCAGAAAAAAGGGGGTTAATCTTTGGAAACCGTTGGACTAATAAATGAAAATTATTATTAAAATATGTTTCATTAACCTCTCTTGGACGTGAGTTATAGTTATGCCCTCTTTTAAAAGGGTTTGGAGGCATTTTGGGTAGATGGGAGAACTTGATTTTTGCTCATTCTTTGTTATTCTTCAGAGGCTGCCAAACCTGTGGAGAAGGAGACCCAAGAACGGGAGTTTACAGGTTTCCAAGGAGACCCAAGAACGAGAGTTTGCAGGTTTCCAAGAAGGCTAAGGATGGGAGTTTGAAGCCATTCCATGTGCATGCTCATACAGAGTTTGCCTTTGTGCTGAACAGTGCAGATTTGTGGGTTTTTGGATGTGTTTTTTGTATGAGTTTGGTGTTTTCAGTTGAGTATTTCATATCAGTTTGGGTTGCTGCTTATTTCAGACTTTAAGGTGTTAAAATAGAGCTGAATATATGTATTGGGATGTGATTAAACTTCTGAGATAGATTATTAGTGTTTTTGTGGTGTTTCCAGGCATTTTTGTGTTAATTTTGGGAGCCCGATGAGCATAGTTTTTGTCCTACATTTGAGAACTGTTGTGTAAAGGCTATACGAACCTAGAAATGCCATTTTGTAGGTTGTTATGCTGCTGAAATTTTTGTAAAAATGTTCACTTTCAGATTTATTAATAATAGGTGAAGCTGTGAAGCTTTTGGCACAATTTCTGGCATACCCGATTTGGGGTTTCTTGAAAAATTTGGTGGATCTTTGTGATATTAGTTGTTTGATCTTGAAGATCTGATTACAGGCTTGAAATATCATATAAAATCAGAAAAGGGACATTTCAGTGGTAATAGAGCCATGATCTTGCCAGCCTGAGGGTTTGTAGAAGTTTGCAGGTCAGTTTTGACAACTACCTAGATCTTGCATTTCAGTTTTGAGAACTACCCAAATCTTGCATGTCATAATTTATGATTGCATGTTGCTTCTAATCAGCTACATGTCAAAATTTATGGTTGCATGCTACTTCTAATCATTTTCATGTTAGTTCTTAGTGAATTTGGTGGTTGTAGAAGTTTGCATGTCATAATTTATGTGCATGTTGCTTCTAATCAGCTGCATGTCAAAATTTATGGTTGCATGCTACTTCTAATCATTTGCATGTTAGTTCTTGGTGAATTTGGTGGTTTCATGTCGCTTCCAATCAGTTGCATGTCAAAATCTATGGTTGCATGCTACTTCTAATCATTTGCATGTTAGTTCTTGGTGTTTGAAGAAGTTATATCCTATTGGGGTTACACTCTACTTTATCCAGAATGGACAGGTATAGTACAGAGTCTCAGAGGACACGATCTTGGACAATTGATAACCAGAGTCAAAACAATAGAAAGGATGGTTATTTAGACATTCGAGATAAACTTATGAAAATAAACCATGACATGTCTGAACAGTTGATTGAGCACCATCATATAATGAATGACATGTTGTCTAACTCAGCTAAGGTGGATAAGTTGACTGGATTTCTATTTGGCAGATTTTCTCATAAGACAGATGACACAATTCCCAAGAACTTGCATGAGGAGTTTGAGAAACTAGCTGATAGCCAGGTAGAGGTCTCAGATTCTACTCTACCATAGGAGGTGGTGGGAAAGGATAGTACACTGATTGATAGTAACGGTCAACTTGATACTCAAATTGAGACATTTGTTTATAGGTCGTCAAAGAGTGATGCCACAGGTATTTAGGATGGTATAGTTACAACAGGCAGTGACTACAGTGTAGTGGGTTCAGATGATGATTATGAGGATGTTGTTGTGCAGGATGGTGAGATACCTAGTAGAGATGAGCAGACATTGAGCATTCATGACTTCACTGAGAAAGAGTACCAGGCAAAGTTAGATGCTTCATCACATGAGGTTGAGGCTGGTAGTACTTCACATGATTTGTCCAGCCAGCTGAAGGTGAACAAAGATAGTATTGTGACTTCATTATCTCATCATGACAGGTATGTGGAGTTAGTTGGTATTGGTCATATTACTCAGGTGAGGAGTTTTCTTGAGTTACCAGTTGATTCTAGTTTACGGATATGGACTTGGGATTGTTATATTGGCATTTGGGATTCAGTTGACTGAAGATCTTTAACACTTTTTGGTAGCAGTGTTTGTTTGGGTGCTATCATGGATTTGATTAGCAGATTACATGGTGTTGTCTTTTCTTATGTCAGTATCTTGTCTGATGTTGGTATTAGTTTTTATACACCAATGTTGGGCTTTGTTCATATATCCAATCGACCATACTTGCTGGAATGTGTTGATGATATTTCATATTTGGCAGTGTGTATAGATGAGTCCCAGGATCATATTGGCATTGATGACATCCAGGAGGATGTAGTGGGTAGTTTTGAAGACTTAGTTTCCTTGGGTATAGAGGAGTTGGACAATAATGCTAATGTTTTTGATACTTCATATGTTGATATGAGCTTTAGATTTGATTCACAGGATATGGATGGTAGTACTCTAGAGACTAGTAACTTTGAGGATACTCCTTTAGACAGTGCATCAGAGGAGGTTTGTAGGAGACAGTCAAGCCAGTGCCATCATGTGTCTAATCAGTTGAGAGTTAGTGACCGAGACATTGCTATCACTTCCCAGCATTTCGATGTTGCTCGTCAGTTGTTAGCAGTTTATGGATGGTGTTCTCCTACTAGTGATGAGCAGGGAGGCAGTTATCTTTCCTTGACCGAGTTCCACTCTTTATGGGAGGCTGTTCGAATTTTGAGACAGAATTATATGCAGTTGGTAGCTGACAGAGATTACCTTATGGAGTGGGGCAGTACAGCATATGATACATTGTTGGCCAAGGAAGATGAGGTGAGTGATCTTACTGAGCAGCTTGAGGTGACTTCTGAGATTCTTGAGAGTACATAGTTGGCTTTCAAGGAGTCACAGTTTCATTTGGCTAAGGTGACCATGGAGTTAGAGCGACTATAGTCTTTACCTAATTCTATACAGTCACAAGATGTGGTGTTTGGTGATCCGAGGATGTCCATGGCCGAGATTGTCAGAGACAGTGGAGATGGGGATGCATCCATCCTTGATACTAACATTGGCATATCAGGTTCATTCCCACTAGAGTCAGGTTTAGTTGAGTTGGGTGTTGTAGTAGATTGTTGTATGCCTGACATGGTGGTGGCCTCTAGTACTGATGGCACAAAGACTAGAGATGTATCAAAGATCATGTGTGATGTTGGTGAGTCGGCAGTTGGCATGGTTCCTGCTAGTAATACTACTCCCTTGGTGATATCTTCGGTGGTAGTAGTCAGTTCCAACATGGTTAATGATCAATTGTAGTTAGTTTCATCTAGATTATAGTCTAATCCATTGACTGAGATTGGCGAATTCTATCGGCATTACACTGTGAGGTACGCTCATCAATTTACCTTTGATGACCATGTTGATGAGATGATGATACAAAGAAATACTTTGGTTCTTAGTGCTTATCATCAATTATGGGATAGTTTGATACCTGAAGATGAGATTTGTGATGGGCATGACATGATGATAGGTTCTGCAGTTGACAGCTTGATAATATGTGACTTAGAGCAGGAGTTTGGGAGTGATGCTTTAGTGGGTGTTGTTATTGATTCTACTCCTTTGGCTATGACATCTCCTGACTTAGCTAGTGATCAGTCACAGTGGGTTGTATCACTTGTTCATGGTGAGCTGTTGACTGAGGTTGGTTTTTTTAATCAACATTATATTGCAGGGTATGTACATCAGTTAGCATTTGATCCTTGTTTTGAGGGGTTGATGGCAGGCAAATTTGGTTTGGATTCCATTTCTTACTCTTTATCTTGTAATGTCTTTTCACCATTAGTAGTGCATGGGAGTTATGGTTATGAGATAGTGGCCAGTGATTTGCAGAGTTGTGTTGACTGTAGGAGTTGTACAGTGTGTGGATTCTTCATACTTGGTACAGTTTCATTCGAGAGCGTTCACCATTGTTGCAGAGTTGGATTGTACATTCCGTATAGGCCAGTGGGATGCGTTGGTAGTTTGATTTGTCCACTTTACTTGGGTTTTGATGTTCTAAAAGTTTGTGTCTTATGGGTTTTTGACTGTGGTAGTGGTGATTTTGGAGTTTGGTTGAGCTATAATTGCCAGTTTGATTATGGATTCCTCTTGGTCATATTGCAGAGGATATTGCAGGAGTCTATGTTAATTGGTAGTAGTATAGTTCATGACTACATTTGGGATCCAAGTGGATTGATTGGTTTATTGTTCAGCTATTGCTTGAGGACAAGCAATGTTTGGGAGGGGAGGACTTGTCATGTCCCCTTTTCAAATAATTAAAAAATAATAATCTTTGCTAAGGCAGGCAGGCCCAAGAAAGTGAAGTTTCAGAAAAAAGGGGGTTAATCTTTGGAAACCATTGGACTAATAAATGAAAATTATTATTAAAATATGTTTCATTAACCTCTCTTGGACGTGAGTTACAGTTATGACCTCTTTTAAAGGGGTTTGGAGGCATTTTGGGCGGATGGGAGGACTTGATTTTTGCTCATTCTTTGTTATTCTTCAGAGGCTGCCAAACCTATGGAGAAGGAGACCCAAGAACGGGAGTTTGCAGGTTTCCATGGAGACCCAAGAATGGGAGTTTGCAAGTTTTCAAGAAGGCTAAGGATGGGAGTTTGAAGCCATTCCATGTGCATGCTCATACAGAGTTTGCCTTTGTGCTGAACAGTGCAGATTTGTGGATTTTTGGGTGTGTTTTTTGTATGAGTTTGGTGTTTTCAGTTGAGTATTTCATATCAGTTTGGGTTGCTGCTGTATTTCAGACTTTAAGGTGTTAAAATAGAGCTGAATATATATATTGGGACATGATTAAACTTCTGAGATAGATTATTAGTGTTTTTGTGGTGTTTCCAGGCATTTTTGTGTTAATTTCGGGAGCCCAATGAGCATAGTTTTTGTCCTACATTTGAGAACTATTGTGTAAAGGCTATACGGATCTGGAAATTTCATTTTGTAGGCCATTATGCTGCTGAAATTTCTTTAAAAATGTCCACTTTCAGATTTATTAATAATAGGTGAAGCTGTGAAGCTTTTGGCACAATTTCTGGCATACCCGATTTGGGGTTTCTTGAAAAATTTGGTGGATCTTTGTGATATTAGTTGTTTGATCTTGAAGATCTGATTAGAGGCTTGAAATATCATATAAAATCAGAAAAGGGACATTTCAAATTCTCTATGTAATGTTTGTAAATACTGATTGTATAGTTGAGATTCTTATGTATGAGACACTTGACCTAATCATTTTTGAGTCATCGATCAGTTATCCTTGGTTATTTTCTAGTCGCCATGATGGGACTGAAATGTTATTTTATGATGTCATGTTGTGACATGTTTTGACTCAACCATTTTGGAGTCTTCGATCAGTATGACTTGAGATATATTTTGGTCATTGAGAACCAATGGATACTTTTGATTATCACTGATGCTTCAGTTGCCAATAGAGAGCTGTTGTGGTTATGATTTTCTATGGATTCTTGCTCATGGAGATTTGATGCTTTTATTGTGCATATTTGATGTTCTTATTATGGATTATCTTTTTTGATCTTGAGATTTATGATTCCATGAGCTTAGGGTAGGTTATCTGCTTGTAGTGTCGGGAAGTGGCTTGCAATGGGGGTCGGGGCCCTAAGAGGCTGCCAGGGTAACTCATTGTAAGTTGGTTAATAAGTGAAAACATTCACACCTAATACTAACTAAATGAACCTAAAAAGATAATTGTTTTGTTCTCGCCCATGCCTTGAGTGCTTGTATAGACTAAGATGAGAGTAGAGAGGATGCATGGTTGCGACCTTGCATTCCATAGTATGCCTTGTCAGTATAAGAGGATACTAGTGGTCGTATGAGGATTAGTAGGGACCCATGGAGTTTAGCTAACTACCAGGGTAACTTCTACATGATATATGCGATGACACTTTCCCGCTTGCATTGTAGGTTCCTACATGTCTTTGTGTGCCTCTAGGAATTTAGATGTCGATTTATGTGTTGGAACCTTTGAGTTAGTATAATTTTAGGATTCCTGGACTTATAGCAATTTATGCTTTGTGATTTTGGTTAGCCTATTTGGGACTTGAGATTATCTCCTCAGCACGGTGGGAGTGGACCACTTAGGTACCACGCAATCGGGTGGTAGTGTTTTTTCCACTCTTATCTTTTGAGATTTATTGAGACATCATGGCTAATGCATCCTTCATGATGGTGGATATGTATCCTTTCATTAATGATTAGCATATGTTAGATGATGTTATCTTATGTTTATATTTGCATGTTAGATTACTTTCTGTATATGATGTAGTATATGTTAGGTGTGACATTCCTACTATGTTAATACCGATGATCTCTTCAGTGATTTGGAATGTTATGCACAGAGGGATGGCTAGGGCCCACGATGGTCTAATGATGCTATTAACGGTTGGGAGGAATCGTGCACTTAGTTTATTATGTTTGATCTTTTATGATGGATGTTTATATCTACTATGATGATGTATCATGTATGACATGCAATTATCTTTACTTTGATGTATCATGGATTAGAATAGGATGATGTACCTTATTCCACATATGTATATTCTCTTAAGCTTTTTCATACCATGTGACATGTACTGTGGATGATTGAGCATTTAGAAATGTAATGTATAAACATTGGACTTATCATTATTATTTCATGTGGTTGTTGTATTAGATGGATTCAATAATGTTAGTTGATTTAGATGTAATTCAAACGTTAAGAGATCCTTAAAGAATGTAATCTGTTGTGTATGTTATGTTTACTTTTAGATGGACATTGCTATTGCTTCCCTTATGGTGCATAAGTTATATGTGGTATTTACTTTCATGTTTAAAAAAAAAAATGCTACCAAACTTAGCAAAATTCTAGGTTAATTCTTTGGATCCCTTGGCAGGGCATTACATTTGGTATCAGAGCCCGAGTTTCTACATTGGGAGCTCTGGGTATTTTGGAACAACTAGAACTTTGAACTATTAAGTGTATCTCTTCAATTTGAAAACTAAGTGAACTAAAATAGAACTTGAACTGTTACTTGTATATTTTTCATACTTCAACACTTAGCTTTCAAAAACTAAAAATTTTACTTAAATTGAACTTAGACTTTTGCAAACATATTTCTTCTGATTGTAATAGTACTTTGTACTATTGTAGGATGGCATTTGGGACTAGGTCTTCTATTAGAGGCTGTGGTAGAGGCTGTGGTCATGGCAGAGCTATCAATGTCCATGAGTCTGCCCATGGGGGATCTGCTCATGATGAGAGCAGAGGAGAGAATGCTAGTAGGCAGCAGGAAGAGAGCCATAGAGAGGACCAAGCTCATTCTGAAGAGGTTGATTTGAGATAGATGATGCAAACTATTCTTGAATGTTTACCTCCTGTTCAAGATCAACCCAAAGCACATCAAACAGAACAAGAGCATAGACCCAGGTCTAGGAGCACTCAGAAGGATCGTTAGAGGTCCATTGTGTCCACTCAGATGAAGGATCTTTCGAGATCCAAGGCAAGCCTTTCAATGGGCAAGGTTCTGGTTAAGTGGCCGAACAATGGCTTATCTCCCTTGATAGGATTTTTTCCTTGCAAGATTTGGACAGCAATGTTAAGGCAAGATTTGCGATCACCAATTTGGAGAATTTTGGGGCCACTTGGTGGACAATTGAGGAGAAGAAGTTGGAAATCGATATGAGCAGTGTTACTTGGGAACTATTCTTAGAAAGTTTTTGCGAACGATTCCTACCAGAGGAATGGAAGCAGCAAAGGGAAGATGAGTTTCATAATCTCAGACAATATACTATGTTAGTGATCGAGTATGAGCATAAGTTTTATGAGCTCATGTCTTTTTCAGGATTTAGTGAAAATTCAGCTCAGTTGACACAACACTTTATTAGGGGTTTGAACAACTGTATAATTGGGGGTGTCAAGGTATTTGAGCCAAAAACCCTCAAGGATGCGGTATGTTGAGCTATCCTTGTTGAGAAAAGTGTCAACCTTGGTCAAGGAGGTTTTGTAGGAGCACTAGCAACATCAAGATCTAAAGGCACTACAATTCAGGTGGTAACAAGAAGCCTTCTTTTTCTAAGGAGAAATAGTATCAACAGAAGTCTCAGCAGACGCAACAACAAAAGGGATCAAATTCTCAGCCTCAAGGTGGTGGCAGAGAAACTGACTCCAAGAACAACTGCAATGCTCAACACAATAAACAAAATCAGCCCAATCAGCTAGCTCAGAACAATCAGTCTTTTGTCAGCAAGAACAACCATCCTATGGGTAAAGGATCTGGAAAAAATACAGAATGTTTTTCATGTGGTCAAATTGGACATTATGCAGCTCAATGTCCACAGTGAGCACGTCAGTTTTCAAGACCTAGGCCTACAGCTTCAGAGCCTACAGTTGGTGATGCAGGTAGAGCTCATAGAATATTTGCAGTAGTAGATCACCATCAGGCAGATCATCAGGGAATAGTGGTTGAGACCACAGGTGCTATTCGAGGTATATCTCTTTCAGTATTGTTTGATTCAGGAGCTACAAATTCATTTATTTCACCATCTTTAGTTTCTAAGTGTAAGCTGGATGCGGTGAAGTAAGATTATGGTTGGCAAGTGGAACTAGCCTCAGGTATTAAGGTCTCCACAAATTCTATAGTTCATAAGTGTGGGCTTAGTTTAGGAGGATTTGATACTGCAGTGGATCTTCGAGTCATACCCCTTGGTTCCTACGATGTGATTTTGGGTATGGACTGGCTTGGATCTCATAGAGCCAGTATAGATTGTAGGAAGAAGATTATAATGTGCCAAGATGACTAAGGGAATGATGTGAAGATAGTTGGGATACCAAGGCCAATATCTCTATGAATGATTCCCGCTATGCAAATAAAGCAGAGTTTTCGTAAAAGATGTTAGATATTTGCTGTTATGGTAAATGATCTTGATGAGGAAGATCCCATGAGGAAGACTTTAGATCACCTGATTTTATAGGAGTACGCAAATGTTTTTCCAAGTGAGATTTTAGGCATGCCTCCAAAGAGGGACATCGATTTTAGTATTGATCTGATTCCTGCAGCGGAGCCTATCTCTAAAGCTCCTTATCATATGACTACATAGGAATTGGGTGAGTTACTTCTTCAGCTAGAGGAACTTCTAGCCAAAGGGAGCATTCGACCTAGTGTATCACCATGGGGAGCTCTAGTGCTCTTTGTGAAGAAGAAAGATGGTTCTTTGCACCTTTGTATTGATTATAGATAGTTGAATAAGGTGACTATTAAGAATAGGTATCCTCTACCTAGGATTGATGACTTATTTGATTAGATCAAGGGAGCTACAATATTCTCCAAGGTTGACCTTAAGTCAGGATACCACCAGCTTCGCATTAAGGAAGCCGATATTCACAAGACCGCCTTTTGAACTCGCTATGGGCATTATGAGTTTACAGTGGTACCTTTTGGGTTGACTAATGCTCCATCGATTTTCATGAGTTTGATGAATGGTGTTTTTTGATCATATCTTGACAGTTTTGTACTTGTGTTTCTTGATGACATATTGATATATTCTAAGACTTAGAAGGAGCATGAGGAACACTTGCGATTGGTTTTATAGTGCTTAAGAGACAATCAGTTTTATGCTAATGCAGCTAAGTGCAAATTTTTCAAATCGGAGATTCAGTATTTAGGGCATGTCATTTCAGGTGATGGTATTTCAGTGGATCCTGCAAAGATTCAGGCAATAATAGATTGGTCTACATCGACTAATGTGTCAGAGATCCATAGTTTCATGGGCCTAGTTGGTTATTATCGTAGATTTGTCCAAAACTTCTCTAGGATAGTGCATCCTATCACTTCTCTTCAAAGGAAAGGAAAGAAGTTCGTGTGGACGAAGAAATGTGAGGAAGCTTTTTAGAAGCTTAAGGAGCATTTGACCAGTGCACCAATTTTAGTCGTACCTAATCCAGGAGGAGATTTCATGGTGTGTACAGATGCTTCCCTAGAAGGGATTGGAGCAATTTTGATGCAGAATGGATGGGTGATTGCGTATGAATCATGCAAGCTCAAGGATCATGAGCTAAATTATCCTATGCATGACCTTGAGTTAGCAGTAGTAGTTCATGCCTTGACAAGGTGGAGACATTTCTTGTTGGGGCACATATTTGAGCTACACAGTGATCATCGCAGTCTTCAGTACATTTTTACTCAACCTAATTTGAATGCTCGCCAGAGACGATGGATGGAATTTTTATGTGAGTATTATTTTGAGGTTAAGTACATTCAGGGAAAGGAAAATGTGGTGGCATATGCTTTGAGTTGCAAGAGACATGTTACATCATCTATGACTCTTAGTGTGGATTTGAGGAGTCAGATTCTTTAGGCACTTCCCATAGACTTTTGGTATCAGGAAGTGTGTAGAGAGATAGATTCAGGAAGATCTTTGGAAGGTAAGTTTGCAGGCTACGTCTGAGAGTCAGATGGTCTTTTGAGACATTTGGGGAGAATTTATGTGCCATTACGGGATGAGCTTCGCACCTTAATTCTAGCAGAGGCTCATCGTACACCTTACTCAGCACATCCAGGTGTCAAGAAGATGCATGTTGATTTGAGATGTTTATTCTTTTGGTCTGGGATGAAGCGAGCCATTGCTGATTTTGTGGCCAGATGTCTTGAGTGTCAGAGAGTCAAGACAAAACATCAGCACTCAGCTGGACTTTTGCAGCCAAATCTCATTCCTTCTTGGAAGTGGGATATCATCTCCATGGATTTCATAGTAGGATTAACTATGACTATTCATTGTCATGATGCTATCATGGTCACCATTGATTGGTTGACTAGGGTGGCTCATTTTTTACCGACCAAGTCTTCCTACACAGCAGCTTCTATAGCCAATGTCTTCATGCGTGACATTGTAAAATTACATGGTATTCCTCGAAAGATCATTTCTGACAGGGATCTTGTTTTCACATCCGCATTCTGGACATCGTTGCAACATGAGCTTGGAGCACAATTAAATTTTAGTTTGGCATATCATCTAGAGACAGATGGTCAGATAGAGAGGGTGAATCAAGTTTTGGAGGATATGTTATGAATGTATGTGATGGATAGGTAGACACATTGGGAGGACTATCTCTACCTAGTGGAGTTTGCTTACAACAATGGGTATCATAGTTCTATTGGCATGGCACCATTTCAGCCATTATATGGACATCCTTGTCATACACCATTGAGTTGGGATAGTCTTGAGGATCTCATTCTGTTGAGTCCTGAGATGCTTTGTGATATGGAGCAACAGGTAGTGCGTATCCGTGAGCACTTGACTACAGCATAGGATAGGCAGAAAAAGTATGTTGATGCACATAGGATAGATAAGTAGTTTGTTGTGGGGGATAAGGTTTTCTTGAGAGTGTGTCTACAAAAGAGTCCGATCTGATATGAAAAGGGTTCTAAGATAGCACCTCGCTTTGTGGGACCATTCGAGATTCTAGAGAGGATTGGCTTGGTTTCTTACTGTCTTTCTCTACCACCCAGCCTAGCTCGCATTCATGATGTTTTCCATGTTTCAGTACTTAGGCAGTATATTCTTGATGTTGTACATGTTCTTGATTGGAATGCGTTGCAGGTAGAGGACGGGCAGCTGGCTTTGGAGCTAGTTCATATTCTGGAGCAACGGGAGTTGACCCTTAGGGGTCGAACCATCGAGCAAGTAAGGGTCCAATGGGACCGTACTGATGATTCTTCAGCTACATGGGAGGATGCAGCGAGATTGCAGGAGTTATATCCCTACTAGTTTGTAGGCTTCCAAGAGTAAGCCTAACCCAAGGGGGGGTGGATGTAGTGCCTACCCTCATTCACATCTTTCTAGACACATTGTTGTTATCATTATCAGACTATGTTAGACTAGTTTTATGTTGATGGATTAGTGGTATTGTTTTGAGATTATTAGACATTATGTTATCGATTCAGTTGATATATGATGAGATCATTTAGACTTTACATTTCATGTATGCATGATGATCATTACATTGCTTTCAGTCATTGATGATGATTAGTTAGATGGTTTATTATCTCATGTGTTTTATTATGGATACTTACCCCATACTTGCATGTGTATGGTGTGCGTGTTTGTTCTTATTGTATGGCATTTTTTATATGATTAAGGAAGGAAGTCGTAGTCACCTACTAGTCGGGATCTACATGATGCACCACTTCCTGCCATTGCCTATTTAGCTTAGTATTATACATATATTATATGTTCATGCATGGTTTTTATGCAGGTTGCAAGTACCGAGTATCGACTTCCCTGAATTGCCAAGATGAGCATACCCTATTACACTATCTCAATGATAAGAGAAGGGAGATAAATTTTCAAGTCCAAATCCAAAACCCTTAAAACTATTTGTCCTAGTGAGGTAGGACAAGTATCTGGATATTTTACCCACCGAATGTGTCAGATGACATATTTCGTGATTTTTAACCCTTTAGACTGATTTTGTATGAATTGTTCTATGATGGATTTTTATATTTTATCTTGGAGGTCTATGGTGAATTTTCTATTAATTAAGTCTTAATAAATAGATTTAATTAATAAATTAATTATTTGGAGAAAATTAATATAAAATATCATGATCTTTGATATTTTGACTATAATTAATTAAATGAGAATTAATTAAGGAAAAAGAATTAAATAAAATAAAATTAGAAATTAAATTAATAATAATTATTAAATAATAAGAAAGTAATAAATAAATAATAATAATAAAAGTTATAAAAATTTAAATAGAAGTTATATAGAATTTAAATAGGAGTTATAAGCTTGCCTAGGAGTTAACGCACCTTTTATTTTTCATATGTCAACAACACAGGGGTTAGTGCACCAATTAAGCACATGGTGTCTACAACCTTATGACTCATCTAGAAGGTTGGAATAGACTCATGCTTAGTTCTTGACACCTTCTAGTTGTTTCTAGAGACATTCTAGGTGCTTCCTGAGAGGCCTTTATATTCAGGCATTCCTAGAAGCTTAGGGACAATGTTTGGAGAGCGTTTTGGAGCATTGGAGGACTCAGGAACTTTGGAGAAGGGAGGAGCTTGCTCTTTGGATTTTCTGAGGAAGAGCGAATTAACATCAGAATACGGGTAAACTCTTGTGATTTTACCTATGCTATTTCTGCATCTTGCACTTCCTGTCTTCTTCATGTCTTCCATATGTTTTCTGAGGATTTTCTTATTTTGGTTGTATGCATTCTCAATACGGGTAGTTAAAATTTATTTGACAAACCTTATACGCATAGATCTGAAGAGAACACGGGGCTAGGGTTTAAATTGTAGCCAAATCCATTAGAAAATTATTGAGTAAATTTAGAGAGTAAATATTTTATAGGAAACTCATAAAATCATATATATATATATATATATATATATATATATATATATATATATATTCTTTTTGAAAAATATATATACAATTTCAGATCTGCATTTTCATATATATTTAAATATATATGTTGTATAAAATTTTGCATATATTTATATACACACACACACACACACACACACATATATACATATATACATTTATATATATATGCATACATATGTGTGTATATATATATATATATATATATATATATATATATATATATATATATATATATATATATATATATATATATATATATATATATATATATATATATAATTAATTGGAAAGTCGAATGAATTATCGTAGTGAAAACTCATTAAATTGCATTGCGATTTGTAATTGCATTTGAGAAACGTTATTAAAAACATTATGTAATTTTTTTTAAAAAAATATATATTATGATGTTCGGCGGGCGGGAATCCCATACCCCACCAACCGCAGGCCTGCAAGATTGCAAAGTACCTGTGACCATAGTGTACCTGTGGTGCGGTTGCTTTAGTGGCCCGTGCGATTTTTATAAATCGCATTGTTATTAAGTTTGTTAAAAAAATTTATATATTAAGTTATGAAATATCATTTATTAAAATATATAAATATGATATTATTAATTGTTATTAGATATGTTATTTTATATACATATGTGTGTGTGTGTGTGTGTGTGTGTGTGTGTGTGTGTTAGAATTCTTTAGAATAACTGAGAGGGGGGGTGAATCAATTATTCAAGGTCCAAAATTCCCTTTTAATACCTTTTTACTACTTTTAATGAATTCATACACTTTTCATTCACCCAGACTTAAATAAATCATATAAGCAAGTTACTGTAAATCAACATGCAAAGATAAAACATTCAAGATCAACACATGACACAATGATTTACGTGGAAACCCAATTTGGGAAAAACCACCAGTAACATGCTACTTGATTCTCACTCTTCTGAAGTGATGCCCTGTTAAAAGTCTGCCCTGTTAAAGGATTACAACACACTGTTAAATGTGACCCTGTTAAAGGATTTCACCAAACTGTTAGGAATGGGCCTGGTTAAAGGTCTTTAGAACATTCTCTTGGAATGTCACCTTGTTAAAAGATTTATCTAATGGCTATTAAACCAACCTAAGTCCATAGGATTTAAACTTACTGTTACAATTGCTATAAAGTAACGATAATGGTCTTTTGATATGATATAACTTACAACATACTTTGCAAATTTTAGATCACACTTTCAGTTCAATCCTTATGATTGGCTTTAATCACTCCAGCTCTGTCTACTTGTCTTCCTCTCAAACTTCGTCTCCTTGAGTCTTCTTACTCATTCTGCCAATGCAATCATCCTTGTGGTCGTCTGTCCAAATAGAGTTTCTGTGCTTTCTCCTCCTTAGCACCGTCTTCAGTACTTTATGCTTTTATGCTTGACCACCTCTGTCTCTCTTTCTTCATTAACTTATGTCTTCTTAAATAAAGATCTGATTTTCCTTTGCCGCTCAATTCTCCCTCTCCAATTTTAGAGTTTCAAAATGGATTAGGTAGGATACAATGTATCTACCCCATATCTTGTTCTCTTCTAGAAACTTTGCCAGTTGTATCCTTAAAAACGTTCTACATGATGTTCTGTGCCACCAGCTCATCATTCTTATCTTCTTTTTAATTCACAAATTTCTAGATAACAACCTTGTTTGCTTAGATCTGGCGAATTTTCAATTTTCAAAATAATGCAGCAACTCGGCATTATTGAGTTACTAGTGCTCGACACCTCCGTGTTACTCAGCACCTATACCTACTCAGTACTTGATTCTACTCGGCACTTGGTTCTACTCAGCACTTGATAAACTCTATGTCACTCGGCATTTGAACTTGCTCGACATTTACTCAGCATCTGAACTTGCTCGGCATCTGAAATTTACTCGGCATCAACTAGAAGTTTGCTCGACTCTTACTAGCTTGCTCGGCTCCTTCTCTCTAATGAACTTAGTTGAGCTTTACAAACGACTTAGCTAAAACCTTAAATCTTTGATATGTTTTAATGTGCCCATTCTTTGTATCTTATAGTATGTCATCAAATACACTTTTTCATCAATGGCTTAGTTGATCCTTGTACTTCATTACAACATCATAACTTCAACCTTTCTCTAGGTGTTCTAGTTACATCTTATTGATTGCCTCCACCTTGACAATCAACTAATTGATAGTATTTGGATCACTAAATCCATTGTCATTCCTGCAAGTAACAAGTTTGACATCAATGACAAAACAATGATTGAGGACATTCTTTACCAGTTCCATGCTAACAACTTTTCTTACGATCATTTCAATCATTTCCAACAATCTTCCTCTTTGGCATTGATGGCAAACCAAACTGATCAAGTAATCAATTCAGTTACCACCAAGATTGTATACGTTGTGTTGGGACTGAAAATTGCATGGTCCATTTTCAGTCACATTTTGAAAATTTTGAGAAAATCATGCCCTAAAGTGCCTTTTATGCATATGTGGTTAGTTGTCGATCTGAGGCCTAGATGGTGTTTGAGTGGCTTAACACCTTTCATTTGAAATATGCATGTGATCCATAGTGTCATTCTGACATTTTGAACTATTCAGCGAAGTCCCATTTTGAGCTAGTGTCAAAATTTGCAATTTTGCCCAAGTGTCAAATAGCGACAAGAGGCTCAGTTTTTCTTTGAATATCTTTTACCCAGGAATGTGTCATGACCCACCACTTTGGGAGTGTTTAGTGTCTATAACAGAGAACCTATGTTTCAATTTTCAAATCATTTTGAATCTGTTTGAATAGGTTTCGAACCCCTCAAAGTTGGTAATTTACTGTTTTGTGCATTTGACTAGTTGTTCCCAATTCTGGGAAGCCCTGTTCGACCAATCATATATTTGACCCAGTTGACCCAAATGAAAAAATTATTTTTGCAATGTGTTCTAAGGGTCAGATACTTCACATGTTCAAACTTTGAGATCATAACGAATCCATTTGATCAGTCTGCTAACATGGTTAAAAACCTAGTTTATATTGTTTTGTTATGACTAAGATATACAGATTGATCCGTACCCCTATTCGACGCATTATAACTTTGACCCTGTGATTGATTAGCTTGAATGGATTGTACCATCATGTTGTGTCCTAAAAATCCTTGAAGTATGCTAGTTCTTAAGTCATGACGAATCCATCTGCATACTTTCACATGTCTGTACATTTGCCAAAAATTACTTTTTGACACATTTCTCAGTCAAAATTTCCAAGTGCCTGTTTTCGAAAATTTTCCAAATGTGCCCTGTGATTCGTCATGAGCCCAAAACATGAAATTATATTCTCTTCATGGCAAAGAACTTATATCCTAGTTTTTAGAATTCCAAGTGATGAATAACCCAATTTTATAATGCCGAACCCGAGCCCAGTTTATGTTTTTTTTAACATTGTTTGCCTGCAAGTTAATTGAAGTATGGATGTTCAGCAATTAAAATCTCCTGACTGAGAATTCATCATGGGCTAAAAACTTGTAGTGTGATAGAGTATGCAGGATTAAACACTCATGTCGATTTGTGTGGCCTGGTTACCTGATTGAATCAGTTTTTAAGGCCAGCTGGCAGGCCTCTAGACACAAATTCATAGTTTGCAGGCAAGAAGTGAAATAAGTTTTAATAATGAAAAGAATGAGGAGGTGGTGTCTGCAGAAAACATTATCAAATAAATAAAATATCAAATCCATCCTCTATTTGATGCTTACATTAACATTATAAAATCTGAGAATTGATTTGGAGTCCGCCCGATCAATTTATTTTTTATTTATGTGGGTCCAATTAAAATATTTTAACAAGAAGTCAGAGGGGAGAAATAAAGTGTGAATACTTTATTTTAAAACATTGCAATAAACATAAAAACCGCAACAAATAAAGAAGGCATTTGTTTTAAATGACAAAAGCCGCCAATTTAAAAGAGCTCCACAGGCAAAATGAGACAGAGCATGTGAATGACTAGGAAGTCCATGTTTTTAGTGTAGGGGGCATCCAACAGTAGATATAAACAGGGAAGCAAGCAGATAGAAGAGGGTAGACTAAGGAAATGGAGATGGCAATATAGAAGAAGGAACCTGCAGTGTCACAAACAAGAAGACCCATGCCCAAGGAAAGAGACGCCAAGTTTTGAAGGGAGAAATCCACATTAAAATCAGAAATCCCCAAGTTATGAAGCCGCTGAGCAACAGTATTCACACAAATGTTTAAGAGAGAGCCCGATGTAAACCAGCAGGCAATCCACACAACGAAAGAGTTAGCCACAAAGGAGAAGCCGTAGCAATACAAGAAAAACCCATGCTGACTATTTTTGAGTCCAAGTGACGAAGCAGAGCCAATATTAAGGTAGTAGGGGCAGAGTTAGAAGAGAGCAAAAATGTGCAGAACAAATCAGCACCAATGAAATAAGGGAGAAACCTCTAAATATAAAAGAAGCCGCCATGAGGAAGAGGTCTTTCACATGCAAAGCTACAGGATATAGTCAAAGAGGCACTCACGCAGTGAAGACAAAGCACACATTTTGAAGAAGAGGCGTCCACAGGGCAAGGCCCACACAAATCTAATAGAAGAGCTTTTGGTTCAGGAGGAAGAACGTAGTCAATGTTACAAGGTAGAATGACTCATAAGTCAGCAGGTGCCCATACATGCAGTCAACACATGAAGAATAAAACAAATCCCATGCTAAGCATATAGAAGCAGCTCACGTTGGGCAGCAGACCAATGAGAACGAGGAAAAGAAAAACCACGTTGAGCAAATATAGAAGCAGAGAACCCCAACACCAAACATAAAGGAGCAATACGCTGGCAAGCATGTTGATTAAACCTAGCAACAAAGATTATGGAATCCTTTTATCCCACATTGAGTGGGTAACATAAACATTAGCTGTTAAAATACCATTTCAAACGTTCAACACTATGTCTTAAAGAAAGGCAGCGCTCAAATGGTAGGCCCGTGGTCAGCCAGTTGGGCAGAGAGAATGAAGAAATTTTGACTAGGCCCGCAGGAGGAAAGTGCCACATAGCAGCTAATCGAAACACCAGAGAGCGAATTTCAAAGGCTTACACCCTTACGAAAAATGCTTGAACGTATGAGCGGGAGAAGGAAGAGGGTAGGTTTACACTCCTACATTGGACGTAAGAACGTAAAGCAACATTTGAATCATATGGTCAGAAGGAGATTTTTCAAAGCCTCTGGTGCGATGATGGCAAAGGTATGGCAAAGGTTTGAGCGTAGGAACGTAAGTTCAACTTTCAAGGGTCTCGGTATTACGAGTATCCCGCATGAGCGTAAAAGAAAGTTAAATATGATGGATTGAAATGGAATGGTTTAAAGGATTAAATTGATTAATTAATATTTTAGAAATTATAGCCAATCAGAAGATCGTTAGGGACTAAGGGGGCAGAGATGTATTGAAAATTCAGAAAAGTTAAAATGCAGATAATTCAAAAATGGAAAAATTTAAATGAAGCTTAAGGTTTTATATAGTTTTACTATATGAAATTTTAAATTTTTTCATTTTAATGCTATGATTCAGTCCAGGGGTCTTATTTTCAAATTGCTACAAGGGGGGCAATTTTTGTCCAAAATATGCACTTCAATATACCGTCGGAACTAGGAAGAGTTGAATTTTCCGATTCTGGAGTCAGATTTTGCATAGGTAGCAATCTATTTGAGCTACAAGAGGATATATCTTAGGTACCTAAATTGCAACAATATTGAGGTATGGAAGTTCAGATTTGATTTTCTAGCATGGAAATGACCTGAATACGGTTAAAAGGTAGTGAAAATGAGGTTTGAGGCAATTTTAACCATTTTCAAATCAGTTGAATCTCAATTTTATCAGTATTTCATTGAGGCAAATTAGATGTTTTAGTGAATCAACCAACTTTCATCATTTGAACAGAGATATTTTGCAAATCAGTTGCAATGTAATGATGAAACAGAAAATTAAATCAGATGGAAGAAAGAGGTTAGAGAGAGTCTTTACAGTTGCAGGAGATGGATGTCTAAGTCGACAGATGGCAGTCGCAGGTTCAATCCGAGAATTCATCTTCATCCTATATTATTATTTCTTTCTTCCATTTGAAGGGTTCCAATTTTTGAAAAGAAGAAGTTCATTGCTGTGATACCATTAGGGATTCCAGTTTTTGCACTATGAGACCACTGGTTCTAGTATTTTGACATGTTCCCATATTGTGACACCATTTTCTTCAGCAGAACTCTCATGTGAACAACAATTGTAGAGATAATATAGATAGTTCTGAGATATTAGGTTGTTTCATGTTTTAATTTTATGCATCTGAATGTATAGTTTCAAGGAAATGAATACATATGAGCAATAATTTCACTAGTTTTGTTCTGGTTCTTGTCTCTTGTCTCAGCAATCTGTAAGTCTTATGTGGTTTTGGAACAAAGATTTGAGACCCATTTGCATCCCTTTTAGGTTGTATGTTTGATGTATTTTTCTGTTGGACCAAAGGGCCAAGTAAATGCTCAATATGTTTGAACAAGGTTACTAGTTATTTGAGAAGGATGTTTTGTGAGAATGAGACCTGAATGAACACTGATATCTGAATCACAAGGTGGTTGGATAGATCTGATGTCTGGGTATATGAGATACGTCCTAATGTCACAAATGTATGTTTTGAATTCATGGAATTGCCCAATGGATTAGGCACTGATCAGTTATAGAATCACTGGTTATACTGTTGCATTTTTTAGGTTTTGTTGAATCAACATCTTTAATCAAATGAATTTCCCTTTAATGTTGAAGAGCTATAAATAGAATGCCCTCACTCAGCTTACGAATTTCATTTTTTTTCATCTAGCTACTGCAGATATATGTTATTTCATAAGTTATTAGGAGAAATAAGGGTTTTATCTGCTTCATAATAGATTCAGTGTATGCTTTGACAATTGGTACCATATAAGGAATCTATAGGTTCACCCGCCTAGGTTTTGCAGAGCCTGAAGTGCAGAAGGAGTATAGCCTTATAGTTGGCCTGGTGTCTGAATGGATGTGTTGATAATGGGAGTTAGTTGCCCCTAGATATGTTTTGTTCTCATCAGGGTAATTGGAAACGGGTAACATTTTCAAACACCAACAAAATGGTGACTCTGCTGGGGATCTATATTGAATCAGATTTAAGACAAACCTTAAGAATTTAAAAGAAGAGATTCAATATAGCAAAAGAAGTGCATAAAAAATTTGCAGTAGTAGGTTATATGATGTGTTTTCTAGGTCTCTTACTCAAATATCATGCACCCTTGTTGAGCTTTATTCGTGGACAATAGTATGTTGTAAAACTAGATGAAAATAGTGTATTATGACTGTTATAGGTCTATCTTCAATCAGTTCAGTTTACAAGTATTGTTGAGAAAGTCCAGAGTCAAGAATTGCATTTATAAAGTGTAAATTCTTTTCAAGGTTTTAATGATCTGCAAGTTTCTCCTACATTGAAGGTCTGGTTCAGATTTGTCAAACAACAAATTATGTTTTATTTCTCACCAAGTGTGAGTGGCGACTCTCAAATCTCTGTACCAATTTGTTCCTAGTTGATTTCATTGCAAAATTTTGAAGGACTTTCAATTGTATGGGCAGATCTAAAATTGTTGATAGTTTCTTGGAAAGGAATTCTAAATTCTTGATAAGTTTTAAAGTGCTGTTTGAAATCTGCTATTATAAAGAAATTGAAATGTAAAAAGTAGATCATAGCAGTGATCACTTTTTCCTCTTGCAAAGAGGTGGTGGCTCTACAAAGTTTGATCAGTGGTGTAAAGGATTTTCACTCTTGCACCTGTGCCAAATCAGCAGATTGAGTTTAGCATCAGCACTTGAGGTATTTTGATTTTCATGTTTCTTTTCATGGAAGTCAGATGTTAGAATTAGTGCCTCTATTCAGTGATTTTCAGCACTAGAAAGAAGGGGTAGAAATTTTATTTTATAATGGAGTCAGATCTCAGATCTGAGATTAGTTTGCCAAATTCTGAGAGTCTAGAAATCGTGAATAATAATATTGCTATGTTGAATAGACTGGTCTACAAAAGGATTGTCAGTCTTATAAGATTTGAAGTAGGCAATACTCAAGGTTTAAGTGCTAAACAATGTTATTTAAGGCTTAAGTTAGTAATCAGTAAGGTGCCTTTTCATTGTAGACCTGAGGAATCTTCACTGCCTAGTGTTTTCCTGGATGTTCTAGTACCTGATTCAGTCGATGGGCCAACACCTATAACATTACAAATAATTTTTCAAATTGAAAAATTCATTGAGGAGATGGAAAGTGGTGATTATAGATTTCATGACATGTCTTCTAATAATAATGGATGTGCTGAAAGTCAGGGTAGTAATGAGTATAATGAATCCGTAGAGAAAGATCATTTGCCTTCTGAGTGTGAAGAGATGGATTTAGTTTCAAGTGAATCAGAAGAGTTTGACCAGCAAGAAGATGGATATGAAATTGAAAATCAGTCTTGTGATAGTGAATATGAGTTTGAGGAAGTTTGTGATAGCAGTAGAAGTGTTGATTGTTATGATGAAAATGAATGTTATAATGATTCTGATGTTTCATATTATTGTACTGATGTTACTACTACTATGAGTTCTTCATGTCATCCAGATAATGATTACAACCAGGAGAGGATTTGTGAGGAAGTCTTCTTGAGCTCTGATGAAATCTCTATTTTGTTGGCTCGTGATTTTGAAAATCATGTAAGTAATTCTAAGGATGTTCATATTTTACCTCATAGTTTTTCTTCATTTGGTCAAGTCAATTCCCCAATCTTTGATGTGGAAAAGGATACACAATTTGAAAGATCTTTATCAGATTTTGGAGGTGCATATAGTAATACCTCATATGTATGTGCACAAGATGACTTGATAGATGCAAGGGATGTGTTTGAGGGGAGTTTTTCTTCTATCACAAGGTTTTCTCATGTTGGTGATTGCAGTGAAATATGTTTCGGTACTTCTGATGAAGAGGGAAACATTGAAAATGATGTTGTTGATTCTGAGTTTTCCTTTTACATTGACAAGTTTTATACTGATCAGCCTGATGGTAATTTTGCAAAGTTAAAGGTTCATTCTAATGCTATGTTAAATGAAGATAAATATTGTGATCAACATATTTTGGATCAGCATTTTCAAAGTAGTTTTTCAGAATTGGTGACTAACCAGTTATTTCAATGTGAAGAGTTTTCAGTCAGTGGTAAGTCTGATGTGATGAGTAATATCACTGCAAAGAGGCAGAGATCAGATTTTGTGTACCTTTCACAGCCGGAGACACAAGGTGAGTTGTATTTTCTTGACATATACAACTTGGCGAATAAAGTGGAGTGTGAATGTTTTGTGTTTCCTCCTGATAGCATGCACCCATCATATGTTTATGATGGTTCTCAGTTTAATTTTTATAATCAAGAGCATGTTGATGTTCTCTTTCATAGTGAGCAAGAGGTTAAAGTTATGCCAAGTTTTTATGTGCATTATGAAAGTGAAGATGTTGATTTTATTTTGCCAAGTGATTCGGTTCATGATGCTAATCTAATTGGTGAAATGGGTAGAAGTATTTTCAGCTTACCTCAGAAAGATGTAAATGAGAATTAGGTTTTTGATAGAGGTAAGAAGTTCTAAAAATTTTGGTGGCTAGGGGCCATCACATGTACATAGTAGTTGTAGTTGTTTTTGCTATCAATAAAGGTGTTCGAGAGAGAAGTTTTGAAGTTTTTGGGAATGGTCTGCTTCTCCCAGAGATTTGAATTCTTTCCATGCCCATAAGGGACATGCATCCCCAGAAAGAGCCAGTGTTGGGACTGAAAATTGCATGGTCCATTTTCAATCACATTTTGAAAATTTTGAGAAAATCATGCCCTAAAGTGCCTTTTATGCATATGTGGTTAGTTGTCGGTCTGAGGCCTAGATTGTGTTTGAGTGGCTTAACACCTTTCATTTGACATATGCATGTGATCCATAGTGTCATTCTGACATTTTGAACTATTTAGCGAAGTCCCATTTTGAGCTAGTGTCAAAATTTGCAATTTTGCCTAAGTGTCAAATAGCGACAAGAGGCTCAGTTTGTCTTTGAATATCTTTTACCCAGGAATGTGTCATGACCCACCACTTTGGGAGTGTTTAGTGTCCATAACAGAGAACCTATGTTTCAATTTTCAAATCATTTCGAATCTATTTGAATAGGTTTCGAACCCCTCAAAGTTGGTAATTTACTATTTTGTGCATTTGACTAGTTCACAATTTTGGGAAGCCCTATTCGACCAATCATATCTTTGACCCAGTTGACCCAAATGAAAAAATTCTTTTTGCATTGTGTTCTAGGGGTCAGATACTTCACATGTCTAAACTTTGAGATCATAACAAATCCATTTGATCAGTCTACTAACATGGTTAAAAACCTAGTTTATATTATTTTGTTATGACTAAGATATCTAGATTGATCCGTACCCCTATTCGGCGCGTTATAACTTTGACCCTGTGATTGATTAGCTTGAATGGATTATACCATCATGTTGTGTCCTAAAAATCCTTGAAGTATGCCAGTTCTTAAGTCATGACGAATCCATCTGCATACTTTCACATGTCTGTACATTTGCCAAAAATTACTTTTTGACACATTTCTCAGTCAAAATTTCCAGGTGCCTGTTTTCGGAAATTTGCCAAATGTGCCCTGTGATTCGTCATGAGCCCAAAACATGGAATTATATTCTCTTCATGGAAAAGAACTTGTATCCTAGTTTTTATAATTCCAAGTGATCAATAACCCAATTTTATAATGCGGAACCCAAGCCCAGTTTATGTTTTTTTTAACATTGTTTGCTTGCAAGTTAATTGAAGTATGGATGTTTGGCAATTAAAATCTCCAAACTGAGAATTCATCATGGGCTAAAAACTTGCAGTGTGATAGAGTATGCAGGATTGAACACACGTCGATTTGCGTGGCCTGGTTACTTGATTGAATTAGTTTTTAAGGCCAGCTGGCAGGTCTCCGAACACAAATTCACAGTTTGCAAGCAAGAAGTGAAATAAGTTTTAATGATGAAAAGAATGAGGAGGTGTTGTCTGCAGAAAACATTATCAAATAAATAAAATATCAAATCCATCCTCTATTTGATGCTTACATTAACATTATAAAATCTGAGAATTAATTTGGAGTCCACCCAATCAATTTATTTTTTATTTATGTGGGTCCAATTAAAATATTTTAACAAGAAGTCAAAGGGGAGAAATAAAGTGTGAATACTTTATTTTAAAACATTGCAATAAACATAAAAAGCGCAGCAAATAAGGAAGGCATTTGTTTTAAATGACAAAAGCCGCCAATTTAAACGAGCTCCACAGGCAAAATGAGACAGAGCATGTGAATGACTGGGAAGTCCACGTTTTTAGTGTAGGGAGAATCCAATAGTAGATATAAAAAGGGAAGCAAGCGGATAGAAGAGGGTAGACCAAGAAAATGGAGATGGCAATATAGAAGAAGGAACCTGCAGTGTCACAAACAAGAAGACCCACGCCCAAGGAAAGAGATGCCAAGTTTTGAAGGGAGGAATCCACATTAAAATCAGAAATCCCCAAGTTATGAAGCCGCTGAGCAATAGTATTCACACAAATGTTTAAGAGAGAGCCCGATGTAAACCAGCAGGCAATCCACACAACGAAAGAGTTAGCCACAAAGGAGAAGCCGTAGCAATACAAGAAAAACCCATGCCCGCAGGAGGAAAGTGCCACATGGCAGCTAATCGTAACACCGGAGAGTGAATTTCAAAGGCTTACGCCCTTACGGAAAAGGCTTGAACGTATGAGCAGGAGAAGGAAGAGGGTAGGTTTACGCTCCTACGTTGGACATAAGAACGTAAAGCAACATTTGAACCGTATGGTCGGAAGGAGATTTTTCAAAGCCTCCGGTGCTACGATGGCAAAGGTATGGCAAAGGTTTGAGCATAGGAACGTAAGTTCAACTTTCAAGGGTCTCGGTATTACGAGTATCCCGCGTGAGCGTAAAAGAAAGTTAAATATGATGGATTGAAATGGAATGGTTTAAAGGATTAAATTGATTAATTAATATTTTAGAAATTATAGCCAATCAGAAGATCGTTAGGGACTAAGGGGGCAGAGATGTATTGAAAATTCAGAAAAGTTAAAATGCAGATAATTCAAAAATGGAAAAATTTAAATGAAGCTTAAGGTTTTATATAGTTTTACTATATGAAATTTTAAATTTTTTCATTTTAATGCTATGATTCAGTCCAGGGGTCTGATTTTCAAATTGCTACAAGGGGGGCAATTTTTGTCCAAAATATGCACTTCAATATACCGTCGGAACTGGGAAGAGCTGAATTTTTTGATGCTAGAGTTAGATTTTGCACAAGTAGCAATCTGTTTGAGCTACAGAAGGATTTGTCTTAGGTACCTGAATTGCAACAATATTGAGGTATGAAAGTTCAGATTTGATTTTCTAGCATGGAAATGACCTAAATATGGTTAAAAGGTAGTGAAAATGAGGTTTGAGGTGATTTCAACCATTTTCAAATCAGTTGAATCTCAATTTTATCATTATTTCATTGAGGCAAATTAGATGTTTTAGTGAATCAACAGGCTTTCATCATTTGAACAAAGATAATTTGAAAATTAGTTGCAATGTAATGATGAAACAGAAAATCAAATCAGATGGAAGAAAAAGGTTAGAGAGAGTCTTTACAGTTGCAGGAGATGGATTTCTAAGTCAACAGATGGCAGTCGTAGGTTCAATCTGGGAATTCATCTTCATCCTATATTATTCTTTCTTTCTTCCATTTGAAGGGTTCCAGTTTCTAAAAAGAAGAAGTTCATTACTGTGATACCATTAGGGATTCTAGTTTTTGCACTATGAGACCATTGGTTCCAGTATTTTGACATGTTCCCATACACTGACACCATTTTCTTCAGCAGAACTCTCATGTGAACAACACTTGTAGAGATAATATAGATAGTTCTGAGATATTAGGTTGTTTCATGTTTTAATTTTATGCAGCTGAATGTATAGTTTCAAGGAAATGAATACATATGAGCAACAATTTCACTAGTTTTGTTCTGGTTCTTGTCTCCTGTCTCAGCAATCTATAAGTCTTATGTGGTTTTGGAACAAAGATTTGAGACCCATTTGCATCTCTTTCAGGTTGTATGTTTGATGTATTTTGCTGTTGGACCAAAGGGCTAAGTAAATGCTCGATATGTTTGAACAAGGTTACTGGTTATTTCAGAAGGATGTTTTGTGAGAATGAGACTTGAATGAACACTGATATCTGAATCACAAGGTGGTTGGATAGATCTGATGTCTAGGTATATGAGATACGTCCTGATGTCACAGATGTATGTTTTGAATTCATGGAATTGCCCAATGGATTAGGCACTGATCAGTTATAGGATCACTGGTTATACTATTGCATTTTTGAGGTTTTGTTGAATCAACATTTTTAATCAAATGAATTTCCCTTTAATGTTGAAGAGCTATAAACAGAATGCCCTCACTCAGTTTACAAATTTCATTGTTTTGCATCTAGCTACTGCAGATATATGTTATTTCATAAGTTATTAGGAGAAATAAGGGTTTTATCTACTTCATAATAGATTCAGTGTATGCTTTGACAACTAGTACCATATAAGGAATCTATAGGTTCACCCGCCTAGGTTTTGCAGAGCCTGAAGTGCAAAAGGAGTATAGCCTTATAGTTGGCCTGGTGTCTGAATGGATGTGTTGATAATGGGAGTTAGTTGCCCCTAGATATGTTTTGTTCTCATCAGGGTAATTGGAAATGGGTAACATTTTCAAACACCAACACGTTGTCTTGCTGCATTTTCACTACTGATCTCATATATCTCCCTCTTTCATATATATCTCCCTCTTTTCTTTGTATTGATAAGATTTTTGCATATTTCTCCCTCTTTGACATAAATGCCAAAGATGTAGCATCTTTATCTTGCAAAATATAAACTTTGGCTTCTTGTTGTTTTTTTTCCCTCTATCACCATGCTTGTGACTGATTTGGAGTTTTTGTTCCTACTGTCATCTTTTGCATCAACCTGTTAATATTTCAATGCTTTATTCCTGTTGATGTAGGGCAGCTTCCTTGTTGCCTTAAACTACTTGAGTTAGGGGTATGACCCCCAACTTGCCTCTAAGATATTCATAGGCATCCTTGGGCAATGGTTTGGTGAAGATATATGTAGTTTGTTCCTTTGTGTGAATGTATTCCAATTTCACTTGTTTTTCTTCTACCAATTCTCTGACATAATGATACTTGATTGCAATATGCTTGGTTTTTGCATGCATTACTAGATTTTTTGATATGTTTATAGCACTTGTATTATCACAATACAATATCACAGGTTTTGTTACCTCTTCTTTCATTCCTTCCAATAGATGTGTGAGCCATACAATGTTTATGCAATTGACTGCGCCTACCACATATTCTGATTCTGCAGTGGACTGGGATATACATGTTTGTTTCTTGCTAGTCCAGGTAACCAGCCTTTTGCCTAGAAATAATGCACCTCCACTTTTACTTTTTCTATCATCAATGTTTCCTCCCTAGTCTGCATCTGTATATGCATTGAGCTCAAATTTTCCATTCTTTTTGTAGTATAGACCAAAGCCATTAGTTCCTTTGAGATATCTCATTATTCTTTTTACTGCTATGAGATGATTTTCTTTAGGATTAGCAAAGAACCTAGCCACTATTCCAACTACTAATGCTATGTCTGGTCTACTATGTACAACATATTGTAGTTTTCCAATCATGGATCTGTACATTGTTTGATTGACTTCAGTTGACTCATCATTTTTGGACAGCTTATTTCCTGTGGCCATTGGTGTGCTGACTGGTTTGGATTCCTCCAATCCAAAAATTTTGAGAATTTCTTTGATGTATTTTTATTGTGTAACAAATATTCCATGTTTGAGTTGATGTACTTGCAATCCAACAAAAAATTTGATTTCTCCAAACATAGACATCTCAAATTCATGTTTCATTTTGTCAGCAAAGCCTTTGCAAAGTATTTCCTTACCACCAAAAACTATGTCATCCACAAAGATTTTAGATACAATAATGTCTTTACCTTCTTCTACTTTGATGTACATGTTGCTATTATCATCAGTTCTTTCAAATCCAATTTGCACTAGATACTTGTGAAGTCTCTCATACCATACTCTAGGTGCTTGTTTCAAACCATAAACTGCTTTATGTAACTTACACACCATATCCGTGTTGTTTTCATCAACAAATCCTTTTGGTTGTTCAATGTAGACTTCTGCTTCTAGTATACCATTTAAGAAGGCAAATTTTACATCCATCTGATAAACTTTAAAATCTTTGTAGGCATCATATGCAAGTAAAGTTCTTACTCCTTCCATTCTAACAACAGGAATGAATGTTTCTCCATAGTCTATTCTTTCTTCTTGAGCATAACCCTTGCATACTAGTCTAGCTTTTTTTTTGGTAATCTCACCATTCTTATCTAGCTTGTTTCGGAATACCCATTTTGTGCCAATCACATTCTTGTCAGTTGGTCTGGGAACCAAACTCCAAGTTTTGTTTTTTCTTATTTGATCAATTTCTTCTTCCATAGCTTTATACCAGTCATCATCTTCTAATGCACCATATACTGTCTTGGGTTCAGATTTGTTGATCAGACATGATTCATGTCTTAGCCTGTTCCTTGTCATTGGTCTTGCATCTTTGTCACCAATTATCTGTTCAGCAGGGTGATGTCTTTTTACATATTTGGATAATCTTGGCTCTATCCTTGTTTCCATGTTTGATCTTTCGGATTCAGGATCACTATGCACTTCATTGTCAGGTTCTTCTTCATTATGTGTATTGTCTTTAGAATCAGGTTGTGCATTTTCTTGATTCTGCAACTCGGCTTCTGAATGCAACTCGATATTCACTGGTTGTGATTCGGCTAAAATTGATACTTGTTGTTGATTTTCAATTTGATTGACATCATCCTCATCAATAGTCATTCCTTCATAAGAATACACAAAGGTTCTGTACTTTTCCATTTTCTTTGGTACTTCAGCTTGGATTTCTGTGTGCTCATCAAAATTTACATTTGCACTTTTCACAATTTTGTTAGTGTTAATATTCAAGCACTTATATGCCTTACTTCTAGTGGAGTAACCAAGAAATATACCTTCATCACTTTTTGCATCAAATTTTCCATTTCTGACATCTTTAAGGATAAACCATTTACAAACAAACACTTTGAAATGTTTTACATTGGGTGAGTAACCATACTATAATTCAAAAAGTGTTGTATTTGTACCTTACTTGACTTGTACTCGGTTCAGTGTATGAAGAGCTACACTTATAGCTTCTCTCTAGTATTTTAGAGCAACAGTCTTTTCCATCATTAGTGTTCTAGCACAGTCAATTACAGATATGTTTCTTCTTTCAGCAATTCCATTCTATGGGGGAGTTCTAGGAGCTGACGTTTGTCTTTTGATTCCTTTGTCATTGCAGAATATCTCGAATTCATTTGATGTAAATTCACCACCTCTATCTGATCTTAGGCATTTCAAGCTTTTTCCAGTATCCTTTTCAACTCTATCCACATACCACTTAAACATTTGAAAAGCATCAAATTTTTGTTTTAAGAACATAACAATCATCATCCTGGAATAGTCATCAACAAATAGCATTATGTATTTATCTCCTCTATAGCTTTGTATTTCCATTGGACCACATAAGTCAGTGTGAACTAACTCAAGTATCTCTTTAGATGTATAGTTTTTGCTTTTGAAACTTGACTTTGTTATCTTTCCTAGCTGACATTGTTTGCACATGATATTATCAGGCTTCTTCAATTTTGGTAAACCTCTGACTTTCTTCATTTTACTGATGTTGACTAGATTGTCAAAGTTGACATGACATAATCTTCTATTCCATAACCATTCATCATCAAATTTTGCAAATAGACATGAAACATCATCCATATCAAGGTAAAACAAATTACTCTTTGTTTGATCTCCTTTTCCTATCAGTTTACCATCAGTATCATAGATTTTTGTAGTTTTGTTTTCAAATTCCACTTTGCAACCTATATTGCCTAACTATGAGGCACTCAGTAAATTGTAGTTTAATCCTTCAACATAATATGCATTGTCACATGAAATTTGTTCTGTGAGCTTAATGGAACCTTTTCCTTTGATTTGACATGGAGCATCATTACCAAATCTAACACTATTTCCATCATACTGAGTAAAGTTAACAAACTTTACTTTTGTCTCTAGTCATATGATGTGAGCATCCACTGTCTATGATCCATCTATCATTCTTGTTTATACATGTTACTAGTGTTATGGTCTCTTCTTCATCAGATTGGTCCTTCATGGCTACATAAACAACTTCATCATCATTGTCATTAGAATTTTCTTCAACAATATAACACTTCTTACCTTTTTCTTTGTAATCTATGTTGTCATCATCTCTTCTGTTCTTGTATTTGTTGCCTTCCTTGGAATCCTTTTTCTATGGACACCTTGCAACAATATGACCTACTTCATTGCAATTGAAACAAATGATAGGCATCTTACCTTTGAATTTTCCTTTGCCCCTGTGAAATCTTCTAGCGAGCAATGCTTCCAATTATTCCACATCTTCCTCATCAGTGCTACTATCACTGGATTCATACTTCATTTTTCTTCCTTTCTTTGATTTCACCTGTTCAGCATCTTTCAATGATAACTTGGCCTTAAAAGAGATTCAACATTTTCAAGTCTGTAGTTGTCAAAGTTAGATAACTCAAATGCAATGAGTCTACCGATTATACCTTTAAAACTTAGATTATTTCCTGGTATACATCTAAGCTCTTGTATTGCTAATACTCTAATAGCATAGATAGGGAGCAAGGTTCTTAAGAACTTACTATTAACAGTATCTTCATCCAGTTGACCACTCAAGCATCTTATTGCACTTACCACTTCCTTTATTCTTGCACCATACTGAGAAGCATTCTCATTTTCTTCCATTTTCATGTCATCAAACTTTCCTCTGAGACTTTCTCTTTTTTCTCTTTGTACATTCTAATCTCCTCCATAGATTTCTGATAGGGCTTTCTACATTTTGAATGTAGTGTCACATCCTTTGATATCATCAAATTCAGCATAGCTAAGTGCAGAGGCAATTTCCAGCATTGTCTGATTGTGTTCTTGCTTGTTTTTCATGTCTTCTGTAGTAGGAGCACCTGTTGGATCTATATGTTCAATGAAAATTGAATTTTGGGCATAATCTCCTATGGATCCAAGATGTAGCTTCATCAAACTTTGCCATGCAACAAAGTTGTCTTTGTTGAGCTTGGGAACTTCTCTCTTTGCCATTTTGATATTTTCTGCTTGTAGTCCTTTTAAACTGAATCAACAGTCAGGCTCTGATACCAATTGTTAGAATTCTTTAGAATAACTGAGAGGGGGGGTGAATTAGTTATTCAAGGTCCAAAATTCCCTTTTAATACCTTTTTACTACTTTTAATGAATCCATACACTTTTCATTCATCTAGACTTAAATCAATCATATAAGCAAGTTATTGTAAATCAACATGCAAAGATAAAACATTCAAGATCAAAACATGACACAATGATTTACGTGGAAATCCAATTTTGAGAAAAACCACGAGTAACATGCTACTTGATTCTCACTCTTCTGAAGTGATGCCCTGTTAAAAGCCTACCCTGTTAAAGGCTTACAACACACTGTTAAATGTGACCCTGTTAAAGGATTTCACCAAACTGTTAGGAATGGGCTTGGTTAAAGGTCTTTAGAACATTATCTTGGAATGTCACCCTATTAAAAGATTTATCTAATGGCTATTAAACCAACCTAAGTCCATAGGATTTAAACTTACTATTACAATTGCTAGAAAGTAACGATAATGGTCTTTTGATCTGATATAACTTACAACATACTTTGCAGATTTTAGATCACACTTTTAGTTCAATCCTTATGCTTGGCTTTAATCACTCCAACTCTGTCTGCTTGTCTTCCTCTCAAGCTTCATCTCCTTGAGTCTTCTTACTCATTCTGCCAATGCAATCATCCTTGTGGTCATCTATCCAAACAGAGTTTCTGTGCTTTCTCCTCCTTAGCACCATCTTCAGTACTTCATGCTTTCATACTTGACCACCTCTCTCTCTCTCTCTTTCTTCATTAACTTATGTCTTCTTAAATAAAGATTTGATTTTCCTTTGCCGCTCAATTCTCCCTCTCCAATTTTAGGGTTTCAAAATGGATTAGGTAGGATACAATGTATCTACCCCATATCTTGTTCACTTCTAGAAACTTTTTTAGTTGTATCCTTAAAAATGTTCTACATGATGTTCTGTGCCACCAGCTCATCATTCTTATCTTCCTTTTAATTCACAAATTTCTAGATAACAACCTTGTTGGCTTAGATCTGGCGAATCTTCAATTTTCAAAATAATGCAGCAGCTCAACATTATTGAGTTACTGGTGCTCAGCACCTTTGTGTTACTCGACACCTATACCTGCTCGGCACTTGGTTCTACTCGGCACTTGATTTTGTTGGGTACTTGATTCTACTCAGCACTTGGTTCTATTTGAAACTTGATAAAATCTATGTCACTCGGCATCTGAACTTGCTCGGCATCTAAAATTTACTCGGCATCAACTAGGAATTTTCTCGGCTCTTACTAGCTTGCTTAGCTCCTTCTCTCTAATGAACTTAGTTGAGCTTTACAAAAGACTTAGCTAAAACCTTAAATCTTTGATATGTTTTAGTATGCCCATTCTTTGTATCTTATAGTATGTCATCAAATACACTTTTTCATCAATGGCTTAGCTGATCCTTGTACTTCATTACAACATCATAACTTCAACCTTTCTCTAGGTGTTCTAGTTACATCTTATTGATTTCCTCCACCTTGACAATCAACTAATTGGTAGTATTTGGATCACTAAAGCAATTGTCATTCCTGCAAGTAGCAAGTTTGACATCAATGACAAAACAATGATTGAAGACATTCTTTACTAGTTCCATGATAAAAAAATTTCTTATGATCATTTCAATCATTTCCATATATATATATATATATATATACGTAAGTTAATAATGGTTATTATTCTTGTTTTAAAAATGGCCGCATGAGGATCAGTAGGGACCCATGGAGTTTAGCTAACTGCCAAGGTAACTTCTACATGATATATGTGATTACACTTTCCCACTTGCATAGTAGGTTCCTACATGTCTTTGTGTGCCTCTGAGAATTTAGATGTCGATTTATATGTTGGAACCTTTGAGTTAGTATACTTTTAGGATTCCTGGACTTATAGCGATTTATGCTTTGTGATTTTGGTTAGCCTATTTGGGACTTGAGATTATCTCCTCAGCATGGTGGGAGTGGACCACTTAGGTACGACGCGGTCGGGTGGTAGTGTTTTTTTGACTCTTATCATTTGAGATTTATTGAGACATCATGGCTGATGCATCCTTCATGATGGTGGATATGTATCCTTTCATTGATTATTAGCATATGTTAGATGATGTTATCTTATGCTTATATTTGCATGTTAGATTACTTTCTATATATGATGTAGTATATGTTAGGTGTGACATTCCTACTATGTTAATACCGATGATCTCTTCGGTGATTTGGAATGTTATGCACGGAGTGATGGCTAGGGTCGACGATGGTCTAATGATGCTATTAACGATTGGGAGGAACTGTGCACTTAGTTTATTATGTTTGATCTTTTATGATGGATGTTTATATCTACTATGATGATGTATCATGTATGACATGTGATTATCTTTACTTTGATGTATCATGGATTATAATAGGATGATGTACCTTATTCCACATATGTATATTCTCTTAAGCTTTTTCATACCTTGTGACATGTACTGTGGATGATTGAGCATTTAGAAATGTAATGTATAAACATTGGACTTATCATTATTATTTCATGTGGTTGCTGTATTAGATGGATTCAATAATGTTAGTTGATTTAGATGTAATTCAAAATTTAAGAGATCCTTAAAGAATGTAATCTGTTGTGTATGTTATGTTTACTTTTAGATGGGCATTGCTATTGCTTCCATTATGGTGCATAAGTTATATGTGGTATTTACTTTAATATTTTAAAAATGAAAAATGCTACGAAACTTAGCGAAATTCTAGGTTAATTCTATGGATCCCTTGGCGGGGCATTACAATACATGAAACCTTTATTCGTAAGGGAACATTAATGGTGACCATAAGTATGTAGATCAGATCCATTCTGCTCAAAGCACATACTTTACAATTCATAAACTAACAATAAAGATAATTCATCCTTGTCTCTTGCAAAAGACCGCCATTCTTTCTTTTAAGCCACAACAATTGATTAATATTTTTTGTTATGCTAATAAACATATTCAATTGTTGTTACCACTAACAAGTATATAAGTAGAATTGTTCTTGATACTTAAGGCCATTTTCCATAGGGTACATAGTGATTATTTCACATACATGGTGAGAAATAATGAACCAAATCACATCTTTTCTCAAATTGTAATAAGTTTTATGACCGAAATTATCGCATGCATAACAACAAGTCCTATTGAAAGAGGGATACCTTTAAGCATTTTGTTTTCTTACCAGGGGATTCTTGAATGATGTATTTTTCTTCAGATCTTGCTTATCACCTAGGCATCCAAAATATTGTTCATTATTTTTCTTTAGCTTTACTATTTTGATCTACACATTCATTATTACATCCTAAACAATATTTATCCTTGTGATTATTTTGCATGATGAAATATGATCTAGGATTGCATTATTCTTACATACCTTTTCCTTTAGATTCTCCAATTTTTATTTTGTTGTGAAGCATTTTTTATCATCTCCTTGGAGCTTTCTTCATTCTATTGTCATTCCTCTATAGTCATTTCCAATTTAGAAAAAGTTTACCATACATCAATTAGATATCCTTTCACCCATTCTTTAATGTCATTTGTTTTTCAAGTTCCTCATCAATATCTATAATTTATTTTGATTCTTCTAGTTCCAGATCTAGATCTACACCACCACTCTTTGATCTCTTCACTTTTCATAGTTTTTGTTTAAGACCAACACTTATTTCATTTGATTTCTTCAAATATTGATTCACTTTATTATGTCTCTCTTTGAACTTTCAAATCGGATATCTAAGTTTTGTAATGCATGCATGCATCTCCCTAGGGTTCTCTTTGAGCCCTTCATTTTTTAGACTCGGTACTCTTTATATCATTCATCATGATCTGGCAGTCTTCATTTGATTAGCAATCACCTTCCATATGTTCAACCATCCAAGATCTCCCTTAAGCAGTTAAACTCTATCACGAAGGGACTAAGCTCTGATGCCAATTATTGAACATGCTTAATAACTGAGAGGGTGTCGAATCAATTATCCCCACACACTTACTAAAAAAAATTAGCTATCACTAAATAATTAATAACTATCAACAAATACTTAAGATTTGTTTGTTAAAGCATAATAAATCACCATAAAAATGATAAACATGAAAGAACAAAAACATATATACAATCAACACCATGATTCATGTGAAAAACCCAATTTTAGAAAAACCAGAAAGAAGATAATTATCATGAAATGAAAGCACTTATAAAGGAGACACCAATTATGGAGATTTTACCAAAAAAGGGTCAAATATAAGAAATTCTTACAATAACAATGGTTATTGTCAATAAGCTTCATTTTCAGAGTCACTATGCCCATAAATACAAAAGGGCTCACTGTGAATACTAAATAGACTTAAATCTAGTATATGAAATATGAGAGTAGAACAACCATAGAGTGTAGCTATTAGAACTTCATAATTAAGTCAACTTCTACCTACACCTCCTCGAACCAACTACTCAAATTATGTATAGAATATGCAACTATAATCTTCTTTTCACCTTTACATTCACTAGATTATGCACACACACTCGGATACTAAGAGGTTCTTCTTTATTTATATCATTATCTAGGTATACATATGTCAAATTCATGTAATAATTGTGTGATATCATTGATGCAATGATTGTTAAATTTAGTTACAAGCATCATATCTCAATCAAGGATATACATTAGTTTTACTCACATGTTTCATTATGATTTATAGGACGTGGTTAAGATATTACAATGTTTACCACATATTGTCAACACAATTGGAATGCCACAACCAAGACCAAAAGATACAAAACCTAAAAACATCGATGCCACTAATGAAACCAAATCACCACAAGTTGTGGCCAATACATCTAGTTATCTTCAAATTAGATCAAATATCAAGTATGTTTGAATGAGCACTTTGTAGCTGTAACAATTTCTAGTGACCAACAAGCATAAATATGTGTACCGATTATAGACACCTAAATTTGATTACATAATTAAGTGATCTTATTTAGTTCTCTCCTAAGGCATAATTAATTAAATTTGTAATATCTAATTAATTTATGTCATCCCCTAGTTAATTAATCTAATTGATTAACTATAGTTCAATTAATAAATCAAATGACAACCAATAGTTTGATTTTTAATTAAATCCCCCTTCCTCTATAGAAAACTAAATAATTGGAAAATACCTATTTGATTTAATTTTCAAATTCTTTTTTGATTAAATAATACCCCTTAGTCAACCCTCAACCCTATCCTAACCCCTAACCCAATCCTAACTCTTTGGTTCAAACTCAACCCAACCCATCTACCCATACTAAGCCTATTTGATTAACTAATTAAACCTAGTTGATTAAGTGACCTACTTGCATTTATATAACATCCACACTTGCCTCCTAATAACTCCCTAATCCTACCCTAATCATTTGCACAAATTTAAACATGGGGATTAAGAAATACTAACCTAAACCCAAGTCATCTGTAGTCATATTCTCCCACTCCCCAATTACATGCATTAATGTCAACCTTAAATTCTCTTACATCCTTCTTACACAATCCAACCACCTCTTACACCTTTGTCCCCTTCACATCCGCCAAAATGGTTGCATTCCCTCCAAAACCTTAATCCCCTCATATTCATTCTCCTTGTGACACTTTTCATAGGGCTATGAATTTGAGAAAGCACAATCCATGTGCCCCCCTTTCCTTGCATCTAAACAACTCTTGAGGTTTCTCCAAGTTTTCATCTTGATCATTCATTTCCATCTCTCCTTGCCTATAAGTAAAACCCTTCACTCCTTCATTTTCATCCACCTTTTATGCATTTTTACCATGCCATTTTGAGAGAAATAATCACCAATCATACCCTTATTATATGCGAAAATTCCTCCACACATACACACTTCAATCCTTCATCTATTTTAATAGTTTATCTTAATCCAATCCTTGAAGCATTGAGCATTCATTGAGCACAAATACCTCATCTTGGACCAAATACACACATCAAAAGAGCTACACTACTTTGAGAGGTTTGTATTTTAGTTACTTAAAGCTCTTTTATGGTATTTTTATATGTGTTACAATAATCTAGTATGTGAATGTTTAGTAGTGCTTCTTGTTCTTAGCACACAAGTTTTACTTGTATACACTGATAAGTGAACCATAAGTAGAACTAGGTACACAAATAGAAATGTACTAAAAATTATGAGATATCTATATTTTGAATAATTATTTTACATACATATCCAAAAACTTGCATCTCACTACCAACACTGATGGTTCACTAAATACATCAAAAATCCCAAGTGTGTCAAAAACTAATTAATGCCACTAAAGTTCTAGTATGGAGGTTTTGACATCAATGACAACCAAGGCCAACACCAAGAAGCCAAGTCTAACATCCTTAAACTTAGTGATATCTTATCTCTTTTTAAGTTTTACCTATGATCATTTCTCTCTCTTTCTCTCTTTTCATTTACCATAAGCATGAGGTGGAATCATACTCCCATTAAAGTGGGGACTAAATATACCATCCTAAATTGTAAGCATGTGAATTTGATGCTTAATTAGACACCATTTTAGCATGGATGGACTCTTCATTAATTTTTGTTACTCTAGATCCACATTCCCTACATTTTTGGCCCTTTTGTCACTTTCCAACTACCATTTTCAATTTCACCTCCGTCTTGAAGCAAGAGGTTGCCTACTCCAACCTCTTTCATATTTTTTTCCTACAAATTTAAATTGGGCACATGTTTTTTGGTTAAGTAGGATTTCTAGATTCTCATTAGCTTGCTACATCACCTAGATCCTATGAGTGCTAATTTTTCCATGTATTTTCATGAGACATGGATTCATGTTGAATCATTACTCATGAAATATGGGTCAATGAGTTTGAACCAAAAATTACATAGTTAAATCCTGATAGCAATATCACAAACCTATCCTCTTCATCTAGATATACACAATCAATATTTTCAAGATTTATTCTACAAATTTTCAACTCAAACATTCTCAAGCAAGTTTTCAAGCATTCTAAAATGTAATAAAGGAAATATTATCTCCCTTGTTAAAGGACAAGAAAAGGAGTCCACCATCAAGGAAGAATATCATAGTACAAGAATTCACTTACATACATCCAAGATTTCAAGGCTTAAACTCTTAAATTCATCCTTGTCTCTCTCCAAAATAGGCATTGTGGAAAACTACATCTATTACACAAGGTTTTATCTTTTAAGATTTCATTTTGGATTTTTTTGCGTAGTCAAAGTTATTGCATCAATCTACTTGATCACATTTAAAGAAGAATTTGCATTGCCAAGGTATAATACATTTCATTTTTAATTAATTTATTAATATATAATAGCATGGTTTCTTTAATTTGATTTCATTTCACAATTGATCTCAAACTAGGGTTTGATTGAGGCAAACTCCCCACTACATAATATATTCCTCATTTGTGTGTGTGGGTATAGGTGGACTCGTACCAAATAAAATCTAAAAAGTTCAATACTTCGTGAATAGCCTATAATTTGAATAAGTTAAAAGTGCCAAGAATAGGGTGTCATGAGTGACCTCATCCTTGAAAAAATGCATCAATTCAAAATATCTGGCTACTGGCATCTTCTCGCTTTTGTTTTTACCATTTGTATGGAGCTGTATATTCCCTATCATTTTTTGTGTAAATTAAGTCAATCATTTCCTCCATTTCATCTTAGTTCTCATATATCACTAACATGTTTTCATATTAGTGATGGAATCATGATACTCATTCAATTCTTAGAAACTACTAATCTTATTAGGTTATCTCTCATTCCTAATATGCAATAGAAAATAGGATTAATCCCACTTTTTTATTGTATAACCACCCGAACTCTCTCCCATCATTTTTACACTAAAATGAAAACTATTGAGCATTTTTGAGGTATTCTATGCACAACATCTATGGAGTTTATTATTTTGCATTATACTTGTTATTTTTCCACAAGATTTATCCTAGAAATCAACCCTTTTAGGCCTCTCTTCAAGAATCAATAATATTTTGGATACAAGGCTAGTAGGGAAAGGAATCCAATTAGATATCATATCTAATAGCCTAACAACTTAACAAGAGTACACATGGAAGAAAGCACATTATTTTAGAGTAGACAATTGAATTCATAGATTTACTGATGATAAAATATGCCATCAACCAACAACCAACATGCCCAACTACAAGGCCTCTTGGGTTGCAGCCCTAACAATGAATTTACAACATCAGAGCTTGAAATACACAATATTTAGGCTTTCTCTCTCTATCTTCTAACATCATCATTATACTTTCCTACGTCAAATCTAAGTTCTTATATACCTGTCTAGACCACAAGTCATTCATTCAGGAATTTAATTACAATATAGGTCCTGCCTTGGAGGTGCAAACCAAAACTCAAGAAATGGGCATCAATTGTTCACATGCTCTTGAAGGTAGCTCCAAAAAAATCATGGAGTTGACTTCCAGCTATGCTAGATGCCACATCATCATAGGAAAATGAACAAGAGAAATAATACGCCATATTGGATGAAATCACATGAAACAACAATTGGAGAAATGCTCCATAACTCAAAGCACACGACACATGAACTTATGAACTCTTATGATAAGGATCTAAAATGGGTTCTTAGCATGATGTAAACCATGCTCAACTCAAAACTAAAAGAAACAACAAATACTCCATGACTAGTAGATTATTATAGAAAACAAAGCAATATTTTTGTTTGATGCAAGATTGCTCATTGACCCAAGATACTCTTCCATCAGATACCTAGGTTAAGTAAAGGACTGATGTCCACATCAGGAAACTCAAATATTATGACTTGAATCATAAAGATCCAACTTATCTTGTGTTTTCTATGAATTGTCTTCAACTGGTTTATACTTCCACTGAACTAGATACTCCAAGTAGTCTCTCTCTACTACTCTCACTTACTCTTCTATCTAAAACCTTCTTAATAATGTATGTATTCCTCTTGTGATAATATAGTTCATCTTTTAATTCCTTATCTAATTCAAAATACTAAAAGATGTCTACAATATTGAATATTGGTGAAATATCCATGTCTTCTGGTAATTTAACTTCAAAAGCATTTCCACTGTCAAACTTCCTCATCTTCAACTTACTATAGGTACCCATTGGAAATATTCTTTTCTTCAAATGAACCATAACCTCATCTCCAAACTCAAAGGATTTTTTCCTTTTTCCTTTATATGATCTTTTCTTATTCTTAAGATTACTATCCTCTAGATTCTTCCTTCTTCATGTATAGTCTTCATGAAATCTACATATTCTTCTACTTCAACACTTCTCTTATTTCCATATCCAAATCTCTTAACTCAATAGTCCCCTTAGTACTCAATCCTTTAATAATCTCAAAAGGTGTCTTATCAATACTTCTATTCGTAGATTATTATATGCGAACTCTGCTTGTGTCAAAATCAAATCCCAATTAGTAGGCTTATCTACAATTAAACATCTCAACAAGTTACCAAAACTTGTATTCACAACTTCAGTTTGTCCATCTTTTTGCAAATGAAATGTAAAACTAAACTTTAGCTTTGTATCCAATTTCTTCCAAAGTGTTCTCTATAAATAACTTACTATCTATTCTGAAACACTAGTCTTAGGTAATTTTGGCAATCTCACTACTTCTTTAAAGAATAATTTAGTTACATGTACTATCTTCTTACAAGGTATGAAATGAGCCATTTTTAAAAAATCTGTCAACCACTACCAAAATAGAATCTTTTCCTCTTTGAGTTATAGGAAAACTAAGAAAAAAGTCGATGTTGATATCTTCCCAAGGCTTATTTGGTATAGGGAATCATGAATATAATCCCAAATTATGACTAGTTCCTTATATTGTTTGACAAATTTTGCAACTTCTAACCATCTTTTGCAAATCCCTATAAATATGATGCCAATAATAACTTTCATAAATCAACCTTCATTATTTTGTCAATTTCAAAGTGTCTAGCAAGCCTCCACTATGTTTGTCCTTCATGATATTGTCTCTCATAGATCCTCTAGGTATACACAACTGAATTCCTTTGAAAAAATATCTTCCTAGATGAAATAGTCAATCCACTTATCTTGCTCCTTAATTAATTTATTCTTACAATCCTTCCAAGGTTATGCAAAATGATCAAGACCAATTTCATACAAATGTTTCGAATAATCAAAACCAAGTACCTCATCTCTTATTTTTGTCAGCAAATTCCTTCTTCTACTCAAAGCATCAACAATTTTATTCAACTGTCCACTCTTATGTTTCAACACAAAAGATTTTTTTTTCAAATACTCTACGCACTTAATATGTCTCTGATTCAACTTATTCTAACTTTCCAAATACTGCAAATCTTTATGGTTAGTTTATAACACAAAATACTTAGGCATCAAATAATATCTTTATTTCTTCAAGGCCTAAACTATAGCATATAATTCTTGATCATAAGATGAGTGCATTTTCTTTGCATCATTCAACTTCTCACTAAATAATACTACATGTCTTCGTTTGTGACTCAAAACAACTCCAATGACACTTCGACTAGCATCAGAGTAAACTTTAAAAACCTAATTGAAATAAGGTAAAGCAAGCACGAGTAATTCAACAACATTCTATTTCAATATTACAAAAATCTTGTGTACTCCATGTGTCCACTTGAAATCCTTTTTATTTCCTCTAATAGTCTCATTCATGGCATTACATATTGAACTAGAATTTTAGATGAACTTGCTATAGAAAATCACCAATCCATGAATTGATCTAACTTCTCCTATAATTTTAGTTGTAGGACAATCAAGAATAACTTTCACCTTTTTAGGATCCATCTTCAAACCATCAGCTAAAATCAAAAGACCAAGGTACACAATTTCCTCCTTCAATAGTGAATATTTCTTCAAATTAATCAACAACTTTTCTTCTTTCAATCTCTACAATACTTGTCTAGTATGCTCAAGGTGTTCTTCCTTAGTCTTACTAAATATCAGGATGTCATCAAGATACACAATCACAAACTTACCCAAGAATTTCTTCAAAACCTCATTCATTAGTCTCATGAAAGTATTAGGCGCATTAGTCAAACCAAAAGGCATAACCAACCACACATACAAACATTTATTTATCTTAAAAGCAATTTTCTATTCATCTCCTCTAATTCTGATATGATGATATCCACTTTTCAAATCAATCATGGTATAATATTTTTGTCCATTCAAACAATCCATTATGTCATCCATCCTAGGAAAAGGAAACCTATATGTCATTTTTATCTTGTGTATAACACAAGGGCTCAATTTTCTTCTAATCAAGCTCTTATAAAGGAATTATTGCACTTGTCTATTCAATTAAACATTCTCAATAGGTGTCAACCTATGTGGTTCTTTATTAGAAAAACTAGCTCTAGGTATCAAATCCATAAAATGACCAATACTTCTCACAAGAGGCAAACCATTAGGTACATTATCAAAAATAATATCTTGAAATTCAGCCAACATAGATTCAATCTTAGGTGCATGCTCCAATTCCTCTTGTTTCGCAGTCTTCCTATGAATCAAAACAAAATAAAATTCTTCTCCTTTACATATTTAACAAAGAGATTTCCTTCAACCACACATGCTCTTACTATGGTACAATAATTTTCATCAAGTTTCTCTATTAAATGAAATTATATTTGTTTATTTCCATTAACCCAAACAATATATTGATTTAGTCTACCATCATATAAATCTTGTCTATCACACTGCCAAGGTCTAATCAAAAGAGTGTGACAACAATCCATAGGCATAATACCACATGAGACTTCATCATCATAATTTCCAATCTTGAATTTAATAGGGCATTTCTCACTTACTAGTAACTTATGCTCCTTTCAGATGCAAGCAACATGATAAGACTTAAGATGTCTCAACCTCTACAATTGCAACTAATTAACTAGCTCCTTTGATGCCAAGTTACCTAAACTCCCACTATTAATGATTACTTTTAAATATGTTTCAGTGACCTCACACTACATCTTGAATAAACAACTTCTTAGAATAGATTTTTCATTAGTTTCCTCATTCCACAAGATTTTTCTTGACATTAGGTTCTCACCATGCTCAAGTTCATTAGGTGATTCAACAACTTCTTCACAAGAAAAAGTATTTCTAGTACTACCACCAATCTTCTTGCTAGATTTAGTACATTCAAAGGCCTTATGTTTTTCTTCTCCACATATGAAACAAGTTCCCTTAAACTAGGACATTTCTTCTCTCTTACCACCACTATTATTCCTAGAGTAACCAGTATATCTATCTCTAGTGTAATTACCTCTCTCACTAGAAAATTATTCCTTCCATTCGGTCTTCCCCTTATCTTGCATTGCATTGTTAGACATGGTACTTTATCCATAGGTTCTACCTCTACTTCTTTAAAATATTCCACCCCTTCCTCTTTGTCTTTGATCATGTCTCTTTGTCAGTCTTTTGACGGCCTTCAAGGCATACTGATATGCTTCTTCCACACTATCCATCTTAACACAACTAATCTCATCTTGGATTTATGTCCTCAAGCCATTTAGGTATCTAGCCACCTTCTCAACTTCATCATCCACATGTGCAAACCTGATACCCAATTTGTGGAATTCCTCAGTGTATTCTTTTATATTCATGTCCTTTTTTCTTAAATTATGCATTCTCCTTAATAGATTAACCTGGTAATTTGTAGGAAGAAACTTCCTCTTTATCTTGCCAATCATCTTTTCCCATGACAATATTTTCTTTTCCTTAATTCATCCTTTCAATTTGCAAATGATCCCACCAAAGTGAAGTATGATCCCTGAACTTAGTGACTTCTATCCTAACCTTCTTACTCTCAAGAGTGCTTAGCACTCAAAGAACTTATCCATCTTAGAGATCCAATCCAAATACAACAATAGTCTCAATTCTTCCATCATAACAAGCAACTTCATCGACAGGTTTGGAGTTAGCCCTAGACAAAACTCTTAGAAATCCTTTCCTCATCTTGTTCTACTATAGGTTTAGGATTAGGATTAGGTTTGGGATTAGGATTAGGTACTTCTTCTTCATCGTCACTAACATCTTCAAGATGTACACCTCTTCTCTAGGTTGTCTCAACAACTTCAAGTCTTTCTACAATCTTCCTCAACATATCCATTATAGAACTCTCTATATTTGCTCTACTTTGAACCATATTGACAATAGTCTTGTAAGATTGTAACCTTCTACAAGTTATGGGAAAATTTCTAGATCTGACACCCTACAACCAATCCAAAGAAAGGTTCTCCAAAAGCCCTAACTCTTAAGAAAATAAAACCTTGCTCTGATACCACTTGACATAAGGATGGTAGGTAAAGGAAGCCAATTAGAGATAAGATATAATCACATAACAACTTTCAAAGAGTACATACATAAGAAAGCACATTATTGTAGAAAGAAGACAATTGAATTCATAGATTTATCAATGATAAAATATGCTATCAACTAGCAAACAACATGCTCAGTTGTAAGGCCTTCTAGGTTATGACCATAACAATGAATTTACAACATCAGAGCTTGATTCTCATAATATTTAGACTTTCACTCTCTATATTCTATCTTCTGACATCATTATGCTACTTTCCTACATCAAACCAAGCTCTTAGATAGCCAGCTATACTACAAGTTAGTTAGTCATGCAATTAACTGCAATATAGGTCCTTCCTTGGAGGTGTAAACCAAAAATTAAGCAATGGGAATCACTTGTTTACGTGCTCTTAAACGTAGGTCCAAACATGATCAAAAATTTGGCTTCCAACTATGCAAGACACCATCTCATCATAGGAAACCATGCCAAAATAAATAATACACTATGCTAGATGAAATCATAGGAAACGACAACTAGATAAAATAGTCTATAACTCAAAGCACACAACATATTAACCTATGCACTCTTAGGATAAGGATGAAAAATGGGTCCTCAACATGATGTCAATCATGCTCAACTTGAAACAAAAAGTAGCAACAACTAGTCCACTAATAGTAGACTTTTATCGAAAAAAATCAATATTTTTGGTTGATGCAAGATTGTTCATTGACCCAAGATGCTTCTACATCAATTTTTCAAGATTTTAAGCATAATTTTATGAGAATTATTGAAATTATTTCATCCTATGGTCTTATCCCATAGCTTCTATACTATGTAAATAGAATCCTTTATTATTGGTGTTAACCACTTCCCCCATGTAACCCTTTTGAGGTATTCACTTCAATCAATCCTTGATTTTTTCTTACTCTGAGAGAGTTTCAAATGCAATTCAATTCTTATGATGAAAAATATATTGGTTTAGTATAAGGATGTTGGTCATCCTAGAGCTTGTGATTGATTATGGTGGCTCTAAGAACTTTTATCTACATAATTTTTGAGCCTTTATGGAAACTCAAACTTTTTTATGTAGGATTGGGGATACATTGTTATTTTTTACTTTGGTCACATGAAATTAGATCTATGTACACATTTATTCAAGGAGATAAAACCAAGACAATTTATAAAATGAACATGGAAGTTATGTTTTTTATTAGTGCACATCTAGATAAATTTTGTGAAGAAGAAATTTATTGTTGTGGATAACAAAGCTATTTCCTCAAATTTGTCAAGGACAATGCACTCTTTTTTTAGATCGAAAGATGAACTTATCAAATGTATTTTCTATCAATTATAGCTACAGTTGTAGGATTTTCTTTAATATGTATTAAGTCATGCTTGCCAAGAGTGTTTGAATATGTAAAATAGTGGTAGTAGTATTTATCAAGATTTTAATTTAGGTATGTTTCTTTTAAATGAATAGTATATAAACTTTATTTACGAGAGCTACTTACTCATTCAAAAGTCTCTCTATATATGTATGTGAACAATGTAAAAAATTATAGTATTTTTTCATTTAAAGAAAAAAAGAATTTAGTTCTTCTTGTGGTTCCACAATGCACACCCCATTTCAATTAGAAATGGTGACCCCCTACTTTATTTTTTTGGCTTTATGGATCCCTAGTCTAGGGTTTGAGTCCTTTTAAGGTTTTATCTAGTCTCCTAGTTTGTGTCCGGGTCCCAATTGAGAAAAACCTATTGTCAAAAATTAGATTTTTTGAGGGTATAGGCCTTTTTACAAATAAAAGGTGCACCATCGCACCTCAACAGGTGCGCTCATGCACCAAATCTTTTAAAATTAACAAAAAAAGAATTTTTATTATGTATTAGCATAGCTGGGCACCTACACAAAACAAAAAAAGAAGGGGTCTATATAAGGCCCCCCCTTCTTTCCTTCTCAACTGATTCATTTCATCATTGTCTTCTACTCTAAGTGCTCTTCAACACCTCATCTCTGCACCTATCTAGGTGTGCTTGCTCCACCTTCATCTGTAAACACAAAGAACATGTAAGTTAGACACCAAAAATGGTGCACATTAGCACACCTCCCTGGGTGTGCTAATGTGCACCATTTTCTTTATTAAAACTTCAAAAAGAAAAATTTAAAATAAATATAAAACACACCCAAAATTGGGTGCGCATAAGCACACTTTCCTAGGTGCATTGATGCACACCCAACTTTGTTTTGAAAAAGAAAAAGAAAACTTAGGAAAACTGTCAAAAAACATAAAAAGCAAGGGCGTGTTGTAGCACACTTGATTAGGTGCACTTACTATGCACCCTAATAAATTAATAAAACTTGCACCCATTTCAAAGAAAGAAAAGGCACACTACGTGCACCTACTGGGTGCACCTGGTGTGACATCTTTTTTTAATTATTTCTTTCATTTTAGATGTTAAATTTAGTCTTCATAGGTTTTTCAAGCAATCAATTTTTTTATTTTTTTGTGCGAGTCAGTTTAGGGTGTCCTTAATCTATTTTTCCTCAAAATCCAAACTAATGGACGTCCTTTTGCATAGATACAATGACATCTTCTTCATCCTCCCTTAGCAAGAAAATAGTACCAAAACTAGTAGTATTCAAGTTTTAGGGCGTTCCTACAAAATCACAATTTGAAGATGAGTACTCAAAGATTAGAGACACAAATCTGGGTCACACAAATTCGGAAGAGTTCTTAAAGCTATGCAACAAACCAACAAAGAGGTCTTAGATGATCTCCACATTGATCCGATCAGGGCTCGTTAATGCAGTATCACACTTGGTGTCAGTACAGTCTTCAGAACTAATCATGAAACTTGTAGAATATTTTGTTCCTGAAGAGAGGGTAGTCAAGAGCATAACAAGATAGATCATTCTTGATCCCTAACCCAAGAAAATTTAGAAAATGTTTCATCTCCCTATGGTGGATCAATTCATTAGACTAACCTATGAGCAAGTAGAGAGATGGTATCAGGAACATATTGATGCGGCTTCTAAGATCATTCAATCCTCATACCTTATAGAGAAGACTCTCTAGGATAGAAAATGGGAAAAGTAGACATGACAAGAGGATACATGAAGAAGGATATTAGATTCTCAATCATACTCTTGAGTAGAGTTATGGGTTTGCCAGCAGCTGAACACCTAAATATTTTTATGGCGCATTTTTTTGAGATAATAACAAAAGAAAAAATACCACTTGATTGGGCTTCCACACTCAATCAAAATTTGGGTGAGTAGTTTTTAGTGGAAAATAACAACAAGAAATTCTACATGACATCATACTTTGTGTACTTGTTAGCTGCAAGGGTGATGGATTATCTAGGGCTCTAAAAAAGGTGTAGCACGTAGGATGCCAATGCATGGCCATGTATTGTATATCCTTAACTGGTAAAGAAGAGTCTTTTAGAGAAAAGAAAAGAATATAGAATTGTAAACCATGCTTTCATATTCACTATAATTTGGTTCATAGAAGGGGATTATGCAAAGAGAATATTAGAGGAGGCAGCTAAATAGATATCACTAGTCGGAGCTTATTATATCTAGTTCTAAACATTTACATAGTTGAGGGTAGTAGGTACAACTATTCACCCTAAGAAGCTCCCTAGCTATCCCAACAATAGGCTTATTCTCTTGGAGATCTCTTGACAACTCTTGTCTACATATGATAGATTTAGAAGGCAACACAAAGTATGTTGGGTGTGGCCTATGACTATAGGACCTTTTCAAGTGGATCTAAAGCAAGATATCCCTCTTTTGAATGTGAATGGGATCCATATCCCTTGGAAGAGAATAATTCTCCTCGGCCATATTTTGATAGTATTGGGAGATTACAATATTTAGTAGGCAAAACATTTCAACATGAAGAAGCCATTAAAGATCACTAGATGAATGCGACAAATGACTACGATGTCTGTATTAGGGATTATTGTAGGATGACTTTGTACCTAGTAGAGAAGGCCTTGAAGATAAAGATTCCATTGAAGATAGTGCAACAAGACACAAAGGAGTAGTTAAATCCTTTATTCAATGGAGATAAGATTGGTGAATGACCTATTATAAATGCTGAGATAGATAGAGAAGAAAACTTGAACTTCAACCATAGGGCAAGGCACATCATCAAATTGATGCAAGATTGGATCAAGAAACCATTCAAACTTGATCCAATTATGGAGATAGTGATCTTTCATGTGCAAGCCCATCTGGCTAGAGGTAGAGGAGCAAAGGCCACAACACCTACATTTACAGCTTAGTCACTAGTAAGGCTAGAAATAGTGCACCAACTTGATAGGTCAATTGGTTACTATTGAGCTCAAAAGGGTAAAGGTAAGGGAAAGAAGAAGATGAATTATCCTCAACAAGCTGAACCAAAAGAGGGAGAAGTTCTAGAACCTCCATAGTAAGGAGAGGAAAAAATACAAGGGCCAAAGAATGTAGAGGCCGCACAAGCTCAAGCTAATCCCCAAGTGCCTCGAGTTGCACAAAGCCAAGGAGAAAAAAAAACTAAGGTACAAGAGGTTTCCCTGCCTCAAGAAATAGAGCAAGCCTCCCCCTCAGTGCCTAAAAGAAGGAAGATTAAGACTCTAGTGAAGAGAAGACAAAAGGTGATCAAGAAAGTGATTTATTTTCCATCAATCCCCAAACCCATTCTAGAAGTGGCAGAAAAAGAGGATGATGAGGATGAAGAGAATAATCTACCTTTGAGTGAAGGACTTGGCTGGCTAGAGCCACAGAGGAGGAATGAAGGAAAAGCTCTATGGTTACACCGCCATCTATCCCTGATGAACCTATTCAGGCCACTACATTAGAGGATGAAATGCAACGGTGGATAGATGAGCAATATGTAGAGGGCACTGATGTCTTCTAGATGTGAAATTTTGACTTTATGCGCATGGGTATCAAGTTGGTTGGGGATAATATCAGAGACACACCAACCAATCAACCTCAATAGGAGGATTGAAGTCAAATGCCCCCTGAATCATGAGGACCTAAGGAAGTTTTGGCATCCCAACTATAGGTCAAATTTTGTGGAGACAAGGGATCAGCTACCCCTCTACCTCTAGGTACAGAAGTTGAACAGGTTAGATAGAACACTAAGACGAGCCACATTAATTATCTAATGATGAAGTGTCAAAAGAGGGGTAGATGGGTAAACAACTTCAACAAACATCCCAAGACATAGAGATGAGAACTGTGGGTTCCACAAATACAAAGATTGCCAGTGTAGATCTCTCACAAAGGGAGAAGACTCTAGAAAGGAGCAATAAGGTGAAGAGTATAGCTAAGCAAATTCCTTCATCCTCTAAGGGAAAATCCCTAGTGTAGCATATTCCAAGGTGGCTTAGAAAAGAATTAATAAGAAACAAGAAACAACAATTCACTACTGAAGAGGAGGATAGAATGGAATTGATAGAAGTTCTAAGGAAACCTAATTCACCTCCAAACGATGTGCGAGCATTAGCCTTTGTTATGAGTGATAATAATTAGGAACTTTTTTCTCATGTGGCTATCCCTCCTCTATAATCAAATGTTGAAGAATTGACTCCAAGGGATTATCAGATCTAGGAAGTTATGGTTGGGAAACCAACCTTGGAAACTAGGAAGCTAATGGTAACCACAGAGATGGAGGAAGTGTTTAGGAGCTTGGAGCAGGATGGGGCTAAATTGATAACACTTTGGCAGTAGAATGAAATCCTTAAGGGATATTTGAGAAAAAATTTTGGCCCCTTGGATCTCACTGACTCTAAAGAAACTTTAAATGTGGCAATTTAGAGAAGAGATAAGGATGCAGTTCAGTTGGACCCATTTTTGAGAGCTTGTCAGAAATAGCCAAAAAGTTTTGAGGAGAAAGGCATACTAATTATTTAGGGAAATATTAAATTACTACATGTTATGCAAGGTAATACAGATTAGTTGGTAGCAATTTTGAATCAAGATAAGATAGATGATTGGATTGAAAAGATTGCAGAGGGAAATAAAGTAATGGAGTTATTACATGCGGAGATTCACAGGCTTAAGGACCAAGGCCAAGAGAAAATTTTGGAAGCCAAGAAACATTATAGTGATGCCTATCTGGACATTTTTGAGGATGATGCATGAGAAAAGCTAATACCAATAGAGGTAGTAGTTGAGGAATTTTTGAAAAAAATTTATGAAGTTTCTAATGACAAGGATATCTGGCAGACATTTAGAATGGAAGAAGCTTTATTAGAGCTTGATACAAAACTCAAGGATTTTGTAGAAACCCATATAGAAGTGGATAACTATAGGCAGAAAGTAAAGGATGATATAATGCCTTAGATTTACTAGATGTGTCTCAAGTAATCAAAATAATTGAGAAATTCAAGGGTGAATACCTAGACATAGCTCTAGTATAAAGGGGAACAAAACCCAGAAGCTAGGATTTCAATTTTGACATTTGGTGAAATTTTGCATTCTTTTGCCTCTGAGGTGCATTGCTATGCCATGTGTTCCAAGTGCATTTTTTGAAGTAGTGTCTTGGAAGATTTTAAAGAAGTCAGAGGTGCATTGATAGTTAACTACCAGTTCCAAAATTAGAGCTTTCCATGCATCAAAAACATATTCTAACAACAGTTTAACTTCGACAGACGACTAGTGAAGACGAAGCTTCTATTTTCAGCACTTCCAGACACTCCTACATCAACTGAAGACTCTCTTCTTCTTATTGTCTCATGTTTTCTTTGTTTTAAGACATTTTAAGGCTCATGCATCCAATTAATGATATAAAATGAATGGAGTTTTGTTAAGCACCAGTTAGAGGGTTAGTTTGTACATAATTAGATTTGTTTTATTAATTTAGAAGCATATGATTGCATAAAGATATCTCACTCTCAACAGAAATTGAGGAGATGATTTCTTATAAATATAGGATTGTAATATTTAATCAAGGCCACCATTATTTTGATGCAATAATATATGTTTTTGGTGCTTGCATTTGGAGTGTAGTGATTGTTGCCTAATTGTGTTATATTTTGTGAATGTATGTTCATGAAGTGTAATTGAGCCAATTGTTTTATTGTATTGTTATGGTTGTGTGATTTTCTAATTCTAGTGTTTACTACAACTTTATGAATTTTGTTAACATACTTAGTTCGAGAAGAGATCACCATATTGTTCCTACATAGATTTTCGTCTTGCATGAGTGCACTTTCTGTGGCCTTGCAATTTGATGAAAAGAGAAACATCTTACAATTGTTAAATTCCCATCGACAATTACATCAGGGGAATTAAGGAAGTGCTACTCCCATTTTCATTGGTTACTCGTGCTGATTTCTTTGAAGGCTTAATTCATAGACATGTTGTTTTCGTAGCTTATGTTTGTTAGGACTTTATTTCCATATTATTTGCTTAATTTTCTCATTACCTTATCTTTGTTATTTTCTTTACTAACCCCTTGTTGGATTAGGAGTTCATATTAGTTGCATTTTTAGATTGCATTCATTGGAAAATAGAAAAATATAATTCATTTCGTGGTTTATTATTTTAAAGCAACAAACAAATTCTACATCTTATCTGAAGTTATCAAAACCAAAAAAGGCCTCTTCGTGAACACTCACATTTATCTTCAATTGAGCAGATTCTATTAGGTTGCAAGATTTCCCAGAACCTTGGAGTTGATTCCCAAGATTAACATTTTAAGAGAGGAGTTCAAAAGAATTCCTGCAGATAAGCATCATGCAAAATGACAGCTCAACAGAAGTGACACTAGAAGTAGGGCCCCTTAACTTTCAGAATAAAAGAAAAATTTGCCAATAATTTAAAGTTCTTCACTTTTTACAAGTTCAAAAAAATTTCTAAGTTTTCAAGAATTTGAGGTGTGTTTTTGTGCGAGGTGTTCTACTACACTTGCTATGTTGGTGTGCCAAATCTTGAGGTGTACCTTATTTTGTGAGAAAGTGTACTTCTGTAGAGGTGCACTTTTTCTAGAGTTGATGCAAACTAGAGGATTTTGATCTAGAATCCCCATTTCAATGAGCTTTAAGATCTTCACCAAGTGCACATGCATTCCTTGAGCTTAGTCATTTTCATAAGCCCTACAGTGACAAAGGAATACCTCAGATTTAACCACTTCCATTCAACATTTCATCATCTTCTTCAGTTCCACCTCTGCCACAACCACCTGTTGTTCCACCAAATCCTCTAATGGCCTTTTTTACAAATTTTATAGACTCACCAATCAACTTGGTAGGCATACTCAATGACCTTCCTAAAAATCCCTAGAAGTTTTGCCCAAGATTCATCTATGGAGAGACACAAGCTACTAAAGATGACATCAAAGTATTCAAAGAAATTTGCAACCAAAAGCATATTGCTAACAAGAATGTGGTTCTTCATGTATTCCCCTACTCTTTAGGGGAAGTTGCCTTTAATTGGTATGTTAATTTTCCACCAGGATGTATTAGAGACTGGAATACTTTCGAAAGATTGTTCTTGGAACAATTCAAAACTTTCATCAACCTAGCTATGATACATCAACAATTCATATCAATCAAAAGGGACCCAACTGAGATGGTTTTATGCTTTAACCACCACTTTCATATGGCATATCACAAGCTAGAAATGCCATACACTATACTAGTTGACGCTACTATTCAGATTTATCTAAATGCTATGGACCATCTTATTGCTATCTTTTTTAGAAGACTTCCTGCAGCAAATATCGATACATTGGATAAAGTATTCATAGAAGCAATTACCTTCATGAAGCAAGCCAATCCTAATGGAGGAGGATTGATGCTTCCAGCTCAAGCTATCAGGGTGATGCTAACATACCCTACTGGTGCACCTATGATGCCTATCCAATTCATACATATGAATCCAATTCCATTACAATAGACAATCACTCTACAAAACCTCACTTTAACATATCTAGGGTATGAACCTCCAAAAGTTGCTTTCTTTGAACAAAAGGCAATAGTTTTCACTAAGGCAGACAATAATTTTGCCTTTGAATTTGGCCAAATGAAGAATACCATGTCACAAATGAATAATGAGCTCACTCATTTAAGGTTGTCACAAGGACTGAATAACAACTTTCAAAGAAACAACGTTGGTCCTTACAACAACAATTATGGCTAGAACTATAATAGGAATTATAGTGGAAACAACAATGCAGGAAACAATAATGGAGGAAATAACTTCAATCCTCCTAATCATAGCAATGGCTTCCAAATATAGAATCGACAGTGGAACACTCATCCAAATAATGGAAGTATTCTTGTAGACAACAACAACAATAATTTTTAGTATACAAATATTAATCAATATGTCGATGGTCAAAATGCATCTAAAAATGATTTTTCATATTACAATCAAAATAAAGAGATGAATTAGCATTTACAAGTGAATGACAATGTCCCTCTTATGCAATTTAATACTATGTTGCTAGAATCTTACGATTCTGCACAGAATGTATAGGTAGAACAACCAGCCAATGAAGATTTCTCATTTCCATTTAGCTAGGAACCAAACCTTCATCCTGAAGAGATGTTTTCTTTTCACAATGACAATTAGAATACATACAATCTGAGAAGTAGAAAAGAACCTATGATAGACAAAATTCCTCCTGCACTACAACCAACTCCTCCTGATCTGAGAGCGATTAACAATCTAGTACCAATTAGGCCACTGTATGGAGGACAACAAAGAACCAAGGGAATGTACCAACAATCTTGAAAAATCCTACTTGGTCTACTGAAAAGTACAATGCAGTGGAAGATTTGAAATGAACAAAAGCCAACATGTCTATGTTCAACATGTTGCAAAATTGTCCCTAGCAATGAGAAGCGCTGATGAAAACTTTGGATCATACAAAGGTACCCCATAATATGAATATTGTCCCTCAAAAGATAGTATCTCAACAAGCTAACACTTTGGATGATGGGGACACAACCCAAGAACCAAAATGGACACAATAGAAAGGAAAAATTATATTAACTGAGAAAATAAGCTAGTACAAACAGTACAGGAAAATAAACTTCAAAACATGCCCTAAGGGCTTACAATAGCATAAATCTGGAGATAATTTCTCCTTTCAGTACCTCCTCTCAAACTCCACTCCGAACTGCCTTTTACAATGCCAAAAATCTCCTTAAATAGACCCCGGAGGGTTAAGGACTAGGAGTACATTCTAGAAAGTGCTAGTAGGCTTCCACCAACCAAATAGAAGGTTTTGGAAGCTACGGTAGAAGTCAGCGCAAATCTAGAAGAATCCAAAAACGGTAACCGAACTTTCGGGAGGCATAACTTTTGAACCATAGCTCCGATTGACAAACCGTTTACATTTTTGAAAAGCTCTCGAAGCACTCTATATCCCTATGGACAAGCTTTTCTTGTCCCCCATTTTTTGACCCTTTTTGAGGTCATTTAATGCCCCTAACCTAACTTTGAAGCATTCTTAGGAGGTCTCCAAAACTCAAAAAGCTGCAATAACTTTCAAACCGTGGGGCCTTTTGACCTGATTCATTTTTTGGAATGCTCTAAATCACAATTACATTCATCTGGCCAATTTACACCTTCTAGGTCACCAAAATGATGGCCAAATTGCATGCTCCTATTTTTTTGGGATTTTCTAGCACACTGATAGTTGAACTGTGAGAGTTGGAACCTTTATTTGACCCAAATGGGTATCCAAAAATGTAAAGACATGAAACAGAAACTAAGTCTAAGTACATTTTTTTTTTGGGTGACACAGGATTGCCCTTATACCTCTAGATGCTCCTGCATCAAACACCTAGGGTAGATTGAAAAGTGACCCTATCACTTTATGGATGGTAGAGGAAATCCCAAATGGGAAACTTTAGTTGCTGAAATCCAAGTTGAGTCCTTGATCGGCCATCCTTTCCATTTGACCAAATACTCTTCATACTGCCTCTTTTTGGTACTCCTACCCACACGATGATCTAGAATGTCTTCTATCTCCTCCTTCTTAGAAGCAGGAATTGGACATGGCTCTAACACCAGCTCCTCATCTGCACCATCATCATGATACTCTGTTAAATCTGCAATGTTGAAAATGGGAGAAATGTGAATACCATCTGGCAGCTCCACCTCATATGCATTTCCTGAGTCATGCTTCTTTAAAATTTTGCAGGGGGCCAAATCTCTTCATTTTCAGCTTGTTGTAAGTACTAGCTGGAAATCTTTCTTTTCATAAGTGCACCATGACTAGATCTCCTACTTGGAATTCCTTATGTCTTCTCCTTTGATCAGCCCTAGCTTTATACTCTTGATTCATCTTGGTAATGTGTGCTTGAACCTCCTCATGTAGATGCCTGATATGTTTAGCAAATTCCTCAGCTTCAACACTTGTCCTCTCCCCTTGTTCTATCTCCCTCAGCTCTGGTGCAGTCCTTGGGCTATTCCCATATACAATTTGGAATGGTGATTTTCCAGTACTCCTATTTATAGAGTTATTTTAAGCAAACTCTACTTGTGGTAGAATCAAATCCCATCCCTTGGGTTTATCCCCAACTAAACATCTCAACAAATTGCCCTGACTTCTATTTACCACTTCTGTTTGGCTGTCAGTTTATGGGTGATGCGTGGAATTGAATTTTAAGTCTATTCTCAACTTTTTCCACAATGTCCGCCAAAAATACCCCACAAATTTAGTATCTCTGTCAAAAACTATACTCCTTGGAAGACCATGTAGTCTTACCACCTCTTTGAAAAACAAGTCTGCAATATGGACGGCATCATGAGTTTTGTGGCATGGAATGAAATGTGCCATTTTGGAGAACCTATCAACCACCACAAATATTGAGTCATTACCCCTTTGTGTCCTTGGCAATCCAAGAAAAAAATCCATACTTATGTCCTCCCATGGCCTTGATGGAACAGGAAATGGCTGATATAGGCTAGTATTGTGACTAAACCCCTTGGCAACTTGACAAACCTGGCAACTCTGTACAAACTTCTTCACATCTTGTGAAATTTGAGGCCAAAAATAATGTTCTCTAAGAATGGCAATGGTCTTATGTCGACCAAAATGTCCTGCCATCCCTCTGCTATGTTTCTCCTTAATCACATTTTCCCTCATGGAACTCCTTGGAATGCACAATTGGCTACCTTTGAACAACATGCCATCCTGAATCAAATAGTCTAACCACTTGGTTCTATCTACAACAACAGGTTCTTTACAAGCTTTCCATGCTTCAGCAAAATCAAGATACTCGGGGTACAAATTCTTGAGTTCATCAAACCCAACTAATTCAACCTGCATTATTGTAAGCAACAACTATCTCCTACTTAGTGCATCTACAACCCTATTAGATTTTCCACTTCTATGCTTCAACACAAATGTATAACTCTGCAAGAACTCTACCCACTTCATATGCCTCTAATTCAATTTACCTTGGCTATTTAGGTACTATAATGCCTGATGATCAGTATACAAAAAAAATTCCTTTGGCAATAAATAATGCCTCTATTTCTTTAAGGCCTGAACTATTGCATATAACTATTGATCATAAACAGAATACTTCTTCTTTGCATCATTCAATTTTTCACTAAAATATGCAATAGGCTAACCTTCTTGGCTTAATACAGCCCTAATAGTGCTGCCACTAGCATCATAATCCACCTAGAAAACCTTTCTAAAATCTGGAAGTGCCAACACAGGCTGTTCTGTCACCTTCTTCTTTAGCAATTCAAAACTTCTCACAGCTGCTGCAATCCATTTGAACTCTTTTCTATCCCCTCTTATTGTATCAGTTAGGGGTTCACATATGCCACTAAAATTCTTAATAAACTTCCTGTAAAAACTAACCAGACCATGAAATGATCTTACCTTAGTAGCAAACCTTGGAGTAGGCCATTCCAAGATGGCTTTTACCTTCTTCGGATCCATTTTGAGACCTTCAGGTGATATAACAAACCCCAAATAGACTAACTCCCTTTTTGCAAAGTTACACTTCTTCAGATTAATTAACAGTTTCTCTTCCCTTAGCCTTTTAAGGACACTATGAATATGCAATAAATGTTCTTCCAAAGTCTTTCTAAAAATTAAAATATCATCCAAATAGACAATAAAAATTTTTCCCAAGAACTTCTTAAGTACCTCATTCATGAGCCGCATGAAGGTGCTTGGGGCGTTTGTCAATCCAAAGGGCATGACTAACCACTCATAAAGACCCTCCTTGGTCTTGAAGGTTGTTTTCCACTCATCTCCTTCTCAAATCCATATCTGGTGATAACCACTCTTTAGATCTATCTTTGTGAAGTACTGAGCTCCACTCAAGCAGTCCATAATATCATCCATCCTTTGCAAAGGAAACCGGTACTTGATGGTGATCCTATTTATAGCTCGAGAATCTGTACACATCCTCCACTCTCCATCCTTCTTTGGTGCAAGTATTTTAGGTACTGCACATGGACTTAGGATCTCTCGAATCAAGCCCTTCCTCAATAGCTCCTGAACCTGTCTATTTAGCTCCTCTATTTCAGTAGGAGTCATCCTGTGAGCAGCCTTGTTAGAAAAACTAGCTCCTAGAATCAGATCTATCTGATGACTAATTTGCCTTACTGGTGGCAATCCATCTGGAACATTATCAGAGATAATATCTCCAAATTCCCCTAGTAAATCTGAAACTTCAAGTGGTATTTCACTACTACCTTCTTTATCTTTCCTAGGAATCAAGGCATAGCACATATGTTGATGTTTCATGCCATCTAAAAACTTCCTTCCATCAACAAGACAAATCCTAGCACTGCTACATACCTTTTCACCTTCCTTTTTCATGGGCTTCAATTTGTGGTGAACTCCATCCTTTGTCAGAGAGTATGTGTTTGCATGTCCGTCATGTACTGCATGTTTATCAAACTGACATGGTCTACCCAACAATAGATGGAAAACATCCATTGAAATAACATCATAGAGAACTTCGTCATTGTAACTCCCAATTTTGAATTTTAATAAACATTGTTCACTTACCAGGACCTTATGATCATCTTTTACCCAAGAAATCTGATAGGGCTGGGGATGTTTCTCCCTCTTGAGCTTCAGCTTAGAGACCATCTCTTCTGATACTAGGTTATCAGTGCTACCACCATCAATGATCACATCACAACATTTATCCTCACACTTGCATCTGGTACGGAACAAACTCCTCCATTGTCCTGGTTCATTCTCACCACTTTATAGGACTCTTTCATTTACCAAGGTCTCTCCTCTTTTTGCATCCTCTGAATGTGATGATTGTGCATCCTCATCCACATGAGAAACCCTAGCTTGGCCCTCAGCTCTCCTATCTTGTCGTTGAGGGCATTCAAAGGCACGATGACCTTCTTCATTGCAATGGAAACAGGTACCATGGAAGCCTCCTCTTCCTTGTCCACATCCTCTACCTCTTCCTCTCTGATTTCCAACATCTTGATGATGGGAGTGGTTGAAACCCTCATTCCTCTGGTTCCTACTAGTACCCACATCTTCATTTTTCTTTTGGGTTTCATTGTGGCCTCCAGATGATCTACCACTTCCCCTTCCTCCTTGACCATGCCCTCTTTGTCTTCCTTCAAACCTTTTATTCAACTTCTCTTCAACTCGTAGGGCAAATTGGTATGCCTCTTCAATGCTGGTCATTCTTACCAAACTTAATTCCTCCTGGATGCTAGTTGCAACCCACTGATATAACGAGCAACCTTCTCCTTATTTGCTTCTACATGTCCCACTCTAATCAAGAGTCGGTAAAACTCCTCTGTATATTCTTGGACTAATCTTCCTACTTGCTTTAATGCATGCATCTTCTTAAATAGATCTAGCTCGTAGTCCACAGGAATGAACTGCTTCTTCAATTTGTCCACCATGCGATCCCATCTTGTGATCTTCTCCTTTCCTCTTCTGTTTCTTTCCAATTGAACCTCTTGCCACCAAATTTTTGCATGGCCTTTTAGTTTGGCCTTTGCAAACTTAACCCTATCTAGGTCTCAGATATCCTCATACTTAAAGTATTCTTCCAATTCATTGATCCAATCGATCAACTCATCTGGTTTCAAATTTTTTGAAAACACACCCACTTCAATTGTGGGTCTTTTCCCAAACTTAGTAATGGCTCTAAAAAGCCTTTCCTCTACATGATTCAGAACTTCCCTGTCAAATTCCCCTTCTAGTTCCATTACTTCTTCTTCATTGTCATCCTCACTGTCGTCACCTACGGCAACATTTACTCCTCTACGGAGCTCCTCTTGCAATGCCTGCACCTGCCTTTAGAGGGCTCTAACCTCTTCAGGATTAATAGCTCTGGCCCTTCTGTCACGCTCTCTTCATGGAGGCATCTTCTAACTCGAACCCACAACCACATAGTCCTAGTGCAAATTGCCTCACAATCGGCGCTCTATCTACACACTCAGGAAAACCCGCTCTGATACCACTTGATGGGGACACAACTAAAGAACCAAAATGGACACAACAGAAAGGGAAAATTATATTAACTAAGAAAATAAGCTAGTACAAACAGTACAAGAAAATAAACTTCAAAACATGCCCTAAGGGCTTACAATAGCATAAATCTGGAGATAATTTCTCCTTTCAGTACCTCCTCTCAAACTCCACTCCAAACTACCTTTTACAATGCCAGAAATCTCCTTAAATAGACCCCAGAGGGTTAAGGACTAGGAGTACATTCTAGAAAGTGCTACTAGGCTTCCACCGACCAAATAGAAGGTTTCAAAAGCTGTGGTAGAAGTTGGTGCAAATCTAGAAGAATCCAGAAATGGTAATTGAACTTCCAGGAGGCATAACTTTTGAACTGTAGCTCGTCCCCCATTTTTTGACCCTTTTCAAGGTCATTTAATGCCCCTAACCTAACTTTGAAGCATTCTTAAGAGGTCTCCAAAACTCGAAAAATTGCAATAACTTTCAAACCGTGGGGCCTTTTGACCTAATTCTTTTTTTGGAATTCTCTAAATCACAATTACATTCATCTAGCCAATTTACACCTTCTAGGTCACCAAAATGATGGCCAAATTGCATGCTCCTATTTTTTTGAGATTTTCTAGCACATTGATAGTTGAACTGTGAGAGTTGGAACCTTTATTTGACCCAAATGGGTATCCAAAAATGTAAAGACATGAAACAGAAACTAAGTCTAAGTACATTTTTTTTTGGGTGACATAGGATTGCCCTTATACCTCTGGATGCTCCTACATCATTGGAGGCAATTCCAACTATGTTTAAAGACAAGGTTGAGGTGCCCCTATTTTTTCTTAGCATTAGGATATATGGGAAGAATCTTCACAATTTCCTAATTGATTCAAGAGCCTCATTTAATGTCATGCCACTATCAATAGCACAAAGGTTGGGAGTCGCTCCTTAGCCTTCTAATCAAATAGTGATACAATTGGATAAAATAGATGTGAATGTCATTGGTGTGTTGAAAGATGTTCAGATATAGTTGATAGTTGACCCCCAGATTCAAGATTTCATTGATATACATGTGGTTGATATTCCTAAAACATATGAATTACTTCTAAGTAGAGAATGGAAAAAATGCTTAAGAGGGTGGTTTTCTACAAATTTCACTCAGTTATGGTTACCATGGAAAGGGTTGAACAATCAAATGTAGAACTAAAGTTAAAAATTATGATTACAGAATACAATGCTCCAAATGAGTTGTCATTCTTACAATTGGGTTTGGGCTTTTACAAAGTGATGGCATTTGATACAACTTCAAACAAAATATTAGATGATCGAGATGAAAAATCCAAGGTTCTAATCCCAAAGGACAAGATCATGACACAATTCATAGATAACATGGTGGCTAAGTTACAATGTTTAGGAGAAGAAGCTAACCCTAGTATCCTACTTCTCCTAGGATTTTGTTGATTACATAGAGTTATCCATTTAGAGTTTGAATGCTCATTATGCCAAGAAGTAGTCACTAAGGTATTAATAAAAATGATGGAAATAAAAGGAGGTAACATCCCAAAAGGTAATTTCATAGAAAATCAAAATCCCATAAACATAAATGAATCTATACAAAAAGTTGAAGAGGAAATTGAAAACCTAAATGCATCATACAATGATACCTCTTCAGATGGTGGAGGTTTGTCTTCTCCTCCACTAGGAATGATCAAAGTTCAAAGAAGAAGATGATACATGAAAGGTCAAGGATGGACTTCTATAGTCATCCATCCTAAACCCAAAGTGCATGAAATTAAAGAATTAATAGGGGAAATTCATGAAAAACAAGAAAAATATGCACTTCCTCTATCAAGGACTAACAATGGAAATTCATCAAGTCCATCTTGCAAAAAATTACAATGGGTCCCCAAGAAACAATCCTTTTAGGCCCAAGTGAGAAAAGCTAAGGATGAATAAGCATATGGTTAGAAAATCTAAGGAAGATCCAATTTGGATACTTCACTTTGATAGTTCTGAATGAAAATTAGGAGCCAGCACAAGTATTGAGTTGATCAACCCAAAAGGTATGTCTTTCTACGCAGTATATTGATTATAGTTTAGATGTACTAATAATGTTGCAAAAATATGAAGCATTGATCCAAGGACTTCTTTCCACACTGGAGAAAGGAATCACAACTCTCATAATTGATGAAATTCTTAGTTGTTCATACAACAAGTGAAATCATTATACTTTTGCAATGATAAGAGGTTGCTTTCTTATAGAAAAAGAATATGGGATTTAATGGATGATTTTCAAGCTTTGAACATAAAGTCTATTCCAAGAAGAAAAAACATGGTAGCGAATGCTCTTGCTATTTTAGCTAGTGCATTACAACTAGTTGAGAGAATGAAATTGGAAATATTTTCAATAGAATTAACTGTTGTTCCATCTATTCTAGACAATATCACAAACTTCCAAGTTTTTCAAGACGATCAACATATACTCAAATTTATCATGTGCAATGGCCACTTTAAAGGGTAAGAGATTGATGACACTCTGGATGACAAGCTTAAGGATTATGAACTTGAAGATGAAGATAGGATCCTAAATTTGAAGACCAACACTATTCCTAAGGGAATGGTTGGATTAGAACACATTTTCAATCGTGATGAATTAGTGCTTAATAGAAGAATGGCTCAAGAAACGGAGATTGAAGAATGTGACTCATACAACTTAGATACCAATGAAGATCTGAGGATGGTAAGGATAAGAAAAGAATGCAATACACAGGAAAGGGAAGACATGCTTAAATTACTTATAGAGTATAAGGATGTTATTGCTTGGAGCTACGAAGAACTAAAGACATATGATCCTAAGATTATTATGCATGATATTCCAGTCAAACCAAATGCTAAACCTTTCTGACAAAGGAAAAGACCCATTAATCCTATCATTGAACTACTGATAATGAAAGAAGTTAAGAAGTTACTCAATGCCAAGATCATCTTCCCTATTCACCATTCCACATGGGTGGCTAATTTGGTTCCTATAGTGAAAAAGACCAGAGAGGTTCGTTATTGCATGGATTTTTATAACTTGAACCTTGCATCTCAAAAGGACAACTACCCTTTACCTTCATTAGATGAGGTTTTGCAAATTGTAAATGGATCAATGATGATGTCTTTCTTGGATGGATATTCAAAATATAATTAGGTAATGGTTGATGAAGAATATAGGCTAAAGACAACCTTTACGACTAAATGGGGGACTTTTTCTTACTAAAGAATGCCTTTTGGGCTGATTAATGTAGGGGCTACATTTCAACGAGCCATGGATGAAGCTTTTAAGGGATTAATAAACAAGTGTATAGTTATCTACATGGATGACTTAACTGTCTTTTCAAAGGATCGAAGCACTCATATTGCTAATTTAAGATAGGTATTTAATAGATGTCGTAAATATGGCATATCTCTCTATCCCAAGAAATGTTCACTTAGGGTTACTAAAGGAAATCTCCTAGGCCATATTATCTCTGAAGCTAGAATCTCCATTGATCGTAATAGAATAGAGGCTATTCTAAAGTTATTGCCTTCTCACAGTCGAAAAGAACTAAAGTCTTTCTTAGAGAAGATAAATTTTGTGCAAAAATTCATTAGTGGATTTGCAGAGATAGTTCATCCCCTTAATGATTTACTCAAAAAGGGAGCTAAAATAGAATGGGTCCAAGAGATTAAGAAATTATTTGAGGATATCAAAGTGGCCATTTCTACAACCTTGGAACTGGTAAGTCCTGACTATGAGCTACCTTTTAAAAATATTCTTTTGCTTTAGAACATTCATGCATTGGGATTCTAATGTAGAAGAAGGAAAAGAAAGATAAAACACCTATTTCTTTTATTAGTTATCCTTTGAAAAATGTTGAGTTGAATTATTCCAACCTTAATAAACACTCTTTTGCTTTAATAAAGGTAGCAAAGAAATTCCATCATTATATACTGAGAAGCAAGGTATATGTGATTGTACCTGATCTAGTGGTTAAGATATTGTTGATGCAAAATGAACTTGGTGAAAGACAAGAAAATGGATGGCGATACTTCAAGAATATAATGTAGAGATTCAACTAATGAGGTCAATTATAGGTCAAGAATTATCAAAAATGATAGCAGATAACCAGATTGAGGATGAAAAGAAATTCAAGTTTGATAGTGAAATAGATATGGAAGATCAGAAGAAGATCATAGTATCTCAAGTTGATATTGATAAGGGAGTAATAATAAATTTCTGGTACCAAGATATTGTTTACTATATTTTATAAAATTAATATCCCACTTGGATGAATAGTTCACATTGTAGAGGACTCAAAATGAAGTGTGAATCCTATATGCTACATGATAGAAAGTTATACAAAAGGAACTATGAAGGGATCTACCTGAAATGCTTGGGACACGAGGAAATAAAAGAAGTTCTAGAACAATTTCATGATAAGTATGGTACATGGCATGGTTCAGTAGAAGCAACCACATTATGAGCTACATGGAGCAAGTATTCAAGGGATTTCCAAAGAAACTCAAATGAAAAAGTGACAACCTGCCAAGAGCCCTTAGAACTAATTCTCTCATCTAGTAAGACAAAGGATTGACAAACAACTTTTATGGATATTCCTAAAGAATGGATTGGATGGGGTGGAAGATTGTTTCCAAGTTGTCAAAAATTTCTGATAGATTGCATTCTGAGATGTTGAAGGAAATGAATACACAGAGCACACACTAAACTTGAATCTCAAGATTTTGAGGTTTTGACTGCAAATTGACTCAAAATACACATGCAATATTCAAGATTTGATTGGTGTTTGATACATGTTAGAGGAATTTTTTCTGATGAAGAAATTCCTTTTTCATTTCTTCCTTTTTGTCAGGGCTATTTGTTGTGGTTCCACAATGCACACCCCATTTCAATTAGAAATGAGGACCCCCTACTTTATTTTTTTGGATTTATGAATCCTTAGGTTGGGGTCTGAGTCCTTTTAAGGTTTTATCTAGTCTCCTAGTTCATGTCCAGGTCTTGACTGAGAAAAATCTATTGTCAAAAATCAAAGTTTTTGAGGGTATAGGCCTTTTTTGTAAATAAAAGGTGCACCAGTGCACCTCAACAGGTGCACTAGTATGCCAAATCTTTAAAAGTAAGAAAAAAAGGCATTTTGGTTGTGCATTAGTGTAGCTATACACATGCACAAAACAAAAAAGGTAGGGGTCTATATAAGGTCCCCCCTTCTTTCCTTCTCCACCAATTCATTTCATCATTGTCTTCTACTCTAAGCACTCCCTAATGCCTCATCTCCGCACCTAACTAGGTGTGCTTGCTCTACCTTCATTTGCAAGTGCAAAGCACATTTAAGTTAGACATCAAAAATGGTGTGCATTAGCACACCTCCCCGAGTGCACTAATGCACACCATTTTCTTTATTAAAACTTTTAAAAAATATAAAACACACCCAAAATTGGATGCACATAAGCGCACCCAATTTTGTTTTGAAAAAGAAAAAAAAAACTTAGGAAAAATCTCAGAAAACATGAAATAACAAGGGTGCATTGTAGTGCACCTGATTAGGTGTGCTTATTGCGTACCCTGATAAATCAATAAAACTTGCACCCATTTCAAAGAAAGAAAAGGCACACCAGGCAAACCTACCTGGTGTGCCATGTTTTTCAAAATTATTTCTTGCATTTTAGATGTTAAAATTAGGTTTTTTTGTAGGTTTTTCAAGCAATCAAATTTTTAGGTTTTTGTGCGAGTTAGTTTAGTGTGTTCTTAATCCATTTTTCCTCAAAATATGAACTAATGGACATCCTTTTGCATAGATTCAATGGCATCTTCTTCACCCTCCCTTGGTGAGAAAATGGCACCAAAACTAGTAGTATTCAAGTTTCAAGGCGTTCCTACAAAATCATGGTTTCAAGATGAGTACTTAGGGATTAGAGACACAGATTTGGGTCACACAGATTTGGGAGAGTTCTTAAAGCGATGCAACAAACCAACTAAGAGGTCTCATATGATCTCTGCATTATTTTGATCAGGGCTCATTAATGCAACATCACCCCTAGTGTTATTATAGTCTTTAGAACTGGTCGTATAGTCTTCAGAACTGGTCATAACACTTGTAGAACATTTTTTTCACGCAGAGATGGTTTTCAAAAACATAATAGGATAGATCATTCTTGATCTCCAACCCAAGAACATTGAGAAAGTGTTTCATCTCCCTAGGGCAGATCAATTCATTAGACTAACCTATGAGCAAGTAGAGAGATGGTATCGAGAACATATTGACGAGGCTTCTGAGATCATCCAATCTTCATACCTTATAGAGAAGACTCCTCTAGGAAAGAAAATGGGAAAAGTAGAAATGACAAGAGGATACATGAAGGAGGATATTGGATATTCAATCATACTCTTGAGTAGAGTTATAGGTTTTTCGATAGCTGGACACTTGAATATTGTTATGGTGCATTTTATTGAGACAATAAAGAAAGTGGTAATGCAACTAGATTGGGCTTTTATTCACATTTATAATTTGGGGAAGCAATTGGTGGTGGCAAAGAACAATAGGAAATTCTACATAACATCATACTTGTTGTACTTGTTAGCCGCAAGGATGATGGATTATCTAGGGCTCTACAAAAGGAGTAGTATGCAAGATGCCAATGCATGGCCATATATTGTATATCCTTAGCTAGTAAAGAAGAGGCTTTCTGAGAAAATCAAAGAATATAGAATTGTAAATGATTCTTTCATATTTACCATAATTCGGTTCATAGAAGGGGATTATGCAAAGAGAATATCAAAGGAGGTAGTTGTACAAATATCACTAGTCAGAGCTTATTATATCTAGTTTGGAATATTTATATGTTTGAGGGTAGCAAGTACAACTATTAACCCTAAGAAGCTCCCTAAGTATCCCAAAAATAGGCTCATTCTCCCTATTATTTTCTAACAACTCTTGTCTACATATGATAGAGTTAGAAAGTAGCACAAAACATGTTGGGTGTGGCCTATGACTATATTACCTATTTAGGTGGATTAGAGGCAAGATATCCCCTCTTTTGAATGTGAATGGGATCAGTATCCCTTGGAAGAGTATAATTCTCCTTGGCCATATTTTGATAAAATTGGGAGAGTGAAATATTTAGTAGGCAAAACATTTCAACATGAAGAAGCCATTGAAGATCACTAGATGAAGGTGACAAATGACTATGATGTTTGTATCAGGCATTATTGTAGGATGACTTTATACCTTGAAGAGAAGGATTTCAAGATAAATATTTCATTGAAGATAGTGGAATAGGACATGGAGGAGTTTCTTGATCCTTTATTAAATAGAGGTAAGATTGGTGAATGACCTATTATGAATACCGAGATAGATAGAGAAAAAAACTTGGACATCAACCATAGGGAAAGGCACATCATCAAATTGATGTAGGATTGGATCAAGAAACCATTCAAACTTGATCTAATTCTCAAGACATTGATCTTCCATGTGCAAGCCCGTCCAGCTAGAGGTAGAGGAGCAAAGGCCACCATCCTACATTTACAGCTCAATCACCAATAAGGAGAGAAATGGTTCACCAACTTGATAGGCTAGTTGGTTATTATCGAGCTCAAAAGAGTAATGGTAAGGGAAAGAGGAAGAGGAATTCTCCTCAACAAGCCAAACTAGAAGAGGGATAAGTTATGGGACCTCCACAACAAGGAGAGGAAAACATACAAAGGCCAAATAATGTAGATGCCGCACAAGCTCAAGCTAATCCCCAAGTGTTTCCAGTTGCACAAAGCCAAGGGGAAACAAAAATTGAGGTACAAGAGGTTTCCCTACCTCAACAAATAGAGCAAGTCTCCCCCTCAATGCTTAAAAGAAGGAAGATTAAGAGTTCAGTGAAGAGAAAACAAAATGTGATCAAGAAAGTGATTCCTTTTCCATCAATCCCTGAACCCATTCCAAAAGAGGTGTAAGAAGAGGATGATGAGGATGAAGAGGATAATCTACCTTTTAGTCAGAGGACTTGGTTAGCCAAAGCCACAAAGGAGGAATGCAGGAGAATCTCTATGGTTACACCACCATCTACCCCTAATGAACCTATTCAAACCACTACATCAGAGGATGAAATGCAATATTGGATAGATGAGTAATATGTGGAGGGCACTAATGTCTTCCAGATGTCAGATTTTGACTTTATGACTATGGGTATCAATTTTGTCAGGGATAAGATCAGAGACACACCAACCAATCAACCATGACAGGAGGATTGGAGTCAGATGTCCCTCAAATCACGAGGACTTGAGGAAGTTTTGGCATCATAACTAAAGGTCACATTTTGTGTAGACAAGGGATTAGCTACCCCTCTACCTCTAGATACAAAAGTTGAACAGGTCTAGATAGAACATGAAGAAGAGCCATTTCAAGTATCCACCGATGAAGTGTCAGAAGAGGGGTAGATAGGTGAACAACTTCAACAAATGTCCCAAGACATAGAGATGAGACTTATGAGCTCCACAAATATAGAGATTGTCAAAACAAATCTCTCACAAAGGGAAAAGACTCCAAAAAGGAGTGATAGGGGGAAGAGTATAGCTGAGAAAACTCCTTCATCCTCTAAGGGAAAATCCCTGGTGCAACATATTCCAAGGTGGCTTAAAAAAGAAGTAATAAGAAACAAGAAACAACAATTCACTACTAAAGAGAAGCATAGAATGGAATTGATAGAAGTTCTAAGGAAACCCGATTCACCTCCAAAGGATGCATGAGCATTAGCCTTTATTATGAGTGATAATAATTAGGACCTTTTTTTCTCATGTAGCTATCCCTCCTCCACAATCAAATGTTGAAGAATTGAGTACAAGGGATTATTAGATCTAGGAAGTTATGCTTGGGAAGCTAACCTTGGAAACTACAAAGTTGATGGTAACCACAAGGATGAAGGAGGTGTTTAGGAGCTTAGAGTAGGATGGGGTAGAATTGATAACACTTCGGTGGTAGAACAAAATAATTAAGGAATATTTTAGTGAAGTCTTTGGCCCCTTGGATCCCACTAACCCTGAAGAAACTTTAAATGTGGCAATTCAGAGAAGAGATAGGGGTGTGGTTTAGTTGGACCCATTTTTGAGAGTTTGGCAACAATGGTAGGAAAGTTTTGAGGAGAAAGGCGTACCAATTAGTCAGGGAAATCTTAAATTACTGCATGTTATGTAGGATAATGTGGATAAGTTGGTAGCAATTTTGAATCAAGATTTTGGTTTAGTGGATGAAGTATATACCTAGGAAAATAGTTCTAGGTATTACAAGCAATCAAAGGGTAGAGGTATCAGATGCTAATGGATTAATATATAGACAAGAAACTAGATAAGATAGATGATTGGATTGAAAATATTATAGAGGGCAATAAAGTAATGGATTCATTACATGCAGAGATTTACAGGCTCAAGGACCAAGCCCAAGAGCATATTTTGGAAGCTAAGAAACACTATAGTGATGCACATTTGGACATTTTTGAGGATGATGCACAAGAAAAGCTAATACCAGTATAGGTAGTAGTTGAGAAATTTTAGAAAACTTTTGATGAAGTTTCTAATAATGAGGGTATCTATCAGGCATTTAGAACAAAAGAAGCTTTATTAGAGCTTGATACAAAACTCAAGGATTTTGTAGAAACTTGTATAGAAGTGGATAATTACAGGCAGAAGTTAAAGGATAAATATAATGCCATAGATTTATTGGATGCAACTCAAGTCACCAAAATAATTGAGAAATTCAAGGGAAAATACCCAGACATAGCTCTCGTATAAAGGGAAACAAAACCCAGAAGCCAGAATTTCAATTTTGACACTTGGTGAAATTTTGCATTTTTCTACCTTCGAGGTGCATTGCTACACTAGGTGCACCAGGTGCATTGCTATGCTAGGTTTGCTGGTGCATCTTTTGAATTAGTGTCTTGGAAGATTTTAAAGAAGTTAGAGGTGCACCAATACTTAACTGCTAGTTCCAAAATTAGAGCTCTCCATGCATTAGAAACACATTTTGACAATAGTTTAACTCCGATAGATGCCTAGTGAAGATGGAGCTTCTATTTTTGGTGCTTCCAGAAACTCCTACATCAACTAAAGGCTCTCTTCTTCTTGTTTTCTCATTTTTTCTTTGTTTTAGGATATGTAAAGGCTCATGCATCCAATTAATGATATAAAATGGATGGAGTCTTATTAAGTACGAGTTAGAGGGTTAGTTTGTACATAATTAGATTTTTTTAATTAATTTAGAAGCATATGATTGCATAAATATATCTCTCACTCTCAACAAAAATTGAGGAGATGATTTCTTATAAATATGGGATTGTAATATGTAATCAAGGCTGCCATTATTTTGATGCAATAATATATGTTGTTGGTGCTCACATTTGGAGTGTAGTGATTCTTGCCTAAGTGTGTTATATTTTGTGAATGTATCTTCATGAAGTGTAATTGAGCCAATTATTCTATTGCATTGTTCTAGTTGTGTGATCTTTTAATTCTAGTGTTTGCTACAGCTTTATAAATTTCACTAACCTACTTAGTTCGAGAAGAGATCACCATATGGTTCCTACATAGCTTTTCATCTCGCATGAGTGCACTTTCCATGGCCTTGCAATTTGATGAAAACTAAAACATCTTATGATTGTTAAATTCCCATTGATGATTGCATTAGTAGAATTAAGGAAATGTTACTCCCATTTTCATTAGTTATCCACCAATTTCTTTGAAGGCTTAACTCACAGACGTGTAGTTTCTGTAGCTTATGTCCATTAGGATTTTATTTCCATGTTATTTTCTTAATTTTCTCATTGCCTTATCTTTTTTATTTTCTTTACTAACCCCTTGTTAGATTAGGAATTCATATTAGTTGCATTGTTAGATTGCATTCATTGAAAAATAGGAGAATAGAAAACTATAGCTCTTTTGTGTGTTTATTATTTTGAAGTAGCGAAAAAATTCTACATCTTATCTAAAGCTATTAGAACTAGAAAAGGCCTCCTCATGAACACTCACATTTATCTTCAACTACACAGATTCTAGTAGTTCACAAGATCACCTAGAACCTTGGAGTTGATTCCCAAGATTAACTTTTCAAGACAGGAGTTTGAAAGAATTCCTACTGTTAAACATCATGCAAAATGACAGCTCAACTTTCTCAAATCTTGATTTAGTGGTTTTTCATAAGGTTATTATTACAAAGAACTCAAACATAGACACCACAAAATAAACTATTACAATAGGTTAATTATTTAGGGTCAAAAATCATTCTCCCCTCATTCTCAACTATAGTCAAAAGCTTTCTCTTTCATTTTTTCTTTCCCAATCTCACCTTTTCTATGATATATTCAATTTGTCTTGATATTTATCTTGTAATGAGTCCAAACCCTTCCTGTAACAATATTTAAAATAGTAATTATAATGATAAACAAAAAGAAATAAAAAAATCAATCAATAAGGGAATAGTGGAATTGACTTCATAACAAAGTAAAAAGGTTTAATTGGTTTTGAAAATGGTGAAACACAATTTTCATTGAGGGTGGAATGATTAGTGAGATTAGTAAAATGGAATAAAACCCTTTTGGAGTAAAAAAATTCTCCATGTGTAATCACTATAAGATTTTGGAAGAATTTTCAATAATTTATTTTATAGTGGAAGATAGAAAGTAGTGGGTAAATAATGCCTAGTGAAGAATAACTAAATAGTCTTTAAATGTATCCAATGAGGGGAGATTTGTGTATCTATCTTATTTATGTTGATGATAAATTTTCTAGTGTTTCTTTTGAAAAGATTGATGTTTTGATTTTAAATAGATCTAATAGGAAACTCTAGTATAATGTTAGTCCTAAAACAATGCATTGTAAGGTTCAATTTATGAAAGATTAAATTTATAAAAAAATACACTCAATTCATTAATTTGTTAAAAATAAATATTTGTCTTATTTATATTATCATTATTGTAATCCAAAAATTTATCAAATAGCTATTTTATTAAGTAAGATGGGAGTCAACATTGAACCCTTGCAAACAAATGTCTAGCTATAGCACATGAAATCATAAACACCAAAGAGAAATTGGTCTCATGTGACCAAAAGGTGTAAAACTAACCTACTAAATACTACCAAAATTTAATAAAAAATTAAGTCTTATGAGGCCCATCCTCTCATATCGAAACCATCTAGCATGATCATATTCTTAATAAAATTAACAATAAAAGTTATACTTATTTTTAGACCTATACTAGAACTATACATATATAATAGCCATCATAATAATTAACTATAATATTAATAGGAATGTATGTTGTATTGTATCTACCACACTAAAAGTAAAACATGCAATACACCTGACTACCTTATAATATATTCTACTATACTTATTTTTAAGGTTACACAAAACAACAATACTAAAATTAAGTAAAAGAAAAACATGGCCTAAGGCTCAATTATCCAACAAAATTCACAAATCAGATACTATTCAAAAGCTCACAATTATTTGAGAGCACTAGACCCATGACTAACTGATATGATTGAGACCCCCTTGTGTTTCTTGGGTTAATTTACTCTTTCCAAACACTAGGCCCATGATTAAATTCCTCATTGCATTAGCAATAGTAATGCATAGGGAGCTTATCAGTCTTCTCAACTAAATTTTACTTATCTTGAAAGCTTCATAAATTTATCAAATATGTTTATATGGGCTGAGAAAATTACATAGTTTTAACTTGATTACATTGAAAATACATTATTTTTCATTTCTTATCTATATTTTTTTAGTAATTCATGGCCATCTCCTATTTAAGTCATATTAGTACCTCAAAATTATAGCAATATTTTGAGTGTTTTTTGTCAAAATTTCAATTAAAACATTCAAAAAATAACTTATAAGGCTTACTTAAGAGGTCTCTAAGGAGGGACAATAATAATTGTTAATCATATTGTTGGAAACTACAATTACAACAATTGTTATATTGTCATTGATGTCAAACCCTATTGGTATGATAGTTTTCTATCTAATTTGAGTGTCATATCTAGATGGTTCATGAAGAAGATTTGAGAAGTTGGTCATAATAATAACACCTAAAGGAAAGGTTGAGTTATGGAAAGGAAACTATAATAGACACTTGATTAGTTAGATTTTGACAAGATAAAGTAATTGTTTAATCATGCTACAAAGTGAAGAAGATCGTTGTACTAAAGCCTTGAAGAAGTGATCAAAATTGACCAAATGCATAGGCTTGACCGAGCAAAAAAGCAAAATATTAAGGAACTTGTAATGTTTTTCAAGCGATGCTAGTGTCAACTGAGTGCTAGTATTTGATGAGTAGAGTTAATTGCAACTGAGAATCAATATTGATCACACATCAATATATGTGTTGAACAAGAACTTTAGTAGCGACCGAGTAACTCAATAATGACTGAGTACCATGATACACTATTGGTCAAGGGACAAAATTTAATAGTTTATGAGAAAATCATGATTTCCACCTGACACAGTTGATTTCTTAGAATATGTAGAGTGTGTTGAAGATAAGGATAGATGACCTAGAACATTTAAATCAAGGAAAATTATGTTTGTGCATTTCTATGCAAGGATTCAAGGAGAAGTTGGGAGAAGTTTCTAGAAGAGAAAAGAGAAAATGAAATGTTAGAAGGATTCAATGAATCGAATCAAACTTTAAGATCTATTATGGTGTTTAAGTGGAAAAAGATCAAAATTACCTATTTAAGGAGATACAAGAGCTAACCTAAGTGGGTTGGAGCAGTTGTTGATGCTATTGATTAGCAAACTTGAGCAGGAGGCTGAGAAAAGTTGTGAAGAGATGAAGAGTGATTACTTGAAGGGTTGCCAAGCATATCAGAGATAGAGATGACAATGAAAGCCAATCAATAGATAAACATGTAAGCAGAACTATGATATGTATTTGCAAAGTTAGTTATATTTGTCAAACCAAACCTATTGGTACTTTCTTACTATGTTGTATCAATATTAAAATCATTTAATCAAGGTTGACCTACTACAACATTTGGGGTCAAATTGCAACGATTGTGTAATTTGTGGTGATTTTCATTTTTTTTTCAATTATCCTTGACACCATTGCAATATTGATGTTGGTGTCATAATTGTAATGCTCGCATGAGTATAAACAAAAAGAAAAAAGAAAACATGACATAAATCACTCCCAATTTGTTTTGATTGTGGAGAGTTTCATGCAAAAGGGGGTGGAGAGCTCCGAATGAGGGTGGAGATATCTGAATGTTGTCATGCTCTTGTTATTGGTGCATTTCATTGTTGTAATCTCTACATTTTGTTTTCGAGCCCTCACTCTATAATTTCATTGCTATTATATCTACATTTTTTTGTAGTGCCCTTTCTCTTTGATTTCCTTGTTGTGCCCTTGTGATCTCTAAATTTCATTGCCCTATCCTTGCTCTAATATTTTATTGTCATTCCCTTGCTTTGAAATTGTGTTGCCATGTCATGCCCTTGTGATCTTTATTCCCTTTCTCTACAATTTCATTTTTATGCCCTAGCTCTACAATTTTCTTCAAGGGCTATGTAAATTTGTTTCCTTTCCTTCTAAATAGGTATCTCTTTATATTTCCTTCTAAACATGTATATTCAGAGATTTTTTTTAAGGTGCTTATTACATCTTATCAAAAAAGAAAACCTAATCCAACCACATACATATTCTAGAATCCAAATAATAAAACAATAAAACTCACTCAACTAGTGCTAAGTGACTTACCTCAAGATCCTCCACAAAAATAATGCAGACCAAGAAAAATGGATAGAGTTTGCAAGAAATTTTACAAAAACATATCATATATTTTTAGAAAGAAACTAGCCATAACCTAGTTAAATGGGTCTAGTTGTTGATTAGCTAGGTTGATTACAAATTCATGTAGGACTGTCATTAGATTATGTACAATAAGATGAACAATAAACTAGTCCTAGCTAGCAAGATCAAACACAATTTTCCAAGGTGATAAAATTGCATATGCAAGAAATTGAAGAATACCTTCAGTGAAGAGTTGAGTGTAAGGAGTTGTTTCTATCTATTGTTTCTATCAAGAAGTCTCTTTCTAAAGACACTCCTTCTCCTTCACTTTCTAAAGTCCCTCCTCTTCCTTCACTCTCATTCCTTTAATTTCGATTATCAAATTTTTGAATATTTGCCTCTACCTTATCTAAAATCATCTTCACATTGTGTTGTAACTCTGACATAGGTGTTTGATCATCAATATCTTTCATTTCAGCATTGTTATTTTCATGTATGTATGTATGCATGTATGTATATATGTATGTATATGTATGTATGTATGCACACACACACACACATGTGTGTGTGTATCTATGTATATATATGTGTCTATGTATGTATGTATGTATGTATGTATGTATATAGAGAGATCTTGTGGCTTGTAGATTATAAACAAAAAAGATAAGAAAATATGACATTAATCATTCCCAATTTGTTTTTTATTGATTTTGGAGAGTTGTGCATGAAAGAGTGTAGAGAGCTCTGAACATTGGTGGAGATCAGTGGAGATCTAGGATTTTGTATTTGTTCCCTTTTGATCACTTTATTTCATTGCTGTTATGTGCCCTTGTGATCTTCATGCCCTTGCTTTGCGATTTTCTTCAAGGAGAGAAGAGGTACCTATGTAAATGTTCTTTTTTTCCTTCTAAACATGTATCTCTTGTTCATATATAATAGCTTTGGTTAGATTCAAGGATAACTAATTATGATGATTGTATGCATATGTGCATGTATGTATGTATATCAATTCACTACATGAACTTCTTTACATGCATACATATATACTTGCATAGTACTTGTGTTAAATTAAATTAATCATTCATGTCTTGAATTCATAGAAGAAATTATCCTTGCATTCAATCGAAACTATTCATACCAAGCTAAGTATGTAGAAATATGTACTTACATATTATATTATCTCTTGGTAATTGAGTAAAGATCTTGTGCATAATATCATCTAGGTAACGATTGGATGCATTCACATTAAGTCATAATAGGATCAAGCAAATGATCCATTTATATTACTTAATACTTATTTTATTAAACATTTTGTTTAACATAATCAGTAATACTAGAATTATACAACTACACCTAGTACTCTTGTTTATTTTATTTAATCATATACATTTAAGACTATTTTTTTCTTAAGATTGGACTGTATATTTGTTATCACTAAAACACAAATATAGATCTCTGATAGTTATCTTTTTTAATTTCAAGATCTTCATATTTAACATGAAGAGTTTCCACTACTAGACAATGGAATAGCCACAATGTGGAGCCACAAGCTCATGGCCTTTTCCACCAAATTATATTTTTATTATATTTTTGTCCTTCAAAAATATTATAGGTGAATGTTCTTCTAATTTTCCATACATTTAATAATTTTTCACTTGTCGTTTGAAGTAATTTCCTATTCTGAGATAGAGATATCTATCATAAGGATGGAGATGCCAATTTTGATCATCCCACTTTCAAAGTTGATTCCCTTATCAAATTAATGAAGCTACTTGCAACTGGCACCCTAATTTTTTGCAACTTGCTCGATCAACCATTCACACAACCATCTTCCTCCTACCCCACCATAACACCCACCCCTTGTTTGAGGTTTATATCTTAGTCCCTATTGGGTTTTGAACCTTATTGAACCTATTTTAAAATGGTTCCATTGGTTCAAGGAGGTTCATATGTTTAACAAGTTTAGTGTCCTAGGCAGTTTAGTGGATTCAATGTTCATAAGGCTCTATAATTTAGATTGAATATGAATTTTAATTGTCTATTGGGGACATAATCATATTTTATTCCTTAATTTTAGATGCAGTAATGAGGGTTTAGCTCATGCCATGGGAGAGCATTTGAGTTGTGAATATAAAATTAGGAAAATTTGAGCTAGAAACAACATCTAATCTTATGTAATTCTCTCTCCTCTAAACACGCAATACACGGAGCCATTATCATCATGAGTAGACTCACTCTCCTCAAACTAATTTAATCAAAACTATTCATACCAAACTAAGTATGCACAAATTTGTACTTATAGATTATATCATCTCTTGGTAATTAAGTAAAGATCAAATACAATTTTCCAAGGTGATAAAATTGTAGATGTAGATGTATGTATGTATGTATGTGTATATGTATGTATGTATGTATGTATGTATGTATGTATGTATCTCTACATCTCTGCATTTCATTATTGTGCCTTTGTGATCTCTGCATCTCGTTGTCATGTGCTTGTGATCTTTGTATATGTATGTATGTATGTATATACATATATTCATATATATGCATATATATATATATACATATATATATATATATATATATATATATATATATATACATATGTATATATATACATATGTATATATGTCTATATATACATAGATACCTTGGACACACACATATGTGTGTGTGTATGTATATATACACATACATATACATAAAGAGAAGCTTCTCTAATCACATGCTAGGGGAAATATAAAGAGATGCATGTTGAGAAGGAAAAGAAAAGAACATTTACATAGGTTCCTCTTCTCCCTTTGAAGAAAATCATAGAGAAAGCACTACTACATTTGGGCCCAAATTAGACCACAAATTGCAAAAAAAAACATGAAAATCACCATAAATTACACTGTCACTGCAAATTGTCAACGTAATTTGACACCAAATATTGTAGTGAAAAGGGTATAGAGATTACAAGGGCATGACACGAAAATGAAATAACAGAGAAAGGGCATGAAGATTACAAGCCTGATGACAATAGAATACACAGCTCACAAGGGTACAACAATGAGATGGAGTGACCACAAGGGCACATAAAAAAATTGGAGATCTCTACTAATCTCCACTAAGGACATGACAATGAAATGTAGAGATCATAAGGGCACACCAAAAAAATGTGGTGATCAAAAGGGAACATAAATGAAATCTCCACAAACATTTGAGGTCAGAGCTCTCCACCAACATTCAAAGCTCTCCACCCTCTTTCATGCACAACTCTTCACAATCAAAAAAATTTGGGAATGATTTATGTCATGTTTGATTTATTTATTGTTTATATCTAAAATCAACTTCACATTGTATTCCAAATTTGGCATAGGTGTTTGATCCTCAATAGATTTCATTTCCACATTTTAGCATTCAATTTTTCAAGTTTCCGCTTCATTATATGTTTTATTTATCAATGATTTCCTCTAATTCGATGACTAGTTCATCTCAACTAGATGCTTCAATGATACAATCACCCATCTATCTCTAAATTATGCAAGAACTTGTTGTCTTACAGAATCTAGATAGATACTGAGAGTTCCAAATCCATAAACCTAAAGATCATCATGTGTGCATCCCAACAATGGAAGCGAAGGATGTAACCATGCATGTATTGACACGCTCTCCATATGAGGATCCCAACTATCTACTAATACTGTTAATTTGGGCATCACTATATGATCCAAAATGTTATGAAATACTAAAGTTGGTAGTGACTTCTTCCATGTCTCCAAAAAATGTAGCATAGGTTTAGGGTCCCTTGGCTCCTAAGAATTTGTAGCATAGGTTCAAGGTAGTAACTCCTTGTAGTCAACTCTTTAGTAAAGTTATATACTTAACCAATTTTACATATGAATAAAGGGTCCCCTTATAGAATGAAGAATCCATACTTGTGGTTTATCTTAAGATATTTTAGTAAATACAACCTAGGCTACCTAGCTTTTGAAAATAGAAGGCTAAACTTTGAATTTCAGCATTAACTTGACTAGCCTATTTAGACCCATTGATTATTGTCACAATATTTTAAACATAACTATATAAGGAGTGAGTTAGGACATATATAGGTTAACCTTACATTAACTATAAATGACAACACAAAGGTTGCACTAGGGTATCACAATATTACAATTATAGAAAACCACCTGATTTTCCCAAGTGGGTGTATTATTGTGAAGAGCTATATTGAGTGAGTAAAGTTGACCAATGTTTATAGGAATACAACTACATCGAAAAAATTAGAAAACATAACTACATATTCGTTAGAGTGAGTAGTTCAAGGTTCTTGAGCTCATGGATATGGGTATGTAGGTAGCTTGATAGGCGAAATATGCCTCTAGTGTGCAAACACCTTGGAAATAGTTAGGTAGCACTTAACTATTTTAAGATATTATATGTTAACTAATGAGGCTCATTCCCTTGAAAAAGCCTCTATCACAATAACATTACCTTTAAACCATGCAAAGGATGTTGAAGTGGTTCCTAACCTTGAAACACTCTAATAAGCAATGGCAAAGAAAATGCAGATGCAATACATATATTAGAATTATTTATGTCTATGTATGTATGTATGTTTGTATGTATGTAGGTATGTATGTATATACATATATACATATATAAACATATGTATATGTATATATATATGTGTGTGTATATAAATACATACACACATATGTGTGTGCCTATGTATGTGTATATACAAAGAGATCTTGGGAAAAGAAGCTCAGGGTGAAATAGTCCTTTCCACCCTAAAAATCACTTTTTTACTTCAATAAAATCAGGACTTGAACAATGCCAATGATAGAAAGCCTACTACCAATTTGGAAAAAAATGTTACCTCCAACATTGCAACCATATGATAAATGGGAACAGCACATGCTCAAGCCATAACCTAGTTAAATTGGTCTAGTTGTTAACTAGCTGGGTTGATTACAAATTCCTATAGAACTATCATCAGATTAGGTACAATAAAATGAACAATCAGCTATTCCTAGCTAGTGGGATCAAATATAGTTTTTCAAGGTGATAAAATTGCATATGAAGATGCATCACTTGAATGCTAGGCATGAAGTGTTTCCTCAATTTATAACAAATGGTTTGATATAAAAGCTCCAAATGCTAACCCAATAGTGGAAGCCAAAGATGTAACCATGCATGTATTGGCATGCTCTCCCTATGATGATCCAAATTATCTATTTTTACTCTTAACTTGGGCATAATTATATGATCTAAAATGTTATAAAACTCCTCCCATGTCTCCAAAAAACATAGCATAAGTTTAGGGTCCCTTGGCTCCCAGGAATTTGCAACAACTATTCTCACTGCTAGAAGAATAACTTCAATGAAGAGTTGAGTGTAAGGAGTTGAAGAAGCAAGTTTTGGTTTTGTCTAAATACCATAATCATAAATACAATAATCACGAGGCTCATTTCCTTGTAGAAGCCTTTGCCTCAATGACATTACCTCTAAACCATGCAAAGGATGTTGAAGTGGTTCCCAACCTTGAAACACTCTTATAAGTAATGGAAAAGAAAATGTAGATGCAATACATCTATTACTATTATTTATGTATGTGTATGCATGTATGTATGTATGTATGCATATATACAAACCATAACCCAATTAAATTGGTCTAGTTTTAAATATTAGATGATTTGGTTAAATATTCCTGTAAAACTATCATTAGATTAGGTATAATAAAATGAACAATCTGATGTTCTCAGCTAGTAGGATCAAATACAATTTTCAAAGGTGATAAAATTGCATATGCAAATGCATTAGTTGAATGCTAGGCATGATTCACATTCCCCAATTTATAATGAATGGTTTGATGTAAAGGCTCCATACACTAGATCAAAAATGGAAGCCAAGGATGTAACTATACATGTATTGACACACTCTCCCTATGAGGATCCCAAGTATCTACTATTGTTGTTAATTTGGGTAGCACTATATGATCTAGAATGTTATGAAAACTCCTCCCATGTCTCCAAAAAATGTAGCATAGGTTCAGGGTGCCTTGGCTCTTAGGAATTTGTACCATCTATTCTCACTACTATAAGATTAACTTCAGTGAAGAGTTGAGTGTAAGGAGTTGAAGAAGCAAGTTCTACTTCTATGTAAATGCCATAATCATGAGGCTCATTCCCTTGCAAATGCCTCTGCCACAATGACATTACCTCTAAACCATGCAAAGGATGCAAATGCATGCATGTATGTATGTATGTATATATGTGTATATGTATGTATGTATGTATATGTATGTATATAAATGTATGTATGTATGTATTATGTGTGTGTGTGTGTGTGTGTGTGTGTGTGTGTGTGTGTGTGTGTGTACATAGACTAGGAAAAATGGGAAGAGTTAATGCCATTGTTAATGGGCATTATATTTCCCCTACACACATACATTATATATATACATATTACCCATTAACTCTGCATTATTTATGTGCAAGATTTTGAGGTAAGTCACTTAGCACCAATTGAGTGAGTTTTATTGTTTTATTATTTGGACTCTAGAATAAGTATGCAGTCGAATCAATTTTTTTGTTGTGCTAATATGTAATAAGCACCTTAAAAAGATCTCTCTCTATATATGCATACATATATACATGTATAAGTATGTATGTATGTATGTATATACATATATATGCATATGCATATGTATATACATACATTATGTATGTATGTATATATACAAAGAGATCTTGTGGATTGTAGAGATCAATGAAGATCTAGGATTTAATTTTCATGCCCTTGTAATCATTGTGTTTCATTATCATGCCCTTATGATTTCTACATCTCATTGTTGTGCCCTTGTGATCTTTGCATCTTGTTCAATGTATTGTACCTAATTTGATGATAGTTCTACATGAATTTGTAATCAACCTAGCTAATCAACAACTAAACCCATTTAACTAGGTTATCACTTTTTTCTTTCTAAAAATATCTTCTATGATATGTTTTTGTAAAATTTCTTGTGAGCTCTGCCCATTTTTACTAGTCTGCATTATTTTTGTGGAGGATCTTGAGGTAAGTCACTTAGCACATTTAAAAGGATCTCTCTATATAGATACATCCATATATACATTGTATGTATGTATGTATATTGTTGATCTCATTTTTGTTTTGACAAGGTAGTGAAAAAATACTTAGTCATTATCTAGTAGAATTATAGTGCATAGTTCATGTCAAGTGATTAGAGTGAGCTGAGTGATCAAATCATATCGAGCATAAGTTTCTAGACAATACATCTGAGTAATAAGATTGTTTGGTACTAAGCACTAGTATGTGTCAAATAGATAGTATGTGCCAATTCACTCAAATTTTGAGCAATTTATACATGTCAAGTGATTCAAGTAACCTTGTAATAGTTAGTGTTGAGTTCTACAAAAGTCAACTTACAACATTTAGAGCACAACAAAGGTTGAGCATCAAATTATTTGGATGCCAAGTGAACAATTTTTGGCATAGTTGTTTGTTATATCACAAAATCCCATGTAAACCATTTTTGGTCAACATAATCATGAATTTATGATTACAAGAGATAAGTATGGAGTCATATTACGAATCCCTATGTAATACATGCAACCAATCAGATTAAGGGAAACATTATGTGGGAATAAGGATCAACCACAGTCATTCATTTTAATCTAACCCATCTCCACCTATGTTTATTTAAGAAAGGAAAACCCTAAGAAGTTTATCATTACAAGAGGAGACAAATGCTAAGTGTTGAGAAAGAAATCTATAACAAAATTATGCAAAGTAGAATCAGTCTAGAGGAATAGAGACAAGAAGTGAGAGGATTATAAAGGATAGATTTGATTAGAAGAATCAAGATACAATTAGTAAAGAGGAGATCTAATATCAAGCACAAAAGTGATAACCAAAGACCATGTGTTGAATCATTCTAACAAGTGATGCAGAGTAAATCTCTTAATTGAGTAGTCCTAACAAGATGTTGTAAATCTCTTAACTGAATGCTTACTTAATTGTGAGTTGAAATCCTTTAGCAAGGTGAGACCTAATAGTCTTTGTAAGCCTTTAATGGGGTAGGCCTCTCATAGGGTAGATCATAGCTTATGACCAACACTTTGTAGCCATAATTGGCCACACTTTACAACTACAATAGCGAATATTTGTGGGTGTCATTCCCACCCCAATTTTACCTTCTCATTGGAGGGCTTTTGGGTAACCAATTTATTGTGTTATGTGTTATTTACTTTATGCTATGAATGTGATGCATGTTAAGTTATTCAAGTTTATAAATTAAGTTATGTGATTGGTGTTGGCGATATGTTTTAGAGGCAAAAGTTTTTAGTGTTGATTCACTTCCCCAATCCACTTAGAACTTATTTTGCCATTGTTATTTTCAACAATTGGTATTAGAGTGTTGTTATTTTATAGCTTTGGAGGTGAGATCTTGAAGATGAAAGTCTACAAGGTGGGAAAGACTATTAAGAACCAGAAGATTGAAATACAACTTGCCCTACATCAACTCAAGAAGGAAAGAGATAGCTATTGAACAAGATGACACTCAATATGAAGAAGTAGACACTACTAGATTATTTAAAGATGGAAACTCATAAGAGTTTGATACAAAAATTACAGATCTGATGGAAAAGAATAATGCCCTAAGTGAAGAAGTCAAGAACCTAAAAAGAGAACAAGAAGTTCTATCAGTATTGTTTTCTGTAACAATTGAACTAAGAAAGAAAGTTGAACAAGACAGAGCCTTAATTAAAGAAGATAAAATACTACTGGCTAATAGAATTGAAGAGAAGACATCAAATGTGTAAAAGCTTGCAAATATGCAATTGGATATAATGAATCAACCAGTGACTGAAAATCAAGAATTGAATAGGAAAGACATTGAGATTACAATTTTGGAAACATAAAATACCCTACTATAGAATGAATTTAAAACTAAGGAAAATCTTAACAAGCCTAGTGAAGCCATCAAGTACTTTGAAAAATTGATGGAAGGACCAAGGCCAAAGAATGGCACTGCTGATTTGGGATATTCTACTACTGAGCAAGGACAATCATCTAGGAGTGGTGAACAAAGGAACAATAAAGGAAAGTACAAAAAACCCACTTGCCATCACTGTAGAAAATTGGGTCATACAAAAAATGTTTACAGGAGCAACACTAACAATTAGAACCTAAAGAAGAAATTCAAGGGACACTGTCATTACTACAAGAAGCAAGGACATCAAGGAGATGAATGCAAGATCAAGAACACCAACACTCAGAGATTTGAAGGTTATTGTTACAACTATAAAAAGTATGGACACAAGGCAGATGAATGTAGATCCAAACCCAAGTGTACATCAAATAAAAAGATAAAGGTACACCACAATGGAAACTCTTATGATTGGGATTACAACACAAGGTATAGTTGTCACTATTTCCAAGAATATGGTCACATTCCTAAAAAATAGTATAAGAACACATTTAAGAGGTAACCACAATAAATAATTGAATGAGATTATATGCTTTAGTTGTCTTAAGACTGGTCATTTGAGTAGAAATTGTCCAACTCAGTCACTTGCACCAAGCAATGAAGGTAGCAAAGGCAAATGAAAGATTGATGCTGAAAATATGAAGAGGTAAATGAACAAGATATGGAAAAAGAAGGAAAATTTCAGCACATCAAATGCAGATGAGGTCACTTCATCCAATGGATTAGGTGATCACATCACCCCCAACTTGGTAATCAAAGGTATGTGTGGAACTGACATTTGAAAAGTTATACTATGCACTAGTTCCACTTATCTAAGATCTGAAAAGATCATATTAGCATGAATTAAGATGCAGTAAAGTGATTAGAACCAAGAGAAAATCTATCATTTTGTTGTTTTCTATGTTGCTACCAAGCATGAAATGAATTTTAGTTGATGAATAATGTAGATATGGTAGTGTGAGTCAAGATCTCTATGTTATCCAAGCATGTTGAAAGTCCTATGATATTCAAGCTTACAATTGTGTAAGCACTAGGCAATTAATGTTGAATTTGAGGGGTTATATAGTCTATTTTTGACTCATTGGCACCTACCAGATTCTAAAGAGCATGAAGAGCACAAAGGAAAATTGAAAAGGTTGATTCAAGTTTTTACAAACCAAATTCAATCACTACTCAACATCATTCATCAGATTTGAGAGGTATTTATCTTGTGTCAAGTTATGCTATTTTATTTTTTTCAAACCCAAGGAAGTCAAAATAGAAGCTCTTCTACAATAGTTAGGAAAGAGGGGAAGGAAGTTTTCAATATTCATTTAATTAGTAATGATGTGAGATAACCCACATTTTGAGCAATTCCTAAGATTGCATATAAGGGAGATTCGTTTGGTGCATTATCCAAGATACCACCAAAGGAGTTAATGGTTTAGGATGTAAGATTTTACTACACTATAAATATTGGAGAATTTGGACAGATGGAGATTAGAGAAACCCACTAGAATTTATGTGAAAATAGAGTTTTGAAGGAGGGAAATAAGATTGTCAAGCAAAAAGGGTTGACGCATGCCCTAGACTTTCCTCAAGGTTTTAAAACTAAATGGATTAGAATTGTGTTGAGCCATATACATGACAATAAAATTTGGTTAGAGAATGGACCAATATGAATTACAAAAAGGATTATTCATAGAGTATCACTATACCCTATCCTAGATGACCAAAGAGCATGCAGAGTGATGCAAAGGAGGTTATTGAGAAGAAAATAGGTGTTGTATGGAACAAGTGAGAGATGTCAATTGATACAATTTTAATCCCCTTGGTAGCCTTTGTAGTCAAATTGATAGCTCTAAAATTATTTTATTCAAGTTGATTGAATAGTGTTTCATGTATGGTAGTTGACCTCGGCTACAAGATTGTAAAGAGAGACCATTCTTATGACCTAGCTGAGTTGAAACTTCAATAATTTTCAAAAAATATGGAAGCCATCAGGAAGGCAGAAAGTGCATATTGTGAGTTTAGATCTTTGATTATTTGCATGTTCTTCTATGTAAAAAACACATTCCCTACTTTAGGTAAAGTTTCTTGGAAGACAAGTAGGTCACTAACACAACAAATTGTAGAGTTCATTGAGCAACTTGGAGATAACTTTGAGTTAGTAATGACTAGCTATTTTGAGGTTTCAGGAAATGCATGAAGCAAAGATTGAGGATTTCTATATAATTAGTGGAACAAAATTGTAATGATATGTGTTTCCTAGTTGATGTAGATTACACATATGTGCAAGCTACAATACCTAGGGTTAGATGGTTAAAGACGTTGCCATATGAAATTGATTGGATGAAGCCTCTATAGCCATCAAAGCTCTATGGGCCGAGGAAATTGAGAAGGATGTTATCTCCTTTGGAAAAAATGATGAGGCTAAATCAAGAATAAAAATAAATTTACAAACTACCTCAGTAATAAGAAAGAAAAATAAGATAGTGCAGAAGCTCAAATAGAGGTTTGGTGAAGGTGGTGAGGAAGAAGAAGATGAAGAAGAAAAAGAACAAGGTTAAGGACCTTTGGAACTTACACTAGGTTTGGGTAAAGATGTTGATGCAGAAGGTGTCAAGGAAGAAGAATATGAGGAAGCACCTAAGGTTGTCAAGAAGAAGAGAAAAGAAAAGAAAAAACTAGCAAAGAAACCAAAAAAGACTTTGAAGCAATCTCCACAAAAGCCAACTATACCTTTAACTAGGTCAAGCACTAGGGAAATCACTATACAAGCTAAAGAAGTTGTAAAACCTAAAGGAAAAAGAGCAAATTTCATAGCAAAGCCAATCCAACCTACTCAAAAGACTTTTAAGAGATTGTGGAAGAAATACAAGCCACGAGAAGGTTTAGATGAGGAGGACTTAGAAGATAGAGTTTGATGACTTGAGTCAATTCAAAGTGGTAAGACACAATCCCTCTTTTGACATTGATAACTTATGCTAAAATATTAAGACCAATGCAAATTTATTAGGTTTCACACATGTTGATTTTGATAATTTAGGATGTGTAGAGAAAAATAATATAGAGGAGACCATATATGACATGATGGTAACTTTTAAGATCACTCCTTTAGATATTTCCAACTCATTACCAAAGAATTTATATGAAAGAGTTGAGTAAAAGTGGAAATTAAGTTTAAATACTAAAAGAAATATTAGGGAAACCACTTTAGCCCAAGTGATGCCTAAATTGGATAAGAAGATGATTAATAAGGAAATGGAGAAGCACAAATGGAAATTTTCTCTCAAACACCAAGCATTCCATATTTTAAAGAAGAAAATAGAAGATGTGGTAACCAAGAGTAGATCAATTTTGAAATCTATTTATGGGTTATCAAATTAAGAAATAATTGAGAAAGGTGAGGAAGAAGTAGCTAATGCTAAAAAAGAGAACCCAATCAAGGAAGGTACAGTGGATGGAATTAAAGGAACAACAGAGGAAGTTACAATTAGAGAAGAGCAACAAGATGTAGAGAATTTACAGATGCCAAGTGTTAGTCCCCCACATGATGACCAAGAGAGTCAAAAGGACTCAATGAGCATCAAGGATTTTCCTGATACTACATCACAGAATGTTAATCCTTTGATTGAGGATGATTTGAAGAAAATACTACAAGACTCTACCAATGCAACAATTCTATGTAGTAATCTAATATTGGTGAGAGTGGATAAGATTCAAAAGGAAGAAGTTGCATCTATAGGGGAGAAGCCACAAGACACATTAAATGTGCCCCCACAAACTACAAAGGTAAAGGAAAAGGAATCATAGAATCTACATATAGATCAAAGTGTAAACCTTGAATATAAAGATGTTACAACTAAGACACCATCTAAAATTCCAATAGTTGTCATTCAGATGAAAGAGGCAAAAGAACAGCCTACAAGTATATCAATGCCAAGCCTAAAAAGTTCAAGTTTACTAGCCATAGTGATTATTGACAAGGATGGAACAAAAGAGAACAAGGGTAAGGAAGCTAGTCCTATACCTATTCCACTATCATAGGTTGAAGTTTAGAAAGAAGGAGAAAATACTGAGGAGGATAAGTTGACTACTACACCTAAGGAGAAAATTTCCATATAGACACTAGTTACTTTGCTAGCCTCTACATCTATTAGTAGTCAAGCTCTTTAGAGGCTAAGTACACATGATATTCCACTACAAATATCAAGGCAAAGTTCCAACACACCCAAGAGTTCTGATGTTACATCATTTTAGGATGTAAGCTTAGATGAGGTGATTGAGCTACCAAAGTTTGAATTGAACATAATCACTATCAAAGAAATGAGCATTCTTCAAGCTGCTCTACAAAGGAAGAAGAGGCAAGAAATGTTAAGGAGGGAACTTAAGAAAAATAAAACTTTGCATGAAATAAAAGACATGTTCATTGATGCTTTCAACCTATGAGAAACAACTAAAAATAAACCTATTATAGAGCAACTTGTCAGCATTGTGGACAAGATTAAGGATGAAGACCTAGACACAAATGTCAAATTATTAGAATGGTCTGAAAGGAAGTTTCATACAAAGGTTTTGTAGAAGATATCTAGTGTTATTGCACTCAAATAGGTTGGTCTAGCAACCAAAACGAAAAATGTAAAGAAGGTGTTAGAGAACATTTTCTCTCTATACACAAGCTATGCAATGTTGAGATATTTATTAAGAAGACTCAATAGGCTATTGACCATCTGCAAGGAGATTTGCAATTCACAAGTATCATATTGCAACAATCTCTAAGTAATAGTCAATTACATTTTCAATGGTTATTTTCCACTCAGAGTAGGCTTCTTGAGCTACAAGAATAGGATGCTAATATTTGGTCTACTCTAATCAGTATCTAATCCATGTTGACACCTCATATGGAAGTATTGTACAAGGAACTAGCCTATGCAGAGACACTATTGAAGAAAGATTCACATCTTTCTATACATGAAGGCTTAGTTGACCTTGTTACCCAGCTAGACATTCAATATCAATCCCTAGATGCAACAATAGGAATTTGGGATGTAGCATTGAAGATAATAATGGAGCTACACAAACCATTTTTGGATAAACACACTATCAGTGTACAACCCAATTGACATAAGTGTCAAAAAAGGGGGATTATGAAAATTTTAAAGAAAAACATTTGTCAAGGAAGATATCTACACAATATGAGTAATTGAAGCAAACAAAAAAACAAAGTTCTTACTTAGGGGAGTAATAATTTATGGAAGATAGACAACATTTTTTATAAAAATGCAATTTTTAAAGTTCTGCATAAAAGTCGAGTAGTAAATATACATTTTTTGACTTATGCACAAAATAAGGATGTTTATGCCATAACAAAGTGTTTTTGCCACCAATGTCAAAGGGGGAGATTCTTGATCTTGTTTTGGTTTTGAAAAGGAAGTGACAAAACATTTAGTCATTATCTAAAAAAATTACAATGCATAGTGCATGTTGAGTTATTAGAGGAGCCAAGAAATCAATGTGATCCAAGTGATCAAAGCATGTTGAGCATAAGTTTGTAGAAAATACAACCGAGTAATATGACTAGTTAGTGTCGAGCACTAGAATGAGTTGAACAGATAGTATGTTTCGAGTCACTCAAGTGTCAAGTGATTTATACATGCCAAGTGATTTAGGTACCAAGTAACAATTAGTGTTGAGTTCTATAGATGTTGAGTTACAACATTTAGAGCATAGTGAAGATTGAACATTAGAGTCTTTGGATGTTGAGTGAACAATTTTTGGCATAGTTGTTTGTTATGACACAAAATCCTATGTAAACCATTTTTGGCTGAAATAATCATGAACTTGCGATTATAAAAGATAAGTATGGATTCATATTATGAATCCCTATGTAATGCATGCAACCAATCAGATTAAGGGAAACATTAGGCAACAATAAGGATCAATCACAACCATTTATTCTAATCTAACCCATCTCCACCTATGTTTATTTAAGAAAGACAAACCCTAAGAAGTTTATCACTATGCAAGGAGATGAATTCTAAGTGTTGAGAGAGCATTCATGGTGGCTATGGTGGCTTTAACAAAGTTATGCAAAGAAGAATCAGTCTAGACAGAGACAAGTAGTGAGAGGATTATAAAGTATAGATCTTATTAGAAGGATCAAGATACAATCAGTAAAGAGGAGACCTAATATCAAGAAGAAAGGTTCTAACCAAAGATTAGGTGTTGAATCATTCTAACAGGTGATGCAGAGTAAATCTCTAAACCAAGTACTCCTAACAAACTATTTTAAATCTCTTAACCAAGTGATTACTTAATTATGAGTTGAAATCCTTTAGCAAGGTGAAGACCCCTCACAAGGTAGATCATAGCTTATGATCAACACTTTGTAGCCATAATTGGCCACACTTTATAACTACAATAGTGAAGATTTGTGTCATCTTCACCCCAATTTTACCTTCTCATTGGAGGGTTTCTAGGTAACCAATTTTTTGTGTTATGTTTTATTTAGTTTATGCTATGGATGTGATGCGTGTTAAGTTATTTCAATTTATATGTCAAGTTATAAGATGGATGTTGGTGATATGTTTTAGAGGCAAAATTTTTAAGTTTTGGATCACACCCCCCTCAGAATTTACTTTCCCATTGTTATTTCCAACATATATATGTATTTATGTATGTGTATATGTATGTATGTATATATGTATATATGTATGTATGTATGTATGTATGTATGTAGGTGCCCTTGTGATTACTACATTTCATTTTCATTCCCTTGTGATCTCTATATCTCATTGCCATGCCCTTGTGATCTTTGTATATGTATGTATATAACAAAGAGATCTTGGCACAACAGCAAAATAATAAAACTCACTCAATACATAGCATGGTCATAGGTGTGATGGCAACGCCTATTGGTAAGCATATTGCTCTTTTTCTCTCTCATTTTTCATGTGTTTATTTACTTGAACTATTATTTCTTAGGGGAAATTTTGTAATATTGGATTCATTTTACGTAGGAGGAGATAAGGACATTCTTGGATGTACTTGTGTTAGATGTACGAGTATCAGTAAAGAATTGTGATGAATTTCTTGTAAGAAATGAAGATGGACTTCCCCTAAGAGTGAAAGGAGGTGATAAGGACATTCCAAGTACTTTAAGGATTGATCCCTTCTCAAATATTTTAGATGTTAACAAGGAATTTATATGTTGGGTGATGGGGGGGGCGGGGGGGGGGGGGGGGGTTGGCGGGGGTTCCAAATGAGCTTCCACATTTACGTGGTTGGCCCTAAATAGTAGAGAATATTAAATTATTTTTAAAACCAAGTGAAGTGCAAGATTAACCTTATCTTATATGATAGCATGACAACTAACTATGTGAATCTCTTAGTTTCAGGAAATGCAAAAGGGGACCATAGTTTAATATGAAATCTTGATTCATATGTGTATGATATTAGGTGCAGCTGAAAAATGTAATAGGTTTGTATTTTTTGTTAGAGGTCTTTAATTCGGTATTTTAAGTTATAGACCATCAAAACCATTCTCTTCGCCATAGCAGCTAGAGTTATAATGTTCATGATGGTCTATAATTTTAAAAACTTAATAGACCTGTTAAATAAATGTAATCATGTTATGTTTTCTTAGCTGCGCCTATTGTCCATGCATATAGAATGCAACTGCACATGTATTCTCGATTCAGAGTGACAGATTCTTATTTTGGATGCAATTGAAAAATGACATGCACCAAAAGATAAGAAAATGATGTCATTTTTGCAAGTCTAGAACCTTTTTTTGTACTTTAAAGATTGATCTTTTTCTTAAAGATTTTATATGTTAATGGGGAATTTAGATGTTAACAGGGGGGATGGGGCCAAATGAGCTTCCACCTTCACATGGTTGGCCATGATTAGTAGAGAATATTAAACTATTATTGAAATCAAGTGAAGCTCAATGCTAACTTATGATTGTATGACAACTAACTGTGTGAATCTATTGGTTTTAGGCAATGTAGAAGGACACCATAATTCAACATGTAATTTTAATCCATATGCATACTATTACCCTATAATCTTTCGCAATGTGCAATACTATTAGCCAAGGGTCCTTTTTGTAACTTGAAGTCGAACTTGAAGTTTTAACCTACTTCAAGTTCAAGTTCAACTTCACCCATTTTTTGTCACCCTAACAATGTCTTTTCCCGTCAACCTAAGTTTTATCATTGAAGTTGAAGTTGAATTAGGAGTTGATTCAAAACTTCAATTTCAACCTGAACTTCATGGTTTTTTGACATTTGCTTGTTTTCTTGTAGGCTATATATTAATAAATCATGAACTCATTTGTGAGGCAAGAGATGAGTTCCACCCAGTGGCTATCTTAATGATATAAAAGGCAATAAATATGATAACTATGAAAAATCATGCTGAAGTACAGCTATTTTTATGGGAAAAGGTGGTGTTTAGATTTTGTGATATCATGAGATGTAGAGCTACGTGCAGATTTGATGGGCATTAACTACAAAAAACCTTGCAAGTCTTGTCAAATCTAGGCAACACACTTGTTACAAATAATTCCGCCCACCCATATCTATCCAGATATTTTCAAGAAATCATTCTAAAATTACCCATCTAGCTTGCATAATTGCTCATTTAATCATTTTGAGCTCTTATCATTGATTGGTAAGCAAGAGAAGTGGAAGGTTGGGCTCTGTCAAGAACTATAAGTGCATTATCCTCTACTCTATCATTTTTATGCCTAGTTTTCATTTAGCTGCTTTTGTTTATCTATGTAAATCTTTCATCTTTCAAGTTAAACCGTGACAATTTTCTACCCTAAGATGCCTAAGCTAGAAAAGCCATGTCTTTTGAGTTCCCTCCCTAAAATTTCGGATACTTTCCTAGTAAATAAGAATCTGACTAATATAGTTGAGCGGGCAAAAAATGTCCAATCTGGACCCATTCATCAAAAATTAGCTAGTAGTGGGTTACTTGAAGCTACCACCTTCCCATCAGCCATAGAGTGTCCAAAATTAATTATTGAATGTGAAAATCACTATGATCCTAGCACCAGGTATATAAGGAAGACTTCTGGGGAGGTATTGGTTAGGGTAAATAGGGTTAGTGTCAATTCAGCTCTAAGAATTCCTCACAAAGATCCTTATGAGCCCTAGAAGTTTGAAGAAGCAAAACACCTATATGGTGATAGGAAGAAGGATTATGACTCTACTGTGGCACATACCTAGCTTTCAAAACTAGCTGAAGGAGGCTTTAGATTGCCCAAACCCTTGACTATTGAGCATTTCATCAGATATTTTGTTACTTCTAAATAGAGTTAAGGGTAATGACCATGCCTTCCATTGGGAGAGTTGGATGTACCTCCCTGTTCAAAAGATTATTGAGGGTGAGAAACTCATTGATTGGGTTGATTTAATAGCTGTAAATTTACATAAAGGTTTCATAGCCGTGAGTAGTTTCAGCTCATTTTTTCTATCCTCCTTCTTAATCTATGTTTTAGTGGCATCTAAAGAATGGGAGGGACTTTCACACATGCCCTAGACTGATGAAATGACCATATATCAATACTACAAAGATCTCCAGGTAATTGAATTTTGCAAGGAATTTGGAGATTCAATGATGTTTTCCTTGGGAGGCTAGTATTTGAGCTCCAAGGACATGAGAATCATAGGTTATCAGAAGAATCAATGCAAAATCAATGCAAGCTATCAAGCTTTACAATTATTTCTATGTTCAATTTCCCAAATTTAAGTATCTCAAAGTTGGAGGTTTTTTCTGGAGAACCTCTTAGGTTACCACACTATTGTTTAGATAATATTGTCTTATCTAAGATATGTAGGTAGTTTTTTGTTATGTTTGAGTTTCCTGAAGGCACTAAAATGTCATCTTCTTTTCTATTTCCCATTGAAATTGGTCACTATAGATGTTCAAACTTCAAGCAAGCTGTGTTAGCAAAAAATGCATTGTCTCGCCTATGCCTTAAATCCTATTCTCCTAGAGAAGATTTTGATTATACAAGTTTTGCTAAGGATAATTTCAAACATGCATCTACACTAGTTCATGTTCCACATTTGGAAAGTATTTGGGCTAATTGTCCTGATGAATTTGAAGTCAAAAAAAGATTATGGTCTAGGTTAACAATTAGCCAGATTAATATGTTTAAGGTTAACCTTAGCACCCAAGGGATAACAGAAGATGAAGTTGAAGATGTTATTGACCCATTTTATGTGAATCAAATTGAATGCATGCCCATCCCTAAAATTGATTGGACTAGGAGGGAAGAGGATGATCTACTTTCTTGTACTTTAGATGTGTTGAGAAGAACTAAGAAATGGTTGAAGTCAAAGAATGTGGAATCTCCCACCCCTAGAGCCCTAGAGAAGTATTCAAGAGCCAAATACAAAAAGGTACACTCCAAGACAAAGGCCATCACTAACCTTAATATTTCTGACCCTATTGTAGGTTCTCCTGAAGTCAAAGCTAAAGTAACTCCACAACCACTTCAACTTTAAGTTCATAAGGAGGTGTCAAAGGTCAGAAAGGTGACTCTTTCCAGCACTAAGAAGGCAATACCAAGTATAGAAAAAGGCACAATTATAGTTGATCTAGATCCTACTAAAACAAAGACAAGTCTAGAGCAGTCTGTTATTTCTCCCATGGCTGACAATACTCTAGATCCTCTGAAGTCTCCTAAAAGCATTGGTACTCAATCTAGTACCCTTTATTTAACTAAGGTTTCCCCCAAGATAGGGAAAGAACCTACTACACCCAAGTGGCTGGAAGCTTCTATAGAGAAGAAAAGGAGCTTGGTACCATTGTCCATGCCTATTGAGGACCTAGATAGCAAGTGCTTGGGAAAGCCTTCAAAATCCAAAAGGGAAAAAACTAAATCCAAGATAAAGTTTGATAAGAGTTTCGAACATTGGTCAGTTGAAATAGCTAAACCACTAAAAAGCAATACACATGAAGACCTCACCCCTCATGACTATCAGATCTCAAGAATTGATCTTGGAAAAGGGAGCCACATAGTTGATATGAAGATTTTTGAAGCTCACACAAAAAGATTGCAGACAAAGTTCAAAAAGATACTCAGGAGAAATAGGATATGAAAGAAGTAATGAGGAGCATGGTGTAGTACATCAATGCTATCCTACACCCAGAACCCAAACCTCTAAATAAGATGTCGACAATTGTGGATTAATCTTCTTTAGCCAACCAATAGTTTCTTAACAATTAGCAAAAATGTAAGGTGGTTGCAATTTGTTCTGAGTGAGACCAAAAAGTAGATAAGACTTTTGGAAAAGGCTTCAAAAATAAATGGTTTCCATTATCAAAAAGATGGAGTCCAATAATGAGAGCTTTGAAAAAGAAAGAAACAATTGGGTAAAAGTGGTGCTCTAGACGGAGGAAATTCAAGGATTTGGATTGCAAAAGTTCCAAGTTGATTTTCCTGTAGCTGGCCTGGATGATAAAACTTTGTATGTGATTAAAGATTGTATAGAGTGGAGAAACAAGGCACTGGTCAAGGTAGTAAGTGAAATCAAAGAAATTTTGGATAGTCTTAAACTGGTGGATGAAATAATCTGAGGTGATTTGAGATAGTTCAACAAACATTGTGCAGGTAAAGAAACTGGCTCTGTAGCCTAGGTGGAAGAATTAATAAGTGAAGTCCAAAAGAAGTCCTAAGAGATGTAGGAGAAGAAAATTCCATGTAGATAGGATTTCTCAAATATAGCCCACACTGAAGCTATGTTGATAATAAATTTGAAACATTTGGAGATGCATGGAGAAAAGGTACTAGAACTAAAGAGGGAAAAGGAAGTCTGGAAGCAGAGAATTGCATACACTGGCTTACCTCATCAGTCAATTATCTCTACATTTACTACTGCATATGAAACATGGAAGGCTACTAGAACTATGACCGGTGTAGACAGTTCCTCCTGACATGACACACATTCATTGGGTAGCTACATTTTCATTTTCTCCTATTTATTTCTTTTCTTATGCATTTTAGTTAATCGGTTGTACTAACTAAGAGACAATTTACTCCTAGCGAGGTAATTTTGGATAACTATCCAGCCCTATTCCCTATATATATGTAATAGATGTTATTTGATAAGGTTAATCTCTTCATGGACTAAAGCAGGAACTCTTTTGTTTTGATACTCTATACTTTGAATTTTGAATAGAATATTTTTTGGATTAGCAGCAATTAAAGTAAAATTCTATAGTTTTACGTGTTGAAGCTTCCTGACTACTTTATGATGATTTATATTCTTGAGGATGTATGACTATGTGGGAGTGAAGTTGCATTTTTTGTATATTCTGGAATTATCTATTTTAAATTTTGAAGGTTGTGGGAGGTGAAATTTGTATTATTTCATTAGTTATCCTTTGCTTTAGCATTCAATCGTGTGGTTGATATTAATTGTTAAAATCAAATGGATTTTCAATATTAACATTTACCTTGTATTTATGAAATAATTCAAAGCTTTTTTAGTATTTTTAGTAAAATACTTATTGGAAAGATTACTCCTCGATAGAGGATTCATGATTATCTTTTCATAAAGGTTAGCTACATCTTGTGTTAAATAAAAAAAATCTTAAGCCGGGAATTCCTTATCCAAAATAGGAATTCAATTTGTTAGTTTGCGTTTTTCTCCCCTTTTTAGGATTAAACCATGGAAAAAAATAATAATTACAAGCAAATATAACCAATAATAGAAAATAATAGATCACATAAGACACCAAGATTTAACATGGTTCACCCAATCCTTGGGCTATGTCCACCAAACAGCCAGTCCGATATTATTACGATCCAGTGAATACAACCTAATTACAATCCGTAATCCCTTACAACTCAATAACTTTGCAAGAACTAATTTTGCATCACAACATAATGAAAAATACCTAACCCTAAAACCTTTTATACAAGTATTTTATGCCGCTTTAGGGTTACAACATGTTGGCCATATGTTGGCCATACGTCGGCCATGGCCTGAACCCCAAAGAATTTATGAAGTATGTACAGTACTTTCCTGATCAGTCACCACAAACTAACAATCTCCCACTTGGGGACTAATCAAGCTCCACACTAAACAACAATCTCCCACTTGGAGACTGATCTTGTAGCAATACCACTACCACATGGGGCTCCCACTAGATCAAACCACCCTGGACTCTACTATTCTTTTATTCATGTTCAATCTAGAAGATCAACCGAAGCTGAAGAGGAGTTAAACTTCTCTCTTGTTACTACCTTTGTCAACATATCTACTAGATTGTCATTGGTATGTATCTTCTCCAGCATTAACTATCCATCCTCCAAAACTGATTGAATGAAATGGTACTGCAACTATATGTGTTTGGTCTTTGAATGTAGAGTTGAATTCTTTGTAAGATGAATGGCACTCTAACTATCTATGAACAAATAATTATCCTTCTGAGGATGTCCCAATTCTTGCAAGAAGAATTGAAGCCATATCATTTCCTTTGATATCTCTGTAGCAGCTACATACTCTGCCTCTATAGTGGATAAAGCATTAACCTTTTGTAACTTAGAAACCCAGCTCACGGCTGCCCCACCAATAGTAAAGATGTAACCTATAGTACTCTGCCTGGTATCAATATCCCTTGCCAAATCTAAGTTAACATAGCCCTGTAAATCAGTAGTAGATCCCCCAAACTGTAAACACTTATTGGATGTTCCTCTCAAATATTTGAGAATCCATTTGACTACATTCCAATGTTCAATTCCTGGATGACTCATATACCTACTAACAACTCCCACTGCATGTGCAATATCTGGCCTAGTACATACCATAGCATACATCAAGCTTCCTATAGCTGAAGCATAGGGTACCTTGGACATATTATCCTCCTCTTCTTGTGTCTTAGGACATATCTCCTTAGTCAATTTCAAATGACTAGGTAAAGGTGTGTTGAAAGCTTTAGCATTCTCGATAGAGATATGTTGCAACACCTTCTCAACATAATCAATCTGAGATAGAATCAATGTTCTATTTTTCCTATCTCTACAAATCTTCATACCAAGGATTTGTTTTTCTACCCTCAAATCCATCATAGCAAATGCATGTGCTAATTGTCTTTTTAGCCCCTTAATGTGATCCATGTTAGACCTAGCTACAAGCATATCATCAACATATAAAATAAGATAATGTAGCTATCATCATCAAACCTCTTAAAGTAGACACAATGATCTAAATGGCATCTACTGTAACCATGCTCATGCATAAAACTGTCAAATTTAAGATGCCATTGTCAAGGTGCTTGCTTCGAGCCATATAAACTTTTCTTCAACTTGCACACTAAATTCTCCTTACCTTTGACCACAAATTACTGTGGCTAAGCCATATATATCTCTTCATCCAAATCACCATGAAGGAAGGTTGTTTTAACATCTAGCTACTCTAAATGCAAATCTTTAGTAGCCAGTAGACTTAAAATAGTATGGATAGAAGTCATTTTAACAATAGGAGAAAATATCTCATCAAAATCAATTCCCTTTTTCTATGCAAATCCTTTTACAACTAACCTGGCTTTAAATCTTTTCTTACCTCCATCCTCTTCTTTTAACCCATATACCCACTTATTATGTAAATCCTTTTTACCTTCAGGCAACTTGCATGAATCCCATGTCTTATTCTTCAGAAAAGAGTCCATTTCACCTTTCATTGTAGACTCCCACTGAATCTTAGTATCCACCTACACAACTTCATCATAACTTTCAAGTTCACCAGCATCAATAAGTAAAATAGAATACAAAGAGGGAGAAAATCTTTGTGAAGGTCTAATTTTCCTTGTTGATGGTCTAACATTCACCAGTGTGTGTGGTATTTATTGTTGTAGTTGTTGCACATCATGAGGAATGGTTGGAACATCATCTTTTGGAGTATCATCTAGCACTACATAATCATCTTCTTTCTTCTCATGTTGCTACAACAGGTCTTTGTACAACACTTTCTCATTGAATATGACATCCCTACTTCTTAGAATATTATGATTTTAAAAATCCCAAAGCCTACAACCAAACTCATTAATGCCATATCCAAAAAATACACATTTTTTTGACTTAGCTTCTAGCTTGGTTCTATTTATAGAATCTATGTGAGAAAGTGCTTCACAATCGAAGGTTTTGAGAAAAGAATAACTCACCTTCTTACTAGTCCATGCCTCCTCTGGAATACCATAGCCCAAAGGAGTAGAGGGACCTCTATTAATCAAATATACAGCAATATTGATAGCCTCCACCCACATGTATAAGGGCAACCCAACATGCAACCTCATGCTCCTTGCACACTCCATTATAGTTCTGTTCATGCATTCAGCCACTCCATTTTCCTGTGGAGTCCTTGGAATAGTTTTCTATCTACGAATACCATTAGTGGAGCAATAATCTTCAAATTCATGACTGCAATACTCACCATCATTATCAGATCTGAAGCATTTTAATTTCTTACCAGTCTCATTTTCAACCAAGCATTTCCATTTGTTAAAAGTTTCAAATACATCAAATTTCTATCTAAGGAAATAAACCCATTAATTTTTTTTGAACATTCATTTTTCTCTGAAACAATTAAAGTAGAAGGAACAATATGACCTATACAAAGATATAAGGTGCCTACTTTCACACCTTTTGCTACTACAAGGGAACCTTTAGAAACCTTCCAATTTTTATCATTAAAACTAACTACACAATCCTCATCATTGAGTTGCCCTACTGAAATTAAATACCTACTCAGCCTTGGAACATGTCTTACCTCATGTAGTAGCCAATGATTCCCATTCTGCAACTTAATCTTAATTTTTCCCTTTTCAAAAATCTAATAGGGTTCATTATCCCCCAAACAAACAAGCCCAAAATCCCCTTAGACATAATCAATGAAATAACCTCTATCAGGTGTAGTATGAAATGAAGCACCAGAATCTAATACCCATGAATCATCAACACTTTCTAAAGACAAAAGCAAAGCATCCTCTTCAGATTTGTTACTTACGACATTTGCCTCCTTGTCTCCATCTGATTTATCTCCTTCATTTTTCTTTCGATTCCAACAATCTTTCTTTTTGTGCCCTGGTTTCCCACAGTACCAGTAGTCATTTGATCCTCTTGATTGAGACCTTCTCCCCTTTGACTTTCCTCTTGATTTCCCACAATTTCTAGAATTGCTTCCTCTCTTAGTCATTATGCCCCTGCTTTGTGCATTCAAAGCACTTCCTTATGTAGATCCACCCGAGGTTTTCCTATGAGTTTCTTCACTTAAAATAACATTGATCACATCATCATATTTTAGGGTACTAGATCTAGGAATAGAATTACTCATAGCCATTACCAAGCCATTCTAGCTTTTAGGAAAAGAACACAAAATCAAGAGAGCCCTAATTTCTTCTTCAAAATTGATACCCATAGAAGATAACTGACTAGTAATAGTATTAAACTCATTTAAACGATCTGTAACAAATCCACCTTCTGCCATTTTCATATTAAATAAATGCTCCATGATAAATACCTTGTTTGAAGCAGAAGGCTTTTCATATAATATTTCTAGGGTTTTCATCAATTCTTTTTTCATCTTTTCTTTTTTAATATTAAATGCCACTGATGGTGCTAGGCATAATCAAATGCTTCCAAGTGCCTTTCTATCCAAAAGATCTCATTCATCATTTGACTTAGTTCCTTGATTCTTGGCGTTACCTTCCAACGGCTTCCATAAATCCTTCTGATATAGATAGTCTTCCATTTGCATCTTCCATAACTGGAAGTTATGCTCATTAAACCTATCAACCCTTAGCTTACCCTCATCTACCATTGCTCACACTCAACCATGAAACTTTCCTATAGAGGATAACTGAAAAACAACTAGGCTCTAATACCACTTGTTAGGATTAAACCACAGACAAAAATAACAATTACATGCAAATATAACCAATAAAAGAAAATAATAGATCACACAGGAAAGAACACAAGACACCAAGATTTAACGTGGTTCACCCAATCCCTGGGCTATGTCCACCAAACAGCCAAACCGATATTATTATGATCTAGTGAATACAACCTGATTACAATATTTAATCCCTTATAGCTCAATACCGTCACAAGAACTAATTTTGCATCACAACATAATGAAAAATTCCTAACCCTAAGCCCTTTTATACAAGTATTTTATGCCATTTTAGGGTTACAACATGTCGGCCACAGCCCAAAAAATTTTTTACCCCAAAGAATTGATGAACTATGTACAGTACTTTCCTTATCAGTCACCACAAACTAACTCACCTATTTTATAAATTATCAAGATCTTGGGAAAAAAACTATTTACTGACATATATAACATCAAGTGGAGCTGAAAAAAACCAACAAGTTTGCATTTTTTTTAGAGGTTTGCATAGACCTATTAATAAATGTAAATGTGATGGGATTTTTTTTAGCTCCTATTGTCCATGCATATAGAACATAGTTTCACATGCACTCTTGATTTAGAGTGGTAGAATCTTATTTTGGATGTGAAAAAAAAATGACATGCACCAAAAGATGGGAAAATGATGTCACTTTTACAAGTCTGGAACCTTTTTTTTACTTTAAAGATTGATCCTTTCTTAAATATTTGAGATGTTAATGGGGAATTTAGATGTTTGGGAGGTGGAGGGAGGGGTAGGGCCAAATGAGCTTCCACCTTCATGTGGTTGCACCTGATTAGTAGAGAATATTAAACTATTCTCGAAACCAAGTGAAGCTCAATATTAACCTATGGTTGCATGACAACTAACTAACGATAATAAAATTAATATTGTATCTAATAGATGCATATTTTAGATTTGATTTGTCATATTTTTGTAGTGGGATTCATTCAGTGCTAAATTTTTTAATAAATAATTTAGCAAGCTATCACAATTGTAATGGCTTGGTCTGACAGATAGTAGTCACACTAACAACATTATTGTTAGATCCCCATCGTAATTCTAATAGACTATTCTAACCAATAGTTGTCCCTTCCACAAAATTCCTATTGCACAACTATTGTAATTATGATGAACAACTCTAAGAGCTATCTATCAATTCAATGGTAGACTAGAAGCTTATACCATGATTATTGCGATGGTCTACTATCACAAATAAGAGGGGAACAAGATGAACTCTTTCCCTTGCATGTTCCAAGTTATGATACCTTTATTCTTCATAGTTGCGATGGAGGCCCTTGCCATCATAATTCATGACACCAAAAGTTTGATGCACATCTGACGGGAGCCAATTCATGGTAACATAGCTTGGGCAATGAGTGACCATCACAATTTTGATGGCCTTCCATCATAATTTAGGCCCAAATGTAGTAGTGACCTAACAATCATATGAAAATTCTTTAATAAAGATGGCATTCTAATGGAAAGTTCTAAACTCCTCTAACAAGGCCACTCCTAATAGGGTGATTAACAAGGCCACATTTAAGAGTGTTTTGTGTAACCATTAATAGAGTCAGCTCCTAATAGAGCTCACTTCATAAGAGTGAAATATTGGTGACATATTACTAGTGTTTTTTCACAAATTAGGTTTCCATGTTAAATCCTAGTGTTAACTTGTGTGAATGTTATTTGTGATGATTTAATGTTAATGTTTTACATTCTGCAAGTTTTTTATTATTAGGACAATGGACTACTAGTTGATTTCATTAATAATCTACAATAGAGGCCAAGCTAATGGATGTTAAGATTGGAAGTAGTTGAGGTATTTATTTGTTGAATTGGTACCTCTAGAACTTGGATAACTGATTCACCCCACCCCCCCACCTTTCAGTTATTCTAAATATTCTAACGCATATAAAGGTACACAATTAACCCCCAAAATGGGATTGCAAGGCATCAAGATAGTTATTTAGATCATTTTTAGATCATATATCCATTATATCACCCTATATTGGCCTTAAAACACCTTCAATATGCTTCAATAGTCTTTACAATGGTAAATAATTATATAAATAAAGACAATTCCTAGTAATAAGCTAATCAAGTGGTATTATGAAAATATATGAGTGAAAAAGCATTATGAAGAGACATTAAGAAGATATATAAAGTGGTAACATTGAAGAGAAGGGGAGACAAGAAGCAGAGAATGTAGGGTTATAAGAAGAGAAGAAATAAACATTTTTAATTTAAGAAAATATTTTGTGATCTATGTTTTGAACATTATTCTAAATGTTTCTTTGGTTTTATTAAGAGTATACAAAAATCAATTTTGTTCTTAGTACTCAATTGTTACTTAATATAATACAAAAATCTCTCTAAATTTATTTTCATATTTTATTATTCTATCTCAGATTACTTAGCATATCAAGGATATATCTTATTTTTTATTTCACCTTAATGCTCTTATGCGTTCCATTTAACTAGTCTTTCTAAGGAAAGAAGTAAATTTTACTAAAGTAATATTGTCACTTGGAGGGATAGGATTGGATTTTTAAATATAAACTTTGTATTGACATGTTTTCTCATTTATGTAAGGCATAAACTATATACTTACATTTATGTAAGACACAAATAGGAGTTGTGTTAATCAGTTTGAACAACTACAGATTTGAAGAACAATTAGTTGTGTACAACTTTATGGTCGAAGCTAAGAAACTGGTCAAAATGTATTTCAAATTGAAATAAGACCATTACATTATTTAGTTTTAGAATCTAGGATTAGAAGTTAAATTGTTCTATTTTATATATTTATTTTGTTTTATCTTTGATCAAATCATCTTCAACTTCAGGGTGACATAGATATCTGAAATGGAGCAATCTAATTCCATTCCTCCTATGAAATCAGATAATGTAATGGTCTTAATTGGGTTTGAAATGAACTATGATCAATGTCTTATCTTGGGCCATAGATTCATGCACATTTAATTGTTATTCCAAATTATTGTAGTTTAAATTTATCAATACAACTCTTATATGTGTCTTACATAAATGTGTGAGTATATTATTTTAACAAAAACATGAAAGTGTGACAATCAAAAGTTTGTATTAATTGATCCAGCTCTCTCTTTCCTGGTCAATGAGAAACCTTAAGGATCCAAATTATATGTACTAATGAATTTTGTATTTTATTAATGAGAAACCTAGGGCACTAACTAATCTACACTTATGAATGACGCATGATGATGGATATAAATCTCACATGCATTTGAGGGGAAATATTAAGATATGTATTAGATATATGGTAGTTCATATGCATCATTTTTATCATGTGCATGAGGTATTACTTTTTTTTTAGGTGAATACATTCCATTCATACTCATTATTTCATTATATTTTATATCAAATTTTGTCTCAAGAGAAACATTGCTATCATCATAAAATGAATCATAAACTGGGGCAAGAAATTGATAGCTATTTGAAATAAATTAATCACCTATAGATTAAATTATTTTCTTCCATAAGAGACTATTATTTTTGGCTTGATTCTTATAGATGCTCTATAGTTTGAAACCTTCTCATTTTTCTTTACAATTTTAAAAACTTCATGCAAGGTTTTTGGATTTTCACTTCTAATCCTATAACTCTTCTCTTTTTCAAAGGACCCAAGTAAATGAACAAAGTTAGTGCATCATGGGGTCTATATGATCCAAGAAGTTTCTCTAAAAAACATTTAAAAATTTAAAATTAATCCTTGAACTAATTCATCATCTTCAATATAGACTTTAATAAAATCAAGGAGTAGTGAGAATGCATATATCCTCTCACCATATTGTTCTCTTAATATTGATTTAAACACTTACCAAGAACAAATAGAATGTGGTATTAATCTGAAGACTAATCTCTTGCTTCATCTTTCAATGATTGTACAAAGAGTCTCATGATAACATATGCATGATCAATCACATAGTCTAAAATCAAGTCACAAAAATATTGTAAATGCTTCTCTCATGGTTGACCTTTTGTACCACTAAATAGTAGAAATTAATTTCCAATATCTAATGGGATAAAATTTGGATAACTAATGATTCCATATATATATCCATAGTCGTATGTGTTTCAATTATGTAGCATGAATAGATGACATAAGATGTCATGGTTGCATCATTTGATATATATGGATGCATCTATTTATACATTTCCCTACTCTTTTATGACTAGAAGTAGTATAACTACAACTAAGTTTTAGAGTATTTACCTCTTGATGAGGAAAACATATGAAATTATTTTATGTGTTTATTATTCTAGATATTATTTTTCTATCATATGATGAACATATAAGTCATAAAAAACATTGAGTTCTAATATGAAAAATTGAGTTACAACATTCAAAAAATCACTTATAAGAACTACTTAAGAGGTTGCTCAAGAGGACCAATATAAAATTATAATATGCTAACAAATGTTTAGGTCTTTCTTAAATAGGTAATTTTATGCCACTTGGAAAGGTTCTAGACACTCAAAATTAATACCTAGGGCTGACAGACCCTAACAATACATATTAAGTCAACCAAATACACTTTTGACATTTATTTTAGAAGTTTTGGGTAGCCAAACTTTGGAAGACCATAACTCTCAAATTGTTGCTCTAATTGGCTATTATAACCACTTTTTAGAAACCTCAGCTCGTGATCTATAGGCTTAGATTTGTGCAAGTGCCCATCCATCAAGCTTTTGAGCCTCATCCAAGGCCTCTAAGGCCTTCAAAACTAAGCCTAAAGTTTTATACCAAAATTAAACACTAAAAATCTATAATAACTTTACAAATACATATAATCTGGCCATGAAACTCTACTAACAAATTGATTTAACTAAAATGAACCTTCACCACTCAAATTAGAACATTATGAGCTCATACAACTAACTTACTAAGTAGCAAGCCTCCACAGACAATAAATATGCATTAATATAACCCTTATTGAAATAATTTAAAAGAAAATATGTTTGGGTGATGCAAGATTTCTCTTACACCCAGGATGCTCCTGCATCAAACACCCAAGGTAATTTGAGAAGTGACCCCATCTCCTGCTTTGCTAGCCATGACAAGGCTTCTACTGACCTCCCTTTCCATTTGACCAGGTATTATTCATTAGTTTTTTTCCTTGTACTTTTTCCAACACAACTATCCAATATCTCCTCAATCTCTTTTATAGTTGAAATAGTTGCAAGAATACTCCACTGCACTTCTGCAACTTCATCCCCATCACCTCCTTCATGGTACTCTATCAAATTTGAAATATTAAATATTGGTGAAATATTCAATTCAACAATCAAATCCACTTCATAGGCATTTCCAGAATCATGCATTTTTACTATCTTACATGGTCCAAACTTCTTCATTTTTGGCTTATTATATGTACCCATTGGAAAATGCTCCTTTCACAAATGAACCATGATGTCATCTTCAATCTACAATTCCTTATACCTCCTTTTCATGTCTACCTTAGCCTTATACTATGTATTCATTTTGATAATGTGTTTCCTCACCTCCTAATGGATATTCTTCAAATGTTCCACAAATTCTTTTGCTTCAGCACTACTTATCTCTCCTTTATCCAATTTCCTCAACTCATAAGTATTTATGAAAGTACTCCAATATACAATTTCAAATGGTGATTAACTAGTACTCCTATTGACATAATTATTATATGCAAATTATGCCTGTGGTAAAATTAGATCCTAGCCTTTTGGCTTGTCTCCAACCAACATCATAACAAATTTCCCAAACTGTGATTCACAACTTATGTTTGCCCATTAGTTTATGGATGATGTGATGAATTAAACTTCAAATATATCTTCAATTTCTTCCATAATGTTTGCCAGAAATACCCAATAAATTTGGTGTTGCAATCTAAAACTATACTCTTTGGCAGACCATGTAGTCTAACCACTTCTTTGAAAAACAACTCTACCACATGAAGAACATCACTAGTCTTTTTGAAAGGAATGAAATGTACCATCTTTGAAAAAATTTCAAACACAAAAAAACTAGAATCATGCCCTCACTGAGTCCTTGGTATTCCAAGAAAAAAATCCATGCTGACATCCTCCCACCACTAATACATTTTGACTCAATAATTTACCAAAATTGGTCAAATTTTTGACCCATTTTGGTTGAATTTTTTACCAATGCTTTTTTTATTTTTTTTTTGTCAAAATTTTGACCAACTCTTACATGTATCAAAATTTTGACCAAACATTTGGTTGAAAATGTCTTCTATTATTATGAAGACCATTGGTTAAAATTTTGACCAAGTTTGGTCAAAATTTCCACCAAATATTGGTCAAAAGTTTGACCAATGCTAGCCCTTGATTGACCAGCATGCCAAACCCATGACCAAAGTATTGGTCAAAATTTCCACCAAAGGTTGTTTGAAATTTTGACCAATGCTAGACCTTGATCAACCAACATGTCAAACCCACCTCCAGTATATTGGTCAAAATTTTGACAAACCTTTGGTGGAAATTTCAATCAACATGATTTATTTATTTTTAAAAATTACTGGAAGATAAATATCTAAATTAATCATCAATGGTAGCCTAGTCAATGATTAGTTTGGATTTTTATGTTTAGGTCTTTGGTGCATCTATCACCACCTTGAGATGAGATTTCATAGACCTATATTAATGGCACTACAAGTGGCTATAGATGGATGATGTTCTCTAATATTGTTTGCATATACAATTCCAAATGTGATTGTATCTTGATCATTTCCCTCTCATACCCTTTCAAATCAAGCAACTTCAAATAGGGAATATAGTCCCCAATATTAACATGCCATGATACACAAAAGACTCCTCAATCACCTTGGAAATAATCTCCTCAAAGACTCCTAACTCCTCTCCAAAATACTTCTCATTACTGATCATATACATGAGTGTCTTAAAGTTCAAGAAGGAGAAGAACCTCTTCATGTTAATGCTATTCTATAGCTAAGCCTACTCAAACAAAGAAGTGACTCCTTTGCAAAATTGTTGGGATCTCTTGGGAACAAAATACTAGATTCTCCTAGGAGATGGAAGCTCAAGAACATAAATCCTTCAAGCAATTCTCCAAAAGGGGCCAAATGTAGCCCAAGAAACCATTAAATAATTGTACCCCAAATGCTTCCCTTGTGAAAGATGAGGCTTTGATCCCAAAGCCTTTTCATTCATAATGAAACATTCTCTCGCTAACTCTATAGAGCTTATTATAAAAATAGGTCAACTGAAAAATTTGACATGCATAACTAGCCCATAGCTTTTAGAAAGAGAAGCTAAGATCTAGAGATGAGGAGATGAAGAACCTACCTTTGGTACAAGTACATCCATGCCCAATATAGAAATCCTTGTCACAATTTAGATATTCCAAAATAGGCATACACACTAGCCTTTTCTGAGCTCCTCGAAGGCCTATCATGGTGAAATCTCCCATGTGTATGGCTTTCCATTTCAAGTCAACTTATCCAACCAATAGGATTTTTATGTAAATTTCTTAATGAACTTTTGGAAGTACCCAATGTGTCCAAGAAAGGGTTAAGTCTAGTGACATCCGTAGGGGGCTCCATATCAAGGATAAATCTCACTTTTTCTAGAATAATCTTCAATCCAATCTTACACAAAATGATTTTCTAACTTGGGAAATTATTATGCCAACTCTAGTTTCAAATGGTTAAGCCAAATTCACAATATTGTGGGAGTTATTTAGTTTTCAATGAGTATATGTTTATTTTCTTTTCATATACTATGTATTTGTTCTGCACCCTGTTCATTCCACCTTAAAAAAAAAAATTGTAGCAATGATATGAAACTACGTACCTTTTACATATGTTAGGTCCAAATGTCTTCAATATCATGTCAAAAAGGTGATCAAAGAAAAAATCATTTCCTACAAAAACATCACGGGATTATTAGCCCAAAATGATTTATGTATAAGTAAACTACAATTACACTGTAAATAATAACAATTTTAAAGCACCTAGAAGCTTTTTTAATTTTAACAAAAACATAGTTTTCTTTTTTAGCAACAATGTCCCTATATATGAACTAGTACTAGTCACATGGGCTGCTCCAAGAAATGGTTCAGCTTCAATATTACTGGTCTCTATTGTTATGTCAATGAAAGGTGTATCTATTAGTGCACAAAATAGGTCCATAAATATAGTCAAAGGAGTTTGCAAGCTCCTTGTTGCCAAAAATACACTCAGTGATATCAGAGTGACGACCGAAGGAGGCATCCACACTTAATCATGAGATGAAGAATACATTGTTAGAAAAGACATTTGCAATAGATAAAGATCAAATGGGATACTAGCTAGAAGCATCTGAAAATAAAATTTAAGTGTTATAATGTTGATGAAAACAAACAATGTTGCACTAGTAGGGCCACAATCTTCTCTTATTGCTCATATTGTTTCACAATGTAGACAAGTTTCTTTCTTCTCATAGGAGTTTTTTATGGACTTTGGAAAATAAATCAAACCATAATTTTCAAGGACTTTCAAAGGAGCAAGTCACATTGTTAGCAAAGACATTTGCAACATTGTTTCTTTTTGTTTGCAATGGATAAAGATTAAAGCTAAGTGTTATAATGTTGTAAAGATAAAATGTTACTTACATGAAGGTTATGTGCTACAAACTTCACCATATTGACCACATGGTCTCACAGGTGTCACAAAATTCTATAGAAGAACACATAATATTTTAGATCATGATCCATATGTTGAAATTTACAAGTGAGAAGAATACTTCTAAGAGGGGGGGTGAATTAGAAGTACCAAACTTTAAGCTATAAAGCTTTTAAATGAAATCAATACATGCATGAAACATTCCTAATTAACATGAAAGTAAAGTCATGCATGAAAATAGACAACACAATATTTGATCACCTAGAAACCCTCCAAAATGAGAAGGTAAAACTGGGGTGGGGATGACACCCCCAACCTATCACTGCAGCAATATGTAACTTGTTAAGGTTACAAAGTTTGACCATCATCAATGGTTTTTCCTATGAAAAGCCTACCCTATAAAAGGCTCCAATATCCTATTAAAAGTGACTTGTCTAAAGGATTTACAAAAATTCACTTGGAATGTCACCCTATTAAAGGATTTACGATATGGTTGTTAAACCAATTTATCTTCATAGGATTTTCATTCTCCTAATATAAAGGCTAGAAAGTATAGTAGAATGTTTTGACCTAATAACTTACAATCTTCAATTGCTGATTTTAGATCCTTGTTCTGACAATTCTAATCTTATCCTTATTAATCTGATATGATCCTATTTGAAGTGCTAATACTCTGTTCTGTTAATTGATTCTGCAATGTTGTCATTCTTCTAAGTCTTTTCATCCCTTTCACTTCCTTCAAACTTTGCTAGTATTCATTCCTTGAATGCATTCTCTTCTCATATACTCTCTTTTGCATTCCTATACATTCCTTAATTATGGGGTTTTGACCTCCTTAAAAGGTTTCATGGCTTAGGGTTAGGTATGAATCTACAATTGAGATTCATCCATCTTTCCTGCTCAAATCTTTCCATTTTTCTGATTGGTTGCATGTTGATTTCATAGGAAATTAAAAATATTTTATCTTATCTTTTAATCCTTCAAGATTCATCTTGTGTCAACTCAAAAATGATTTATATCTTAGTTTGTGAGGGCACAAACTCTTATGTTGATTATGTGTTACTCGGCACTTATTGATTACTGATGCTTGACACATATAGGAATTCTATCTTGCTTGGCTCCTATAGAAATTATGTCTTGCTCGAAACCTATAGTTTACTTGGCACACATACAGGCTCAACATCGTCTATCTACTCGGCATCTAAATAACTCAGCACTTGATGAATTTTTGGCTTGGCATCTATATTATGCTCAACATCAACTAAGAAAATTTCTTAAGTGTGTTGACACTCAATTTTCAAAACCAATCTAAGACCAACACCATAAGATGCTATTAAAGATAAACATCTATTGAAATTTTATTATTGCTTAAGATTAATTAATGCTCACCTTCAAAGAATTGACTCTAAGTATCAATTCTTCTTTCAATGCCTCTGTCTCCTCGGTTGTATTTCTCTCAAAAATAATGTTAAGAATTTTATCACTGTATTTTTGTATGAGTTTATGGGCACTGAATACAAGATCAGCATGACACATGATGTCATCTACAAGTGAAACCTATGTTTCAAATTGCATTTGATTTGCTATCATTTTTTCTTTTTCCTATCGATAAGTATCAAGTTGTGACATCAATATCAGTAAAATTTCATCAAAATAAACCATAGCCATAAAGAAAAAAACATAACAATACGACATTTTTTTCTATATGATTTGTACAATTACAATAATTAAGGTTTACCTTTGTTAACGTAGGTGTATGAGTTGGTACATCCCTACCTATGCATTATGGTGTATCCATGTCACCCTATGAAAAAGATTAGTAATTCTTATCAATCAATAGTGAAATGAAAGTAATAGACTTACCAAAAAAATTATCAATAAAATAGTAGATTATATATTGGAGTCAATATTAACTGGAAGCAATTGGTTTAAATGTTATACTTACTAGTCCCATGATAGGGATTTTTTTTGTATCTACATGATTCAAATTGTCATCTATCAAAAGCTCTTCCCCTGAACTTATTGATTTTATTGCACATACAAAAATATGATTTCCCAATTTGACCAATTATTAGTTGACATGGTTCAAGAACTATTTATAAATCCTACAATATTCCCTATTGTTTTTGGCCTTCCATAAAAATACATAGTGAGCCTTTTACTTTGATCATTTTCTTTGCATTGTATACTATTTGGTGAAAATATATATAGGTACGAATTCTTCTTTTTTATGTTGCACAATCTGCATCCATTTGTTATAATTGTAACAAGATCCTACATACTCCATCAATTAAACAACTTTATTGTAATTAACCTTTATACCATCCATGGAAAATAGGACCAAACCATGTAATGAAGATGGAACTATGTGATATATCCTTTTGTTAACAAAAAAATCTGTGTTAGCTGGAGGTAGTTCCTTGGGTACCCATTCTTCTTGAAGATTTGTGTACCTTAAGGGAACCTTCCTATTACCTTTTCTCTCATTATCATAAGAACATGACCCCCCCTCAACAAGAAAAAATAGTAGTCATTTATTGAATTTTCTTCTAATATTTTGACCTCTAGTTGATCTTCCTATTTTAAACCTACTAGATGTCTCACTTTTGTCTTTTGTTTCTGCATTTTCCTCACTTGTGGAAGATAGATCAAACAAATACCTATTTGGTGATACCTACAATCCATAAAATGAGAGACATACTAGGACTAAATTTGATGTTGACGATAAAGAGAAGATATGAAAATTGTATCTATAGGGTCTATTGACATATATCTGTCGATCGATGTAATTGTTCAAGATCATGGTCAAAGGCATTGAATAGCCTACATATATAAATTATTTATCTTAAGTTAGCCAAAAATTTGGTCTAATTAATGTGTATATCTACAAAAATATTGAACATGTACTTAATTTTTATATATGCACATATGGTTTTGAAAGAAAAATTTGGTCACCTCACTCAAATTCACCCATATTATAATCAATGAAATTTTGACTGCTTACAATGCTCTATATACTAGAAATTACATAGAAGACAAAAATTGCATGATGTCTTCATCAAAATCGTTGTATATTTTTTAATTCCTTACCTCTACTTTATGTGTGGTAGTTATGCAATATCATTATATATACTCCATGATAGTAGAATTCAACACATAATAACTTAATTACAAAAATATACAAGCCAAACAAATTTCTATAAGTAAATCACAACCCCAGCATACTTGACATTGATCATACATCGATAGACATTTCATTGATCATCATCTTCATCCATGTCATTGTCATCATTACAATTCATACTTGTCACTTTGATCATCATCATCACCACCTCCATCTTCATCACCATCATCATCATCTTCGTCACCATTATCATGACCATCATCATCATGACCATCATCACCTTGATCATCATCATCTTCATCTACATGATCATCATCATCATCATCAATATCAACATCATCACCATCATTATCAGCATGACCAAAATCATCATCTTCTTCATCATCATCATCATTATGTAATAGTCATTCATGATCATCATTTACTTCATCTTTTGATTCTCCAGTGTCTTCTTCTTCCATCACATTATACTTTATTGTACTTCCTCTTGGAACATGTCTAACAATAAATGACTAACCCAATTTATGTGAAACACCAAAGTAAAACACTTTTTCACATTGTCTTGGAAGAACATAGGGCTCATCTCTAACTAGCTCAAATGACCTTGTATTAATCATTGTAAATCCACTATCATGTTCAATAACAATCCTATCAGGATCATTTTGATTCAGCCATAGCTTGTTCCATTTGACAAAATATAGAACTAATTTGAATGAATTAAACTTGCACTCAATTATATTATCCAAAATATCATAGTATCAATTTTTAGATTGTTGAGGATGTATGTCATTTCTAGATGAAATATGGGTGACCTCAAAGAGTACACTTACCCTAGGATCACAATTTTTCTTCATTTTGTCTAACATTTTTATGAAAAATTTATGGCCATGATAGTACATAGCTTTGTGGTGTTTGATCTAGAATTATTCAAACATGTCAAGATTATTTGCATCGATTTGTGAGTTGATATTAAACTTATGGGTCATGATTAGTAATTTTCTATGTACCTTTCTAGCTCTTAATTCATATGTTAGATCAAGCACCATTGGTGTAACATTAGGATCTCCATTACAATAAGCTTCTTTAACCAATGATGCAACACTATCCCATGTTAATGAGTGACCATTTTCTTGAGACTATTGAATCTATATCATCATCCAATCAAGATTGTCTGCAATATACAAATATAGTGCATCCCACTCACGACCAACAATAAAAAAAATAACTAGACTAGTTAGAAACAACTTATATTGATGATGGATAAGAATTAATTAACTACAATAACATTTTATAATTACTCTCAATTTTCTCAATCTACCTTTCCCCACCAAGTACTCCCCTTTAAATTTGTTAATGGAGTTGGGATCCTAAATATGATCAACATGGAGCTTTGATGCAAACTTGGGAAGATATTCACTAATTTACACCATGGTCTCATATACCATATATCCCTCTACCATAGAACCCTCAAGATGTGCTCTTTGTTGAACCAAGCCCTTCATAAATTTCAAGTGCCTCTCTACCATCCACATTGACCTAGCCTATATAGGTCCACACAATTTCATCTTTTCAACTTGATGTATGAGGTAGTGTTCTCGAGCACTAAAAAATGTGTAAGTTAGACACTTTTGCATTTTACACATAAGAAGTGGAATTTTTCTCTTCCAATATTTTATATCTTTTTCATCAATTTATTTACATGATAACCACCTAAAAAGAGACTCAATATGCAAGAACATATAAAAGAGATTTCAGATAAAAATATACAATAAATTATATGAAAAGTAAAGCAAGTCATAAATATAATATATGTACAATAAATATAAGAAATAACACTTCTACCCTCATGTATTTTTCAAGATCATATATAACTTGTTTAATACTATTGTCAAACTAGTGTGGGAGGGAGAGAAGTATGATGTGTTGCAATCATTACAAAATATGAGCTTTTCAATATATTATGAAATAATACAATAGATAGTACATGAAATTTTACAAATATATTATAAATAGAGAATATGACTTACCTTGATGAAGGTATGCCAATCATGTATTTTCAACCCTGTCCCAAAATCACCTTTCTTTGATACAAGACTACTTATATTTACAGCAAATCCTATAGATTTTTTTTTTTTTATGGCTTCTTTTAATGCATCACTTTGTTGCTCCATTAATAACCAAGGAAGGGCACTCATATTTATGTAGTCTCCATTGCTATTTGATTCAATGAAATCTTTCAGTGCATGATTGAATTCATGAATTTCATTACAAATTTTGGCAATTTTTTCTCTATCACACCTTCCATCTAATATTTTTCATAGTGTCTCTGTTATATTCCTTCTAATATGTATATCATCAAAAAAATGCACGATTGTGAGATCCTTGTAGTACATTAACTTAGTAAATTGAGTAGGATAACTTTTTATTCCTCTAGGAAGTTAGTTATTGATGCCTTGACAACGTTTACAAGCATCAATTACATTATTACTAAATAAAAGATAATATCAAAATATAAATTTCAAACTTTGAACCAAAAACTAGACATTACCTTGGCAATTTAGTCAATCATATTCCAACTTCCATAGATGAGGTGTCATTCTTTGTGGCCTTTATGTTGTCTCTTCTTTCCCATTAAAAGATATTTTTCAGTAATTTGATACTTATGATTATTATGTAGAAAGTGCCTAAGCTCATTGAACACCTACTTTTCTAAACTTCTTGAATGGTGAGATTTTATTTTTAGACCACAAACTAGACATGAAAATTTTTTCTTTGTCTGAAGACCTAAAATATCATGTACAATTGGATCATGTAAAATTATCATGTGCAATTTAAGCATACAACAATAATGTGTAATCACTATAATAGACCAAAAATATGTGACCTTGATAATATAACATACCACAAAAATGAGTTAGCCCAGGAGCATCATATATTATCCATATAAACATTGCATGAAATTAAATTGTCTTTGTCCTATTGATCTAGAGATGTCATACATAGTGACCTCATTCCATAACTTCAACAACTCATCAATAAAAGGCTCAATATACACCTTCATATCTTTAACTTAGCACTTAGTAATTGAATGAAAAAAATCAATACATAATTATTATGACCATTTTCATGCACTATTTATAAATTAATTTAGATAATTACTAAATTAAAAACTACCTAGTACAATCATTGACAACATTAGGTGCTCCCTCTTTATGGACATCCAAGGAGGAATGTTATTTTTAATAACAAAAATAGGCCACACTAAGTAAACAAATCTCATATCTCCAAATGGATTCACATCATCTGCAACCAATGAAAGCTTGAGATTATGAGGTTCTTCTTTAAAGTGTTTTCATGTTTTTTTCTATCTCTTTAAATGTAGAACCATCCATATGCATTCACATAATGTCATATTGACTTATATTGTGTGCATGGTAATCCATAAATTGTACCAAGCTAGTGCACCTGAATAATCGTTCAAGACGTGGAATAATGGGAAGTACCAAAGAACCTTGTGAGACACCTATTTTATTATTTGATCTGATCAGTATCTACTAATATGATAATTAAAATATTTTGTTGCAAATTCGTGTTGTTTATGATATAGAATGTAATCATTGGGACATACATGTATTGTTTGATACTTCATTCCAATTTTATTCATAATGGTAGGTAATTCTCGATAAGAACAAGACAAAATGTTTGGTGGTGGTAAAAAAAACTCACCTATCAATCTACATCAACAAATATTAATTGTTAATATAATGAATAGTAATGGTATACTAACATTGAATGTGAAAAAATGGCATACCTTAGCATGCACGATATTGTTACATTGGATAAACCATTCATAACCTTCAAGTTCACCAACAACACTATAGAAGAGAGAAGAGTTGTTTGGGAGCCTTGGTATAGGGGTTCATATGCCTTCTCAAGTATAGGTATATCAAGAACATCTTCATCATCATTAATAGATGCACTAGTACCATCATTGTGAGCATCTTCATTAGCTATGCCAATACCATCTTCTTCAATCATACCCTCTAGCACATTATCATCTTCTTCCATAGGAGTGTTATCCTTAGCTTGGATATTCACACTTACATGTTCCTCTAGTTGGAAATCCACATTCACCAGTAGACAAAAATTGTGGCCCCTTTCAATGTGACCATGTTGCCTATAATGACTTTGGGCTATTTTGAATAGAATTATATGATTCATTAAGCCCTTACACTTTTTGCATGGACAATTACATTTGTCAACTTTTCTTTGAAACTGAGACCACAATCTAGCAATTTTCTCACTATTTTTGTCTAGGTTCATATTGTCAGGCATGGTCTTTCTTCATAAGAAAATATATATATACAAAATTGTTGGACATGTTGTACTTAATGTTTATATATGCACACATGGTTTTGAAATAAAAATTTGGCATAATTAATATGTATATTTGCAAAAATATTGGACATGTTTTAATTAATGTTTATATCTATACATATAGTTTTGAAAGAAAAATCTGATCTAATTAATGTGTATATCTACAAAAATATTGGACATGTTGTACTTAATGTTTATATCTATACAAATGGTTTTGAAAGAAAAAAATTGTCACCTCACTCAAATTTACTCATATTATAATCAATGAAAAGTTGTTTCTTACAATGCTCTTTGTTAATTGTACAATATACAATTCTCATTATGCAATATTTAATCACCAAGCTCATCACCTTGGTATTTAATTGTTCATCTATAGTAAGTCCACAGCCAACATGGTATATAAGAGATCTCGTTACATCATAGTGGTCTTCTATGAATCATTGTGCCCACGAGGAGTACTTGAGGTCACTCAAGGAAAGCTAACCAATTATTGGTAATTTTAAAACATAAAATTTCATTATTTGTGGTTAAAGATTTATTGTGAAGGAAATTGACAAGGAAGAAAGGACAAAAGTTAGAAGAAGCCAAAGATTTCATTACAAATATCACCTCCCAAAATCCAATCACAGAAACAAAAAGAAAGAATTTGTAGAAATACAAGATGGAGAAGCAAAATACTTGGACAAGGTTCCAATAAACTCAAAAATGTTAAATCTTCCAAAAAATTAGAATTCTCATATGTTTGATGTACAAAAAGACAAAGTGGGGTAGTGGTGTAGGGGCCCAAGGTCCTAAAGAAGATGTTCAAACATCAAATTTTGGATAGATTAGGTGATTAATAAACTTCCAAGTTGACACATGGAAATAAGTAAATCTCAAGCATCCTAAAATGAATTTTAGAAAAAATTGTTGCTTGTTATAATAAGGGCTATGGGCAAGTTGTAGATCAATCAACGTTGGCCAACACTATGAGTTGACCAAAAAATTTCAATTTTATGTTTTTTAGAGTTCTTGCATGATTTATCAAGTTTTCGTAGGCAGTTGAAGTCATTTTTTTGGAAATATTGAAAAGTTGCAAAAATTGTCAAAAAATTGTCATGTAACTTTTCTTACAAATTTAGAAAGTCAACAGTCACAGTTGTGTTTTGATCGAACAAGTAGAGGTGAATATGTAAGGTCAAGAGGTTTGGCCTATAAATTGAATATTCTTCAACCTAAGAATTATAACTAAATGCTAATGTTCCCACCTCATATATTTAAATGTGATGTAGTTGTGACCCGATTCATAAACTCTTATACAATAAATACAAATTTGGGCTTTGCATGCTTATATATTTGCCACTTATCTATGGATCCCATAATTTGTTTGACATACATTCATTTAGCTCCACTAATCCCACATCTCTAAAGTGATTATAAATTCATTTTAATCTTCCAATTCAAGATTAGATATAGAATTACTAGTTTTTATGTTTGGCATTTCATTATTTTGTTCGATATGTCATCATTTGTTATATTGTCATAACTTCACTAACAATATTAAATGTTTCAAAAGTATATGGAAACAAAAAGATACATAGATGTTGAGAAGCTAGAGATGATGATGCTAATGCTGAGATCATCTACCTATCACTTGTAGGTCATTGTTGATGTATGAGAAGATATTATTATACTTTAAGGATACAATCAAGTATGCAAGCTCTAATTGTGCACGAATTTATGTGTAGATGGACCTCTCTAATCCTTTCCCATTTGATATATTTTTTAAAGTGGGAAAGATAAATTGGTATCAATAAGCTGATTATGAAAGCAAATATTTCAAATGTAGATTGTGGTTTCTTGAAAAGCATTCAATAGAAGGAAGCAAAATTATTAAGGTCATTCAGTAAATTTCAATGTTATGGAATTTGGAGCAATTGGTGATGGTTCACATGAACTTAAGATATCTCAAATAAAAGGCTCACAATATATGGTTTTGTTGTAGGTTGTTTCCTAAATATTAGTATTTTATTCCTTAAATATAGTAATATCAATTTTTACAATTTTTGACAAATTAGATGTTTTTCGCCATGTTTCAGGTAGTGTCTATTATAAAATTCACAAGTTATGATATTGTTGTCATAGTTATGATATTCAATTCATAGCATAAGGAATACTTGGTTACTTTTTGGGTCTCTCTTGACAAGGCTTTCCATTCAATTTTAGACCTATATTAACGAGGTTGTGAATATATGGTTGTTAACTTAAAATATGTCCAAACTATTCTAATTACAAAAAAATTATGTGACAATGTTCTTAATAAATTATGAAAGGTCTATACTTCATTCTAATTTGCTAATTCTGATTATTGTTGATTGTGAAGTAGGGGATGATTGTATCTCCATTGTATCTAGATCCTCCAATGTTGATTCAAAAGATCACATGTGGACCAGGCCATGGCATCAAGTGTTTAAGGACTTAATCATGTGATATTGCATGTCTAAGGAATGATTTTGATGTGTATTTTTTGTTATTTTCAGCATTGGGAGCCTAGGGAAAGATGAGGAAGAAGCAATTGTGGAAAGAATTGATGTTCATAACATTCTATTTACTAGAACTGAAAATGGAGCAAGAAAAAAGACTTGGCACATTGCTTAAATTTGGAACATCAAATATTATATTTATTTCACCTATCACGATTCGAATAGTTTAAACTTCACACACTAAAGCTTAATTCCTAAATTAAAATTTTTATATAGTCAAATTTGACTTATCCTTTTAAAGCTTAATATTTTGTCATCATAGTCCTTAGAAATATTGCATTTATCTATATTTCTTGAACACATCTCTTAGTTATACAAGAGTAAGAAAATATTAGTGTATTAAAACTAGTACATGGAGTCAACTGAAAATTAGACTGTATTTTCTTAATGTATGAGATGAGTGAGATCTATGATCTTTTTGAGCTAAATGAAGAAAGAGGAAGGAGACTAGAGGTATTAATAAGGTAGTAGGTAGAGGAAGAAGCTAGATAGAAATTGGACAATAAAGAAGATAAAGATGTTGAGGAACTTGTTAAGGCAGAGGATCAAGCAGATGGAAAAGGAATGGTCATTGAGATAGACCAAATAATAGAGCCAAGTGGAGAACAAATATCTAAAACAGAGGATACTAATGGTGAAGAAGACAAAAAAGGAAAGTTAGAACATGATGAGGCAGTAAATTCCATATAGCATGAAGAAAACATGAAGCAGATAGTCAGCATTGTGATTGTAAATGTTGATGATAGTAGTAAAAGGAAAGGCCATTTGAAGATTGGATTGGCGAAAGAGGTCGAGAAGACCTCAATCTATGTGGAGAATAGGGACATGGCCCTTGGAGAGGCTTAATTTTATTTTTTATTAGCAAGAAATATTAGAATCAGACAGAATGTAATCAAAGGAATGAAGTTTCAAAAGAGGTTCATGATGACAAGAAGATGATGATGGGTCAATGCAAGACCATAGACAATATGAGTCTCTTAATGTAGAGGCAATGATTTATCTACAAGATAACTATACTTCTAGACTCCCCCATGAAATAAGCTTGTGAAATCTAGAACCCAATATAGTTAGCTCATTACATCAAAGCTCCAAAAGAGGGGAGCTATTCAAAATTAATTCCCAAATCACTACCTAATACTCGACCTATATAATGTAATATACATGCTGATTACATTATGATTTACAAAAAGAGCCCAATGATCATATGAAGACAAGTTTTAATACAGTCATTATCTAATGACAAAATGAACACTAGAGAGCCAAAAATGGGTATAAAAGTCCCCCTCATTGATTTTGATCCAGAATTCAAATTGCAACCATGACGCTAACAAAAGTCATCTGATGTAAACACAAACTAGATCCCTAAGTTGTTCATATGATATCTCCAAAAAATAAGTGAGATCCATAAAATTAAAACATGTGAGATCATAGAGAAGCCATGATTTACTATGAAGACCTTTGAAGTTAGAAATTACCAACGTAAGCACATTCAGAAAAAGGCATAGCTAGAACACACAAGATTGCAAGAAAGAATTCTTTCTTGCAAGTATATTTTCCTCTACAATATGATATTTAATAATAATAAAAGTTTCCTTATTAAGTGTCAATTTGTTTTCGCTAATATAATGAGATGTCATTACTAGAAGATACCATGGATAGTGATTAAGTATATTTGCTTATGGCTCTTAATATCAAGTGTTAACAAAATCTTATTAAGTGTCATTTTGTATGAACACTAATATAATGAGACGTCATTACTAGAAGATACCATGGAAAGTGATTAAACATGGAAAGTGATTAAGTATATTTGAAGTTAGTATGATAAGAGTCTATTTTCTTATGGATCTTAATAATAAGTGCTAGCAAAATCTTATTCTTGAAAAGTCATTATGTTTTTTCAGGGCATCGACAAGGCACAACTTGGACTCTTTTAGTATAAAACACGGATCATTTTCTTATCTTCTTAAGACTATGGTTCCAATTAAAATGATTTTTTCCTATTTTCTTAGAAGATCAATCGTATCATTAAATATATTTTTAATCTATGCTTTGAATTATATCTAATATTCATCATCAAAATGAGGAAATAATGAATATAGAAATGTGGATATGAACCCCACTATTTAGAAATCATTATTTTCTCATTTTAATGATAACTCAGTGGGCATTAGTTTAAACAGGTGGATTATAATATATAGTTCAATCCATAAAACTTGCATTGAAATTCCACATCTTTTCTAAAACAATTGTTTGAATGAAATTTTACTTTTTCTAATATTATGTCGACATTTTCAACACAAACATTTCTATAATCAAAATGAAGAAAGTATTTTGCAAGAGAAGATCGTGATACTAGAAACTACTAGAAAAAAATTTGGAAATTCAACAAACAAAAGAAAGTGAAAGAAATACCTCCACCCGCATCAGTAGCTGACTTTTCTTTAATCCTCACTACAAGGTAGATAAATAAAATATTTTTACTTGTTATCTTCACAAATATTTCATTAGGCATGTGTGCAAAATAGAATAGCATTAAAATTTTCTATAAATGTTAATAGATTTTTTATGTGCTCATGAAATTGAATGATTTCAAATGAACCCACTAAAAATCAAATATTTTTACTTGTTATCTTCATAAATATTTCATTAGGCATGTGTGCAAAATAGAATAGCATTAAAATTTTATATAAATGTTAATAAAATTTTTATGTGCTCATGAAATTGAATGATTTCAAATGAACCCACTAAAAATAAAATTTTGTCGAATGTGAAGACTTGGAACTATGCAAATCTTTTGCATGATCATGTCACATTCAAAGTGGGAGCTTTAAGAAAAATGAGTAGGTGTAATGATTTTTTCAAATAGTAATTTGACAAAAGGTGAAGAAATTAGAATAAGCCTAAATTTAGTTGGATTGAAAGCCATAAAATGGTGCATGCTTTCCTTTTAGGAGATGAATCACCTCAACACCCATAGACACAAGATATCTATTAAAAGATGGAGAATTGGCTTAGGAGATGAAGGTAGTTAGCTATTTCTAGATTCAATTGTTACATTGCATCTAAATTTATCTCCAATTATGTGTCAAGAGAAATTTTTCTTAGAGATGTGACCTAGGTATTAGACGTTACTGATGATGCTAAATAGACCAAACTAAAAGATAATCTTACAGTCTCATAATTACTTAATTGGTGCGAAAATTAGTATTGCATGTTCTGCAATGTTAGGTGATTATGTTGTTGTTATGGAAATCAATAATCACTTCTCAAAATAAATTTCCTTGGCATCATATGAGAGTTCTATTTAAAAATAAGCTTATACAAAGACTTGGTCAAGAAGGTGTTAATGAAGGATCTCAATTTTTGGCTTATTGCAGTATGGGTAGTATCATATAAATGACTCAAAAATTTATAACATTTAAATGAATTCCAGCACAGACATATATGACAACAATATTGATATGAAGATTTTTTTACAATGATTTAATTAGGGTAGTAGGAGATTATAATTTTTAGAACAATTTGAAAGCCAATAATGATGATGTCAAAAACTAAACAAACATAGAAACATAATCGATGGACTATGATTTATTTGTGAATGGGTAGAGACCACATTTAACATAGATGAAAAATATCAAACTGATAACAATAAATGCACATGTATAAGTTAAATCAATGATACCAATTCTTATAGAGTTTTTCTTCTACTAAACAACTCTTTTGTTGGGTAATCAACTAGGTGCTCCTAGATTAATGAATGCCAACTAGAAGAACTCCCTAGTTGTGCCTATCATTTAGTATAAGATCCCTTTAAAACCTCACCTCTAATAGCTCCCGTAGTGTGTGACAAAATAAAAAATAAACATCTTTTTACCAAATCTCAAGTTGGTTCTTTGTGTGGGTAGAAAGAAAATCAAATCACCATGAAATAGCTCCTAAGAAAATCAAATGGCCATCAAATACTTCTCACATACACACAGAGTTCTGCCAAAAATAAATGTCTTGAAATAAGAAATGATGAATCGTGAATTTATTTTTTTGATTATGAACCCAAGTTGGTTGAAATTTTGACCAACTTGAGAAACCCTAAGTTGGTCAAAATTTTGACCAAATCGATCATAAAAACCAAAAAAAAAGTATTGAACAACTCTCTACCCAAGTTGGTCAAATATTTAGGTCAAAATTTGACCAATAATGTACTAGTGCATGGATTCTCTGGCACAGGTAATGGCTAATACAACCCTATATTCTACTTCACTCCTTTCACCATCTGACATACTCTGTAGCTCTGTATAAATTTCTTCACATCTTGCTATAGTTGTGGCCAATAATAGTTCTCAGCAACCAAAGCAATGGTCTTATCTCTCCCAAAGTGTCCATCCAATCCTCTGCTATACTTCTCCTTGATGAGATTCTCTCTCACTGAGCTTTTTGAAATGCACAACTGGCTTCCTTTGAACAACATACCATCTTGGATTATGAAATCCAACCACTTTGTCCTATCAAGTGTAATAGGTTTTGTACAAGTCTTCCATGCTTCACCAAAGTCAAGATCCTCTAGATATAAATTCTTGAGTTCCTTGAACCCAAACATCTCAATTTGTATCTTTGTTAGCAAAAGTTGTCTTCTACTAAGAGCATCTACAACTTTGTTAGACTTCCCAATCTTGTGTTTCAAAAAAAATGTATAACTTTGTAAAAACTCAACCCACTTCAAATGTCTTTGGTTCAATTTTCCTTGACTATTTAAATATTGCAATATCTGATGATCAGTGTACAAAATAAACTCCTTAGGAAGAAGATAATGTCTCCACTTCTTCAATACCTAAACTATAACATGAAATTCCTAATCATAAATAGAATATTTTCTGTTGGCATCATTCAATTTCTCACTAAAGTAAGCAATAGGTCTACCTTCTTGGCTCAAAACAGGCCCTATTTTAGTACCACTAGCATCACAATCTACTTGAAATACCTTGTTAAAATTTGGAAGTGCTAAAATAGGTTGCTCTGTAACTTTCTATTTCAATAGATTAAAACTCTTATCTTCTCCTATAGTCCACTTAAATTCTTTCTTATCTCCCTCTTATTGTTTCAGTCAAGGGTCTGCAAATACTACTAAAACCTCTTATGAACTTTTTGTAAAAACTAGTTAGTCCATGAAAAGATCTTACCTTTGTATCACTCTTTGGAGTAGGTCATTCAAGGATAGCCTTTAGTTTCTCTAGGTATATTTTCAAACCTTTTGCTGAGAATACAAATCCTAGGTACACCAACTCCTTCATAAAGTCACACTTCTTTAGGTTTATCAGAAACTTCTCTTTCCTAAACTTATCAAACACCTTTTGAATATGCATCAAATTCTCCTCCAATGTATTACTAAAGATCAAAATATCATCTAGGTAAACAATGACAAACTTACCAAGAAACTCCTTCAATACTTTATTCATGAGCCGCATGAAAGTGCTTGGTGCATTGGTTCACCCAAAAGGCATGACTAACTACTCATACAGTCCTAATTCCCTTGTCCTAAAAGGAGTGTTCCAATAATCACCTTCTCTAATGTGAATCTGATGGTATCCACTCTTTAGATCTATCCTTGTGAAATACTTAGCTCCACTCAAATAGTCAATAATATTATCCATCCTTGGCAATGGAAATCTATACTTGATTGTGATCTTGTTGATAGCGAGAGAATCTATGCACATCTTCCATTCTCCATTCTTCTTTGGTGCTAATATTGTTGGTACAACATGTGGACTCAAACTCTCTTGAATCAATCCCTTCTACAACAAATCATGAACTTGTCTATTCAACTCTTCACTTTCTGCTAGTGTCATTATGTGTGTTGCCTTGTTTGGAAAATTGGCTCCTAGAATTAAATCCATCTGGTGACTAATCTTCCTCACTAGAGGTAATCCATCAGGTACATTATCTTACACAATATCAAAAAAATATCCCAACATGTCTACAACTTATGTAGGTACCTCCTCTACTTCTTCTTTATCATATTTTAGAATTATAGAAAAATACATATTCTCATGCTTCATACCTTCAAGAAACTCTTTTTCATTGACAAAACATATTCTAGCAGTACTACATACCTTTTCTTCTTTCTTCTTCAACAACTTCAACTTATGCTTCACTCCATCCTTTGTTAGAGTGTAGGTATTTTCTCTCCCATCATGTATAGCATGCCTATTAGACTTCCACAACCTACCCAACAACATATGACATATGTCCATAGGTATGATATCACAAAGCACCTCATCCTGGTAGCTTATGATCTTGAACTTCACTAAACATTGCTCATTGACCATGACCTTATGGTCATATTGCACCCAAGCAGTATAATATGGGTGTGGGTGTTTCTACCTCTTTAGATTCAATTTTGTGACCATAATTTCTGATACCAAATTTTTAGTACTTCCACCATCAATGATCACTTCACAACACTTATCTTTTCATTTTCACCTTGTGTGAAACAAGCTCATTTTTTGATCAAGTTCATTCTCATCACTTAGTAGGACTCTTCTATTAACTAGGACTTGTCCTCTTTCAACATCTTTAGAACATCTTTTATTTATCCTTCCTTGGCACTAGGAACATTCAAATTCTTTATGCCCTTCTTCTCCATAGTGAAAACATTTCCCATGGAAGCCTCCTCTTTCAGATCCGTGTCCTCTTTCTCTTCCTCTCTAATCTCTATTACTTTGATCGTGGAAATGAGTGAAATTATTTTCCCTCTAGTTTTGACAACTACTTCTAGCCTCATCCTTGTTCTTCTAATCATCATTTTGGCCTCCATAAGACCATCCACCAGATCTTCCACCATGACCTCTACCACTATTTTTTTATCAAACTTTTTCTTAGCTTCTCCTCAACTCTTTGGGAAAACTGGTGCACCTCCTCAATACTAATAACTTGAACAAGACTCATCTCCACTTGAATTCTTGGCCTTAATCCATTAAGATAATAGGCCACTTTCTCCTTATCATCTTTTACATGGCTAGTTCTAATGAAAACTTGGTAGAACTCCTTGATATACTCTTGAACAGATTTTCTTGCTTGCTTCAACACTTGCATTTTCTTCAACAAATCAAGCTCATAATCCACATGAATGAAAATTTGCTTCATTGTAGCTACCATCCAATCCCATCTAGTTATTTTTTCCTTTCCTCTATTATTTTGATCCAACTAGATCTCTCGTGACTAGATCTTTGAATGACCCTTTAGTTTGGCTTTCCCAAACTTGACCATATCCAAATCTTCAATATCTTCATATTCAAAGTACTCTTCCAATTCATTGATCTAGTTGATCAATTCCTCTGGGTTGATATTTCCCAAAAATGTGGGAACATCAAACTTAGGTCTTTTTCCAATACTAGAAATGGCCTTAAAAGCTTTGCCTCCTTTGGTTTAAGAACTTCCTCAACTATGGCTTGGTCTAGATTTTCTTCTTTTTCTCTTTCATCCTCTCTTTCATCATCTCCCATGGCAAGATTCATTCCTCTGCACATCTATTCTTGCAATGCTTTCATTTGCCTCTTGAGGGTTCTAAAATCCTCAGGTGTAACACCTTCGACTCTTCCACTATGCTCACTATTGGTCTAGTTTTTCACCATTCTTTATTTGTTGCATTTAGTAATGAAAAACCCTAAGTATGTCTTTTTAAAGTCATGAGTTTTGACCAAGACCTTGGGTAAGATTCATGAGAAACCTTAAAGCCTTATTTATTTTTTCTCTAGCTCTTAAAATTTTCTAAAAGCAATATTTCAAAAGGATTTCAGTGAGATAAATTTACCCTAAAAAAAAAATTATGTTGCAAGGTTTATTATATATATCTTTACATTATAAACCCTTGCTAACCTAGCTTTAGTCGTAGTTACTTTTTTGAATTGTTTTATTTAAAAAGCCTTAACTGTAGTGAGATTTTGATCAGCCATCAATCTTGATAAGATTAAAGGCTAGTGCTTTCCTGCATTAAGGATGTGCAAGAACTTTAAGTAAAGTGGGCAAGTGCCTTTGCACTACATAGCTCTTGCTGATGTTGGAACCTCAGGGCACCACAAAGTCCATAGACTGTAAGATTTGTCAAACCCATGTTGCGGAGTTGTTTATATTTGTCAGTGCATGTTCAATTTTCCTGTGATATTATTGGTTGGCTCTTTAATGAAATTATCACTCTCTCATCAGTTATGATGCACCATCAATCTTAATAAGATTGACAAAGAGCACTTCTCGGCATTATCAAAATGCACGATAGTTACACAAAGCGAGGAAGTGCTAACAAGACACGTAGCACATAGTGACAACATGAACCCACTCTTTCAAAGGACATTAATAATGTGTCTTGTGTGGTAGTTATTAGGTGATTTGGATCATAGAGGAAGTATTTTATTGGTTGACATTGCTAACTGGATCCTAACAAGAAAAGTTTTTGAATCACCATCAATCTTGGTAAGATCAATGGATAGCACTTCCTCGCATTACAAAGATGCACAAATTTTAAGGAATGTAGGCAAGCACCAATGCACCACGTGGCATAGTGGGACCAAGATTTGAGGAGGATGCTGAGTTATGCCAAGTTGTAAAACCTTTCTGAATTGAAGCACATTCATTGGTGGAACATGACACATATATGCCAAGTTGCAAATGATGTCATGGGCGCAGAAATTCTCAGAATTAATATTGTAGTCTATACCACTATCAGGCTTGTTAGAGCACATTCATTTAAAAGGTGATATCTTATTGGACAAGATACCTAACTAGATAATATAAGGGTACAAGTTTGTGTGATTGTTGATTTGTGAAAAATCAAAGGTCAGTAGTTGCCCACATTTTCAAGATGCAAGAGATTTAAATAATGCAGGGCAGTTCCTTTTGGACATATGTCCATGATGATGTTAGTACTAGAAGATAAACTAGCACTACTAATAGTTGTTCTCCTTTCGTATCATAGATGTCAAAATTCCATAAGTTATTTGGGCAGACATGGTTTCCAACAACATCACTTGGCTCCACCGTTGATCTTGACTTAATCAATGGATAGGATTTTCCTACTTGGTGAAATTGCATGATGGATAAATAAAGTGGGTAAGCACCTTACTGACATGTGTCCTCACTGATGTCACAACTTTTATCTCAGATTGTCAAAAGGATTTAATTTATTCCACCGTTGATCTTTCAAAGGTCGACAGTTGGCACTTGCCCGCATTTTGAAAGTGCTCACTAATTAGAAAAAGTGGGGAAGTGCCAGCTTGATGCGTGGCGAATGTGACATCAGGGACCCACCTTTTCAGAAGATAATAAGGAACCCACTTGCATGGAGTTTGTTAGAATGTACTGCTTCACATGGAGGTTTTCTATTGGTTGATACAATTGATTGGGTTTTATGGTAGAACAAAATAGTATGATTGATGATCTTACTGAGATCAAGGGTTGGTGCTTACCCACATTTTCAAGTTGTAAGAAATTTAAGCAATGCGAGAAATTGCTAATGTGACACGTGGCAAAGTGGGACCAACTGTGACCAAGATGGGTTCTAGACATAGTTTTCATCAAATATGAATCACACAACCTTTGGGACACTGTGGCATCTAGATAGAGACATGTATGGACCTAATATTTTAAAGAACATCAGATGTCGCTATGTCGTGACCAAAAAATCTTTGTGCCTTGCCAGTAGCAACATAGCGCCTAGCCTAAAAATGTGCATATAGTGGAACCCAAACCATGTGTTGTTGCAAATAGGATTCAAATATCAAATTACATGCATATTGGACAAGACGTTCCCACATCAATAGTAACATGGACCCATGCCCAAGTCAGAAATGAGATGAAAGATTATGATCGTTGGATTAAGATCAAATCAACAATCATCTCTTTGTTGCTATGAAAAGATGTGCACTATTTACCCAACATGACATGGCAACTATGGGACCCACCATAGTTTATATAACTTTGATGTTTTTTTCTCGCCTTCAGATCAAGTCTAGATCTATGGTTGTCACTTCGTCACTGTGGAGATTTTCTCGATTGTTAAGGATAGCAACATAGTGAACAAGGAAAGTGAAGGAGGGACCCACCATTCTAATATTAAAATGCATTAAAATGTCTACCATCAAATTGAGATGAGATCAAGGGCTATCAATGTGTCACTATGGCAACATGCTCACTCTTTATGTATAACGAGGTAGCAACTCAATGACATGTGTCCTCAAGAATCAGTGGGTCTAGTTTGAAGTGCTAGTAGTGAAGGAAAGGTACATATGGAGAATTTTCATTGGTTTGATTACTAGCATGTCATGTGGAAGATGATTCATCCCTGTTTTCACTCCTAGATTGTAAGATTTTCTGAGATCAATGGTGCAAATTTGAAAAGGGAATGTAATGCCACTCTATTTCAATCATAGTTCATTAATGAGGAATGAAAGCTTTGCATGCAAATAAAAAATAGAGTATATTATAGAAGAAATGGTGAAAGCCCAAATATTCTTTGATTCTTTGAAACAAGATTTTTTTGACATTGACAATGAAGTTGAATATGTTATCAAGAAGCAACAAGATATTCTACAATTTGATTTGCTAGATGACACACTTTTTGACAAGTAGATGGAAAATATTGCTTCTGATGAATAGTTGAAAGAAGCTAAAATAGATGATGATGAGGTGCAAGAAGATGAAGTATAGATTGTTGATATAACAACACCAAATTAGAGAGAGGACAAGGATAAAGGTCAACTAATATAGATGATGATGAGGTGCAAGAAGATGAAGTATAGATTGTTGATATAACAACACCAAATTAGAGAGAGGACAAGGATAAAGGTCAACAATCAATTTTAGTTACAAGTTTAGAGGCCCAAGATTTGGACATGACAAAGGAACAAACAAAAGTAAAAGTAGTTTTGTCAGTTCAAGGTGAAAATAGTGAAAATATTTGGGTAGATATTGATTTGCAAGTGCTACAAAAAGATTCATCATTGGCCACTATAGTTGCTACATATGTCACAAATTCAGAATAGTAGAGGCCAACCAAAGAACCAATAGCTTGTGAAGGTGTAATAGAAATGAGACCAACCAAAGAATTACTTCATGTATTAACTTTTTGTTACACAAAGTTGTTTTTTACTATTAGCAAAATGTAGTTATCTTTGCCAAAAAGATAATTTTCAGTCACAATTGCCCTTTTCTTAGTGTAACTCATGTCTATATAAGTGAGTTTTCAAGGCATTGTGATGGTCTGAGAGTTGTATACTTTGTGTTTTTTCAAAGAAAAGTACAGTCGATCCACCTATGTATAGTTGTTTGGAGTTTTATTTTCAAGTCTTGTATTCTCCGATGATATATATCAATGATAGAATCGGCAATATATTTTGAGTTTCATTGAGTTCCTATTGGTTGTTGTATCAATCTATTCAAAGGATAATACAAAAGGGTGCTTACATTATGTCTGTCTTATCAATTTTTGTCTCCATTTTATGAGCTTTCTTACTTTGAGGTCAATTAAATAAGGTTTAAAATTGAGTGAATGCAATCTGGATAGGTTGTATGTTGAGTTTATTGTTTCTTTTGATTCAAGGAATTAAGGAAGTGCTTCAATAAGTCAGTAGGGTCTGTGAGTTTATAGAGAGGATTTTTCATAAGAATGGGAATTGGTGATTACAATTGATAAATTCATCTACAAGTTATTTGAATTAAGATCCCCTACTAATAGTTGACTCTATGTAACAATGGATAAGGCACTAATTATATGAATCATATACAAGTGGAAGTAAATCTTGTTGCACATATCCAATTTATATTCAAATTCTAAATCTATCAAACATTATGTCAACTGTATAAGGGTGGTCATTATTTGTGTGTGAGAATTCATGAGATATTGTTAGCTATTGTAGTTCATGTTTATTTCACATATATTAGAAATTGGACCATATCTATTATTTTTAGGGATCAAGGGCAAGAGTTAGAAAATAAATTAAAATCCTTAAGGGTACTCCCACCTTGGTTTTGCATAGCCAAAAGTGTAGGAGGCATAGTGCTTCATGTTGTTGGCCCAGAGATATAGTCTGTTATACTAACCATGAGCATTGGCTACCTCTAAGTATAATACATTTTGTTGTCTACTGGTTGTAAATAATCACTATTAAATCAGGAGCCAAAACTCTCTCTGTGGAGGCATTTTTGTACTTTTGCTAAAACCTTAGTGCAAACTACCTAACAATTGGCAATCTATCTACATGCTCAACCCAAACCATGGTCCTAGTGTGAACTGTCTGACAATTGAAAATCTATCCACACACTCAGGAACTCCAAATTTGATACCACTTGATAAAGGGTGCTCCCCTTACTACCATAAACACATAACAAAAACAAAAAAACAACAACAATTGTAAGAACAAAATATGGGATTCTTATTTTCACCATAAATGCAGAATTATAGAATTAAGAATTACAATATGCTAACCCACATGGGTGCCTTCTTTGTAGTAATCTATAAGACAAAGCTACAAACTATCACCTAGAGGTGTCCTAGACAGTTTTTGATCTTTTCTTGAATAGGCAATTTTATGCTGCTTGAGAAGGTTCTAGACACTCAAACTTAATACCTAGGGCCAACAAACCCTAACAATACATATCGAGTTGGCCAACTACACTTTAGACATTTATTTTAGAAGTTTTGGGTAGCCAAACTTCAAAAGACCATAACTCTTGAACCATTGCTCTGATTGACTATTATAACCACTTTTTGAAAACCTCAACTCTTATTCTATAGGCTTGGATCCATGCATGTGCCCATCTGTCGAGTTTTTAGGCCTCATCCGAGGTCTCTTAGGCCTTCAAAACTAATCTTGGAGTTTTTATACCAAAATTTTACACCAAAAATCTATAGTAACTTTACAAATACATATAATCTAGACATGAAACTCCACTAACAAATTGATATAACTAAAATGAACCTTCACCACTGAATTAGAACATTCTGAGCTTGTATGACTAACTTACTAAGTAGCCAACCTCCACAAAAAACAACTCTACATTAAGAAAAATGTTATTGAAACAACTTAAAAGGAAATATTTTTGGGTGATGCAAGATTGCTCTTACACCCAGGATGCTCCTGCATCCCTTTCATGTTTATGTATGGCATAAACAATATAATCACACATTTATGTAAGACACAAATAGGAATAGTGTTGAAAAATTCAAATGACTATACATTGGAATAAAGATTAAATTTGTATAACTATGTTGACCAAGACAAGACATTGATCAAAATTAATTTCAAATCCAATTAAGACCATTACGTTATTTGGTTTTAGAAGATGATTGAAAGTTATAATAATCTATATAAAATATTTATGACATTCTAAAATTTAAGATGATTTGATCAAAGATAAACCATAAGTAGTTACAATCTGACTTAACATTGAAACACATCTACCCTAGTTTGGTAAAACCAAAGGTGCAAGAAGAATCAATATATTTCAAGTTTGATACTTTTCCATTCACCAAGCAGTGCTAATCCTGAGCATGAATCTTGTCATCAAAATCTAGAACCCAATAATAGGCACATATCCCTAAAGAATCCAACAACATGCAAGGTAAGAGGAAAAATAATCCTACTTGTTATAATTGTAGAATATTTAGCCATACAAAAAATGTTTGTATAAGTATACAAGTACACATCTCAAGAGGTACATCATTTAATCATTATTGTTACAATTTTAATAAGTATGACCATGAAGCTTGTGAATGTAGATCTAGACCAATTAGTAGATCATCTAAGAAAATATTTTCTAGATACAATTATAAATGCAAACATTGTGGATACAAAGATGAGTAATGTAGAACCAAAATACCACCAACAACGAATCCTTACAAATAGATGAGCTATATGAGAAAAGAAGGTAATAAACCTATTATGTGTTTTACATGTGGAAAAGCAAGACATCTAACATTAGAATGTAGATTGGGAGATATGGGAAGTATTTTTGAATCTTGGAAAGCAATAGGCTTTCCATGTTATATTTGTCATAAGTATGGTCATGTTGCATCCAATTGCATATATCAGTTTATAAACAACAAGGAAAATAAAGGAAAAGGAATTGTGAATCAAGAAAAAGTTAGAGAAGAGATGAGGAATGTTTGAATAAAGAAGGATATGGATGCTACTTCAATGGATAACCCTTTGTCATCTAGTATACAGGATTCATCTACCAACTACAAAAGAAAGCACTTAGGGACATATAACTTTATTGATATATCAGTCAAACCCTTAGATCATTTGAGCTACAACACCTATTAACATAATGAGATGAATTAGTTATAAAAGTATAACATAACAAAAATTAAGACAAATTTAGTTACTTTTGAGTCACAAATTTATGTGTGCATCTATGTCTGTGTCTATGTCTGTGTTTGTGTGTGCATTGTCAAAAAGAAGGATACTATTTATAACTTGTCATCAAAATGAAGTAATAATAGCAAAAGGTATTAAATGAAAATAGTCATTAAACACTTTTGGGTTTCTATATATAGGGATATCTATCTCATTATTTTCACATTACTTTAAGTGAAATTGTGTGAATAGAGAGCAAGTGGGAATTATTGTATATTAAGACAACTATCATTTAGAAAGGATCTAAAAAGAACTAGATCAAAGAAATTGAAAACCCTAGCCATAATGAAGAAAGAATTTTTTAGAAAATTAAAGAAGTGTGGGCATCTTGCAAATAGAACTTGAAGAAATCATCATGGATATGAATGTAATTAACCCAGTATTGATTGAGAATTCATAGGGGTCCAAACTTGAATACCAACTACATCCATTAAAAGTGATAGAAGTAGACAAAGTTGGATCCCTATCTTTGATTCCACAAAGAATAATGGTGATAGAAGATGTGAGAATCTTCATCCATTGTAAATTGATTGAGCTTGGTGATATAGACATAAATTTATCATATCAGGAGTTACGTGATGAAATGGGAAATTGAAGGAAGATTTTCAACATTTGGAAACAAAAGATGTGGTGCCTACCCCTAGTTTTCTTTTTATGGTACTTTTGACCAATTTTTCCCCTATTTAGCCAATCATTGATAACCGATCTAAGAGATCTTCAATGGGTTGGATTCTTTGATTTGGGTTAACATGCTTTTCTATTGGGTTAACATTTCATGTTAACTCAGTCTCTTCATGTGTTGAGCTAGTTTAGTTCCTTCATGTGTCGAGCTAGTTAATTCCTTCATGTGTCGAGCTAGTTCAATTCCTATATGTGCTAAGCTAGTTCAATCCCTTCATGTGTTGAGTTAGGTGTTATTGCACATTTTCTACCGAGGTTAACATTTCTTATTAACCATTTTCATCATTTTTGAAAGTGACTTTTCTACTCTTTCCAAAATCGTGAAATCACTACTACCTCTTCAACTAAGCATTCATAAATTATTCTAACCAACTATTGCATGTCACATGTTGGGTCCTTATGCTAGGTTTCTTTTAATCTAATGGTGGTCATATTTTTGCATTGCTACCCTTTGTTCTTGTGAAGATATGATCATGGCCATTAGATCTTGGCAAATCTTTGGATATTTTATAAGTGCAATCTCAATTGTCTATGTGGTTAGGTGAAGATCTTGATCTACAATTGCATTTTATTCATCGGTTGGGGATATGTTTGTAGCATCTAGGCCATCCATATTCAAATGAAGATCTACATCGGTGGTTCATACCTTTTCTAGGAAAATCAAATTTATTCCACACGGGTCAACTATATATTTTTATGGTGGGTTAACTTGCATGTTATCCCATCCCATGTTTTCTTTGTCAATGGTGTGGATTTATTTGTTGCGTCCATGACACATTAACAAAGATTTTTTCTCCAATGCTAAAAATTTTGGGCCTTGTTCCATAGTGTTAATGCATCTCCAAGCCTCTTTATTACACGTAGTGATCAGATCTTTTGGATTTTATTTCTTACAACTGGATGCATTGATTTTAGTTTCTTCCTGTCACTATTGCATCTAGAATTATTCCATGATCAAACTTTTTCTAAATTTGTAGTAACTGCTAGGTGTAGTGGTTGAGTTTGATTTAGGGTAGAAAATATCTCAGTTATGCCTGAGCTATAAAACATAATTTTGTAAATTTTGTTAAGGCCAGACCCTCTCTATTTCTCTGGCATTGCTCTAGCTTGCTACTGTAAATCCCCTTTGCCTCAAAAATGTATGACATTCTTCTTTATCTCCTTCAGCCATTAATGTATTGTGCAAGAACTATTTGCCCCTCATTGGTGTATTGTGGATATCTACAATTTTGCATGAATGTATCTCTCTGGCTAATGAATGATATATAAGTGAATCTCATTTTTCTTGCATCATTTATTTAGGTTTTTTGATCAGCATGTTATTGTTAGATTAAAACAAGTGTAGATGTGTATATCTTTTGGTGCTATGATGGTTTAATAGTGCATATATGGGTAGAGATTTGTTTGAATATTCTATTTTGGTGCATCACCTCCTTAGAATAGATTGGTTAGATTTTGTTTCTTGCATATCCTTTTCCCTTTTCCTCTCAAGAGTAGTTAGGTGCATCCTGATAGCAAAGGAAGTCAGCCTTCTCTAGAGACTCAACCTCATAGTTCAAGTCCCACAACTTGGAGGTTGTTTCCATGTTTCTCAAGGTTGTCCTTAGGTAAAAACTTTGGACAAGGGTGCAAACTTTTTTAAGAAAAGTTATATTACCAAATTCTTTTAGGCCAGATTTCATGGTTATGTAATGTTATTTAGTAGTACTTAGTTACTTGATTTGGTTGATGCTATTTTCATACCTAGATTATATATTTGATTGACTACTTTATACTTAGATATTTCATGTGTTGATGCTTATTCTTTCGATGATGATGCTTTGTATATTTTGTATTGTTAATTCAGTTGCTTTCATAATGCTAATTATATGGAGGATTTATATGTGGTTTTATGCTTAGTTACCCCATACTTGCATGTGTATGGTGTACATGTATGTTTTACTTTATGTTTGATATTTCTAATGTCATTAAGGGAGGGAGTCATAGTCACCTGCTAGTTGGGATCTACATGATGTACCACTCCCCAACATTTCATGTTTGGTTTAGATATATATGCATATATACAAGTTTGAATTTTATACAGATTGCAAGTACCGGGCATTGACTTCCCTAAATTTATAGGATGAGTGTGCCCTATCACAATATCTCAATGGTAAAAGAGGAGAGATAGTTCTCAAGTCCAAATCTTAAACCTGAGCCAATTGTCCTAAAATATAGGGCATGTATTTGAGTTATTTACCTTTTTGAATTCATTAAGTGACATGAATTCAAGATTTTAACCCTTGTGTTTGATTCATACTTTGTCTTTTAGATAAGTTTTCTTATTAAGTTTGTGGGTTTGTTGTGATTTGTGGTTATAGTTTAAAATTTACCAAAGATATTATTAAATAATTTAATTAAACAAAAAAATTATAAAGTAAAATCAAATTTTAAATATACTTAATTAATTAAATAGAAGAAATAAATTTAAAGATTTAATTAAAAGACCAAATGTGTCATAATTATATCTATTTAAATTAATAATAATAAATTTAGAAGTTGCATTTAAATAATGAACTTTAAATATTATTATTAGTTAAATTAATAAATATATTTTCTGAAAACATCGTCTTATTTAATAAAAATGAAGTGAGAATAATTTCAATAAATTTTACTCTAATTAAAGGCAAAAAGTGTCTACAAAGGAATTAAATAAATTTAAATAATAAAAGAAGAATTCTTTACATATTCATAAACTTGAAACCCTAGGATGAGTTAAACTCTTTATTAGAAGATTGGAGCTCATTTCTCTACACACAAGTTTGGAGGACCAATTTTCTGAGATTGGAAGATGGGATATTTTGAACGATCTGGGAGATGGGAATTTTTGCATTCATCGAGCTTTTGCCATATTTTATTAATTGCTATGGTAATTTTCCATAAACTGGAAATATGTTTTTTTTTAGAAATCAAATATTATATAAAATAAAATTCTATAAATTAATTAATTAAATGTGATTGGAGGGTGGTGGGCCATGACCCCCACCCCCTAGGTGCTCTGTGTTGTACAAGGCAACGAGACTATCGTAGCAATAGAGCTATCATGGACAATTTGGTTATCACATGTAGTCTAGTTGTCATGATAGGCCCCTTTAAAAGGGGTGTTTTTTTTTAAAGAAACTTTAATCAAGTTTTTTTTTTTTATAATATTGTGTGTGTGTGTGTGTGTGTGTGTGTGTGTGTGTGTGTGTGTGTGTGTGTGTGTGTGTGTGTGTGTGTGTGTGTGTGTGTGTGTGTGTGTGTGTGTGTGTAATATTGATATTAATTATAATATATACTTTATTTATAATATATATGAATTAATATTTATTTTTATAAAAACATGGTTATAGTTTGATGAAATTTTAATTATAATGATATTGAATTTTCTTATTATTAAACTATATTTAATTTTTATTAAAGGTAATTTTTATTCAACTTCTATATTGAACGTTTAAAGTTATTGTTAAATTGGAAACATTAGCTAGATTTAGGTAAACTATTTTGTTTTCCAGGTGGATTATCATTGAACCTTATCAAATACATAGTTATTCGGGAAACACCAATGTATTAAGTTATGAACATGAAATGCACATTTTTTATCAATCTAAACTTGAAATTGTTATTCAATTAGGAAAACTTTGAAAATGAAAACTTGAAACATTATTGTGAATCAATTTTTTATGAAATTATAATGAAAGCTAAAATGACTAAATAACTACACTTGTTGTAAATGCATGTTGAAATGTCATATTTTATATTGTGATGTGTTTGGGAGGACCTAGTATTTTGACTAGTTAGATATGTTTACCAAAGGATTGGGAAGTGATTGATTCATGATATTGTTATGTGATGTTGTTTTGTCACTATTATTTTATTCCCAACCAATGTGTTATAGTCACATGTTTCTATGGTGAGAATCTAGTTTTGTTATGTAAGTTCATGTTGTAATTTTGTGATATAACCTTTGAGGATTGATCATTTTTCTATTGTGCTTTCTAATTGCTCATATAGAATTGATGTGATTATTTTGATTTGATGAGATATTTTTTTATGAGCTTTAGGGTAGGTTATCTTTGTGTATGTTGGGAAGTGGCTTGCATTAGAGGTCAGAGCCCTAAAGAGGTTGCCTAGGTAACCCATTGTAAGTTGTCTTAATCAATGATAATATTTTACTAATGGGGTTAAAATAAATTAACAAGAGTCAAAATTTTACCTCGCCAATGCTTCGAGTGCTAGTATAGGCTAGTATGGGAGTAGAGAGGATGCTTAGTTGTAACCTTACCTCATTAGTATGCCTTGTTTCTAAGAAAGGATATTGATGTAGGTTAGAGTCACTAGGGGGAAAGAGTCTAGAGAGACTACCAAAGTAACCTTAGATTTGACTCATGTGATGACATTTTCCCACATGCATATTAGGTTTCCTACATGTCTTTTTTGCCTTTGGGATTAGATGTTACTTGTGTACTTGGTACCTCTGAGATAGATTTCTATTAGGATTCCTTGACCTAGATTATTATTGACTTTTGGATTGTTATCCATTTGGGACTTGAGATTATCTCCTTAGCATAGTGGAAGTGGGCCATTTAGGTTTCACAAGGCTGGGTGGTAGTGTTTCTTATACCATTGAAATCCAATAGTTGGATGCCAATGTTAGATGTACCTTGTGTAGTTTTTCTATCCTGCTTGTCTTGTGATTATGTTTTATGATCATATTCTAGCATATTGTACTTTGATTATTTGAGATCCTATGAGATGTTATATCTTATCATGATGTATATTATTTTAGCATTTCATACACTGTGACTTGTACAGAGGATGATTATAGATTTTGGTTATGCCATGTGGCATCTTATGTACTTATGGTTATTCAATGATATGGACTTTGTTTACTTATCAAATTTAATCTTATTAAAATTTATGTATGTGATTCAATGTTATGGAACCCTTGAGAGATGTTATTGTTATTGTATTTCTTATCTATGTATATGAGTTGTTTCTTTTGCTATGTTATCTCTTGTTTGTTTTAATCTTTAAAAAAAATGTTTAGAAAACTTAATGACATTATAGGTTAATTTCTCGTAGGTTCCCTAGTGGGGCATTAAAAAAGGGTTGACACACATTATGCATCTACCTAAAATATTTGATGAAGAATGGATCATACATGTACTGAGTATATTCCATGAGGAATATATCTAGTTAGAAGGAGATAAACCAATTAAGATCACAAAGGAGATCATTTATGCAATAACTGGACTATAGGTTCCCACAAGGGAATACATTATAAGATTGAACTCTAGAAAAGAAGTTGAAGAATTGACAAAAAATCTAAACAAGATCACATAGTTGTGAAAATATAAAGAGAAATTCTAAATTGAGAGGTAATATTTTCTTTAATGATCATTGGTTATAAGGTGTATCAAAAAAGTTGACAAAACAACATACTAGGAGGAGTTGTACAAGTTGCATATGAAATGGTTTCCCTTGGGTAAGAGATATGATTTAGCAAACATAGTCTAGAATCAACTATGGAGAATCTAAAAAGAATTAACCCTAATAAGAATCAGGAAATAAAATCTGGATTATTATTGGTATGTATCTTTTTTCTATGTGTAGAATTATTTTCCTAGTATCAATAAAGTAGTCTAGGAATTGTGTAGACCTATTATTTATCAAATCAATGAATACATCACTTGATTACGATAAAATGCTAATTTACTTATGTGGGGATACTTCAAACAATTTCAAGAAAAGATGCATAGAAGATATAGAATTCCACCCCATACTGTAGAGCAGTACAAAGATGATAAATATTTCCTAGTGGATATAAAATCACGTATAATTATAGTAGTATAGCCAAGAACATCATGATTTCCACCCTTGGGATATTAGACACATGAAATGAGTTAGTAAAAAATATAGATCAATTTTTAAGTTTACCAAAAGATGTGGAAGTTGAAAGGAACTTATGAATATGTATACAAGAAAAATATATCAGGATAAAAGAAAATAAAACCTAAGAAGAGTAAAAGTAAATTAAGTAAAGAAATGGGAGCTAAGACAACTACAGGTGAAGGGATCACTAAAAAAAGTGGTAAAAATCAATAACAATCCCTGAGACCTATGCAAAGATAAAATGTAAAGTGAATAAACATCAAGGTACCTATGAAGCAAACACCTACAAAGCAGACAAGTTCTAAAGCTACAAAGGATATTATACCTCAACCTAGAAGAATAATAAGAATTTAAACAAGACTATCAACTAGTACAAATAATAGGAAGAACAAAATTGTATTTAATGAAGGAAATGTTGAAACTAAAAAAGGTAAAGAGACTATCAAAGTTGCTAGAGAAGTTATTGACACTGTAGAAGGCATAATGCAATATGGAACTATTGGAGTCCTAAGTTAAATCAAGTTTGGAAAATGATCTAACAAAGGAAATAAAATAATTGAAGATGCAATAGAGTTTAATTTCATAAATCTGGAAGATCCTGAAGTCAAATTACGAACAATATTCCTAAGGAATTACTTGAAACAATCATGATTAGATGGGAAGAAGTTGCCATACAAGAAAAGGAAAGAAGAGAGAGAACTTTACTAATTACTAAGCCAGAAATGAGTGTTGAATATATTGACACAACAATGGAGAAATACAAGAATAGGTTTTCTACAGGGGGAAAAATGACAATATTATTAGCAAGATTAAATAAATAAGTTGAGGATGAGGCTATACAAATTTGGAAGTGGATTTTCAATATTGGATTATCCCAAGATCAAAATTTGATGAAATTCTATAGCTTGGAGATACATATGAAGTGATCAACATGCTTGGTGATATGCCTAGTCACAATGTAAGAGATAAAGTGCATAGTGATTTTACACAAAAATAAGAAGATGATTCAGATAAAGTCTCTACAAAATCAAACACATCAATTATAGAAAACACGATTCAATTTGAAAATGAGCCACAAGAAGTTAATCCTATTAATAGACAAGATAATGATGTTAAGGCTAATTTTAACACAATGGATCAAATAGATAATGAGACAAAAGAATAATTAGAACAAGAGAAAAATTGTAGTGACTACCCCTAGTTTGCTTTATGTTATACTATCAAATTCTTTTAGGCCAATCTTCATTATTAGGTTATTTGATTTAGTGGTACTTGGTTACTTGATTGGTTGATACTATTTACATGTTTTGATCATATATTTGATGAGCTACATCCTACTCAAACATTTCATGCATGTTATTTTTTGGAAACTTACAATTGGAAGAACTGTTGTTTTGTCATTGATGTTGAATCTATGGATGAGACATATTGCTACCTAATCTAAATATCATATCTATTTGATTGATTAAGAGTATCTGATAAGTAACTCATAAATATAGCACCTAGAGGAAAGGTTGAAGTTATGAAAAGGAAGTTACAATGAACATTTGATTAGTTAGACTTTGATAAAGCAAAGTAATTGTTTATGTCAAGAAAGCTAAGTTGAGCCAAGCAAAACAGTAAAATACTAAGGAGTGCTCAATAATGCTAGCGTCAACCAAGCTATAGTTAGTGCCTAGAAAATATAGTGTTGATCAAGCATTATCATTGACTGAGAAAGTTAGTTGATGCTGAGCCAAGAATCCTTATAGTGACCAAGTATTTTAGTGTTGACTAAGTATTAGAATTTAGAGATTGTCGAGTGATAACAAGTGAAAAAAATTCAAATAAATCGTAAGATAAAGTTGACTTAGTTGATTTCTTGGAGATGTAAAACATGTTGAAGATAATATTGATGAGTTGGATCATTAAATTCAAGAAGGTGATTAGGTAAAGACCTAACAGATGGATTCTAGAGAAGTTTCTAGAGGATGATTAGGAAGATGAACAGATACATTGAATAGAGTTGAATCTAATTGTAAACCCTAAAATCTGTGATGGATGTAGAAAATAGTAAAGCACAAATTTCCTATTTAAAGAGATACATAATTGATCATTTTGTGCAATGTCCAGTTGTGTCTAGTGAAGCTAAGTCTAGACTAGCCAATGCGTGTATGAGAAAGTTTGTATGTAGAGTGGCATATAGAGCGAGGTTGATTTGAAGTACACAAGTGTGTGAATGTTAAAGGTTAGAGATGACAATGAAATGCTTATCAGTGAACCAGCATAAGGACCAAACAAAGATCAAAACCAACAAAAGCTAGTTGTAACCACACATATCAAACCTATTATTTCCTTTCTTATCATTGTAAATAGTTTGTATTGAAATCCTTTTAACAAAGGTTTACCTAGCAGCCATTTGAAGACTTAACGGTCTATGTAAATCCTTTAACTGGGTGACATTCTAAATGGATTGATCAAAGTCCTCTTACAAGGCCACTCCTAAATAGGGTGATTAAATCCTCTAACCAAGTCACATTTAAAAGTGTGTATTGTAACCTTTAATAGGGTTGGGTCCTAACAGAGCTCACTTTGAAAGAGTGAAAAAGAGTGACATGTTATTGGTGGTTTTTCCTAAATTGGGTTTCCATATAAAATCCTAGTGTTAGACTATGATGAATGTTTTATAAATATTTTCATTATGCAATACAAGTTCTATTTGTGATAGTTTTATAGTAGAGACTGAGAAACAATAGGATAAGTAGAACAATGAAGTGTTTAATATTTAAATTGTTCAAGTAGTACATATAGACCTTGAGTAACTAATTCACCACCCCCCCCCTCGCCCCCGCCCCCGCCCCCGCCCCCGCCCCAGTTATTCTAAACATTTCTAAAAGTTTGTATCAAAGCTCAATGCTTATAAAGAAAAGTTTGAATATAGTTAAAGCCAAATGTCATGATGAATAAGAGAGATGTACCTAAGATGAACAGGGAAAACTCTCTTACATGGAAGGCCCTAATGAAGTTGCACATATCTATTATTAGTAATGTTGTCAAATTTTTGGACAATGAATATGTGGAAGTAACAACTACTCTTCTAACTGCTGATGAATTGAGACAGAAGTTTGATCATAACCAAGAAATATTGGAGATTCCCTCAGCCCTAAGCTATGCCAAGTTTGATGACCTAAAAGATTGCAATATTGCAAAGAAGATGTGGGACAAATTGAAGACCATAAATGGAGGTGATGACAATGTTTTAAGAGCCAAATCAGATATATTGAGAGGAAAATTTTATGGCATTAGAATGATGGAAAGTGAAAAAATAGTACAATGCTACACAAGAATTAAAGAGATTGTTAATTCTATTTGAGGAGCAAATAGATAAATCAAAGATGAAATGGTGATATGTAAGGTATTGGGGACTTTACTTCCTATCAATGCTATTAGAGTCTCTACAACCAAAGAACTGAGATGCGCACAAAATAACAACTTGACCTTAGAAGGTGTAATAGGTAGACTTAGAACTTTTGAGATGTCTAATTTTGATAACTGCACACCTACTACCATTAAATCTTCTTTCAAGTCACAAGTTGTTCTTAGCAAGAAGAAAGTAAAGTATGTGAAGAGTGAAAGTGATAGTTCTGATGATGAGATTGATGAACTTGAATTCATCATTGCAAAAAAGGTTTGGTAGAGGAAGAGGTAAATATATACAAAGGTAAATTAACTATCATTTTTTTTCATGCAACAAAGTTGGTCATATTGCTACTAGAAGCCCTAATAAAGAAGATAAGGATGAAAGAAAGGAAATAAAGTACAAAGGAAGAAGAGATGACAAAGACTATAAGAGAAGAAAGGATGAAAAAGGTAAGAAAATTTGCTATATTTCTGAAGAAAAGACTGATAATGAATCTGAGAGTAACAATGATGAAGTTTTCTATGTTTCTATGAAAGAATATTTTGATGAAGATGAGATAATTGCATTAATTCCCTATGTGAACAAAAGTGATAGATGGATAATTGATAGTGGATGTTCCAATAATATGACTGGTGATAAAGACAAATCTGAAGATATTGCTAAATAAAATGGTGGATGTGTTAAATTTGGTAATGATATCCCATGTGTTATAGAAGGTAATGGTGCTATTCAACTGACTAACAAGATAACATGTGACAGTGTTTACTGGGTTGAAGGACTTAACTACAATTTGTTGAGTGTTTTACAACTGAACAAGATAGGTTACAGAGATGAATTTCACAATAGAAAGGCCAAGATATATGATGGTGATGGTAAGATAATTGGGACTGGTGAGTAGACAAGAGGTAACTAATTCTATCTAGACCCATCAAGTGAGACATGTATGTTTGCACAACAAGAAGATGTTTGGTTATGGAACAAGAGATTATGTCATGTAAACTTTAATAATTTGGTGAATATTAGAAAGATGAATAAAGTAAGAGGATTTCCTAAACTAATGAAGCCTGACAATGCTATATGTAAACAGTGTCAATTAGGAAAGATGACTAAGTCTAGTTTCAAGAGTAAAACATATACTACTAGTGATATTTTGGAATTGGTTCATACTAACCTATGTGGACCCATTGGTGTTAAAAGTGATTGTGGAGATCAATATTTCATTCTATTAATAGATGACTATTCTAGAATGATGAATATGATGTTTCCTAATGCTAAATATGATTCTTTTCAATTATTCAAGTGGTATTTAGCCAAAGTTGAAAAAGAAATAGGGAAGAGTCTGAGGTGTTTGAGATCTAATAGAGGTGGTGAATTCATCTCATATGAGTTCAATACATTCTGCAATGATAGAGGAATCAAAAGATAGATGCTAGCACCAAGGACCCCTCCTTAGAATGGGATAGTTGAAAGGAGAAACATATCAATAATGGATTGTGCAAGAACACTAATGATGGAGAAGAATGTGTCATAGAAATATTGGAGAGAAGTAGTTAGTACTATTGTCTATACCCTGAATAGTGTTCAAATCAAGAAAGATACAAATGCTACACCTTTTGAACTATGGTATGGCTATGCTCCCAATGTTAAATATTTTAGAAAATTTGGTCGTAGATGATATATACTAAAAGATAATCAGAATGGAAAGCTTGATGCAAAAGGTGATGAAAGAATATTCTTAGGTTATTCCACTAAAATAAAAGCTTATAATCATTTGAATTCTACCACAAATAAAGTTGTGGAAAGTGAAAATGTGAGAGTTGATGAGTTTGCAAAAAGAGATGATACTTCATGTAATGAAGAACCTATAGACTATAGTACATGCATCTATGTGGATGATGATGCTCCCAACACTCATAATGAACATACAAGTCAAATTACAAGTTCTCATAAGATAGGAAATGATGGAGTGCAAATGCAAATTGTTGAACAACAAAGAGTGGGTGTCGAACAATAGAATGAAGATCTTGAGTCACAGATAGGCAATATTGACCATCAAATAATGAATGTTAAGCATTCAAAACTTGAACCAAAACTTGAACAAAGAAGAGGAAATGAGCCTAAGATTATTTTTCCAGATGAACCTAAAGAAGAACCAAGAAGAAAACTACCTATGTTAGCAAAATATGTGAGAAGACATCATAACCATGATCAAATTATTAGTGATTCTAAATCAAGTGTAATGACAAGAAGAAGACTCAAAGACAATACATTCTTACTTTGTGAGTTTGAGCCCAAGTCAATAAAGGATGCTTTAGATAATGAATATTGAATACAAGAAATGAACAAAGAAATTGACAATATTGAGAAGAACAATACATGGAATTTAGTTCCAAGACCTAAAGACAAAAATGTCATTGGGACAAAGTAAGTTTTTAGGAACAAGCTCAATGAAAATGGTGAAGTAACAAGAAACAAGGAAAGACTAGTATGCAAGGGTTATACACAAGAAGAAGGAGTTGATTATGATGAAACTTTGCCTCCCATGGCCAAACTTGAAGGAGTCAGAACTCTAATTGCATATTCAACCTACAAGAATTTCAAGGTATATAAATGGATGTCAAATATACATTTTTAAATGTTATACTGGAGGAAGAAGTATACATTGACTAGCCTAAAGGATTTGCAGATCTAGTCAAAAGGAACATGGTATGTAAACTAAACAAAGCTCTTTATGGATTGAAGCAATCCCCAAGAGCATGGTATGCAAGACTACATAACTACATAGTGAAAATTGGTTTTGAAAGGACAGATGATAATAACACCTTGTATTTAAAGAATGGTAAGAACAATGAAGTACCATTATCTGAGAATTTGTTGATGATATCATATTCAGAGGAAGGGAAGCATTATGTAAATCATTTTTTGATAAATGAAAATGGAATTTTAAATGTCTACGTTTGGTGAAATCAAATTCTTTGTTGGATTACAAGTATGTCAAATAAAGTTTGGTGTTTTTATTTCACAATCCAAATACATTAAGGAAATATTAAAGACTTTTGGTATGGAAGATTCAAGGCCAGTGAGTACACCTATATCTACATGACATAATCTATCTAAGACTAATGATTCTACTGATGTGAACCAAACCCTATACAGATCCATGATAGGAAAATTGCAATATATTGTTCACAACAGGCTAGATATTGCTTTAGTAGTTGGGATAGTTTCTAGATTTTTAACAAATTCTTAAGAGAATTACATGATGGTTGTAAAAAGGATATTGATTTGTCTAAAAGGTATAGAAGACTATGGATTGTAGATTTGAATTAAGGGTTCTCATTGACTCAGATTGGGATGGAAATATTGATGATAGAAAAAGCACTAGTGGAGGTGCATTCCTTCTAAGAAAGAGATTGGTGACATGGACAAGTAACAAGTAGAATTGTATTTCCCAATTAATAGTTGAAGTTGAGTATGTGGCAACTACAGTGAATTGTTCAAGCATAATGTGGATTAAGCAATAATTGAAAGGTATGAAATAAGAGATTACAAATCCAGTAGTTATCTATTGTGATAATACAAGTGCTATCAACATTTCAAAGAATCTAGTGATGCATACTAAGACAAAGCACATTTCTATCAAGTATCATTACTTGAGAGAATTAGTTCAAGACAAAGAAGTGAAGCTAGAAAATGTGAATAAAAAGGAATAAATTGCTAACATATTCACAAAACCATTACCCAAAGATGCTCATGAATATCCTAGAGGTAAAATAGGGATAATTCCCCTAAATAAAGCTACTTAACTAGGTAAGGTGCATTGCATCACATGTGCTAATCAAAAAATTCTACACAATGGTGCAATATAGCTCTACTTTGGGACATGCCTAAGATAGAATACTTCATTACAACATAAACATGTCAGTCATAGATAGATGAAAAGTATTAGCTAGACATGTAAAATCTACATAATTCAGATGTATGAAGAATTTTGAAGCTGAGAGAGCTACATGTCTTTGGCATTATTGTGAAAGAGGGAGAGATTACTAAAAGAAGGAGATATTACTAAGAGAATTCAAATCTAAGGGAGAGATTATTAAGAAAGGAGGTAAGATAAACCTTAGAGGGAGAAAAACATGTAAGAGAAATTTGAAAAATACACAATGATGATAGAGGGAGTTTTTAGAAATTGCATGGATGAGAATCAAAATGAAACTAAGGATATTGGTCACTCATGGAAGTGAAATCTTTTAGATTTTATGGTAACCTATCTAGAACTATTATTTAGATGTTTGAGATGTTTCCATCAATGCCAAAGAGAGAGATTGTTGGAAAATTACAATGGGAAATTTTTTTTTTTTTGTCATTGATGTCAAATCTATGGATGAGACATATTGCTATGTAATCTAAATGTCATATCTATTTGATTGATGAAGAGGATTTGGGAAGTTACTCATAACTATAGCACCTAGAGGAAATGTTGAAGTTATGAAAAGGAAGTTATAATGGATATTTGATTAGATAGACTTTGATAAAGCAAAGTAATTTTTTATGTCAAGAAAGCAAAGCTAAGCCGAGAAAAAGAGTAAAATACTAAAAAGTGTCAAGTAATGCTAGTGTGAATTGAGCTATAGTTACTACCAAGAAAATATAGTGTTGAATGAGCATTAGCATTGACCAAGAAAGTTAGTTGATGTTGAGCCAAGAATCTTTACAATGACTAAGTATTTCAATGTTAACCAAGTATCAAAATATAGAGATTGTCGAGTGACAATAAGAGAAAAAAATTCAAAGAAACTATAAAGTAAAATGAACTCGATTGATTTCTTGGGAGATGTAAAACATGTTGAAAATAAGGCTAATGAGTTGGATCATTAAAGTCAAGAAGTTGATTAGGAAAGACCTAATAGACAGATTCTAGAGAAGTTTCTAGAGGATGATCAAGAAGATGAACAAATACATTGAACCAAGTTGAATCTGATCATAAATGCTAAGATTTATGATGGATGTAGAAAATGATAAAGCATGAATTACCTATTTAAAGAGATATAAAATCGATCATTTGGTGCCATGTCTATTTGTATCTAGTCAAGCCAAGCTAAGCCTAACTAGTGTGCGTATGAGAAAGTTTGTATGTAGAGAGACATGCAAAGCGAGGTTGATCAAAAGCACACAAGTATGTGAATGTGAAGCTAAAAAAAAAGCTTGTAGATATGATGATGTTGTTGATAAGAGAATTAGAGAAAAAGGCTTAAGTGTTGATGAGAAGAGTGGATTGATTGCTTGAAGGATAACCAAGAAAATCAAGACTAGATGACAATGAAAGGCTTATCAGTGAACCAACATAAGGACCAAACATAGATCTAAACCATAAAAAGTGAGTTTTAATCACACATATCAAACCTACTATTTTATTTCTTATCATTGTAAATAGTTTGTATTGAAATCCTTTCAATAGAGGTTGACCTAACAATCATTTGAAGACTTAACGGTCTGTGTAAAACCAATAACTAGGTGACATTCTAAATGGAATGATCAAAGTCCTCTTATAAGGCCACTCCTAATAAGGTGATTAAATCATCTAACTAGGTCACATTTAATAATGTGTATTGTAACCTTTAACAGTGTTTGGTCCTAATAGAGCTCACTTTGAAAGAGTGAAAAAGAGTGGCATGTTGCTAGTGGTTTTTCCCAAATTGGCTTTCCATATAAAATCCTACTATCAAACTATGATGAATATTTTATGGATGCTTTCATTATGTAGTGCAAGTTATGTTTGTGACAATTTTATAGTAGAGACTGAGTAACAATAGGATAAGTAGAACAATGAAGTGTTTAATGTTTAAATTGTTCAAGTGGTACATATAGACCTTGAGTAACTGATTCACACCCCACCCCATCTCAATTATTCTAAATATTTCTAATAGTTATCATTGATCATGGTTATTCATTTGATGATGATGTTTTATAGACTTAATATAGTGATTTCAATTGGTTTCATGATGATGGTTATATAGATGATTTATATGTGGTTTTATGGTAACTTACCCCATAATTGCATGTGTATGGTGTACATGTGTGTATTACTTTATGTTTGACATATCTAATGTGGTTAAAGAAGGGAGTTGAAGTCACCTTCTATTTGATATCTACATGATGTACCTCTCCTCATCATTACCTATTTAGTTTAGATATATATACATGTGCATGCTTATCTTTTATGCAAATTGTAGGTATCGGGCATTGACTTCCCTAAATTGTAAAGTTGAGTGTGCCCTACAATAGTATCTCAATGGTAAAAGAGGGGAGATAGTTCTCAAGTTTAAATCCTAAACCTAGACCTATTTTGTCTTAAGATATAGGACAAGTATCTGATTTCTCTACCCTTCCAAATTTTTCAAGGTGACAGGAATTTGAGATCTTTGAGTTTGATTTCATACTTTTCCTTTTAGTTGAGTTTTCTTAGTGGAGTATGTGTTATTTTGTGTTTTTAAAGTGTAATTAAATCAGCCAAGGAAATTATTAAATGAAATTTTCAAGAGAGAAAATATTATTTTATTATATTTAATTAATTGAGAAATTAATTAAATAGAAGTGTTATTTTTTAAAAGAGTTTATTAAAAGTCTAATCTTGGATATTAGAGCAATTAAATTTACTCAAGCTAAATTTGGCGTAATTATATTTATATAATTTAACAATAAAAAAATTATAAGTTTCATTTAAATAATGGAGTTTAAATATCATTATTAGTTAAAATAATAAATATGTTTTATAAAAATATCTTGTTAATTAAAAATGAAGTAGAAATATCATAATAAAACATTATTCTAATTAAAGGCACTAAGCATGCACAAAGGAATTAGTTAATTAAAATAATAAAAGTTTATTTTAATGTGAGGCATTTGCATGTTAGTGAACTCAAAATCTTAGGTAGGGTTAAAGGATCTATTAAGATATTCAAGTTCATTTCTCAACACATGGGTTTCGAGAACCAAATTTAGAATTGATAGATGAGAATTTTTTGAAGGCTTTGGGAGAGGTGAATTTGCAAGCACAAAGGAAACACAAATTTGTTAGCATCAGATTGAGGTAGGGTTTGTAGAAACCATTGTAGAAAATTTCTTGAAAACTCTTTATTCTTTGTGCCTATGAAGTTGGAAATTCACTGTGGAAAAAGATATGATTATTTACATCAATGTTGTTTAAAAGAAACATATTGGAAATTGAAACCCTTGTTTAGAAAGCAATTGATATTTGTCTTTAAAACATCTCTAGAAAAAAATGAGATCAAAATCCACTTTAGGGAA